>OU015768.1:12585894-13055637 GCA_907173295.1 Fagus sylvatica | reverse complement strand
TCTTAGAGCTTCTTAATTAATTGAATATCTAGACTTTGGGTTGTTTGATGTTAAGTGGGTGATGGCTAAACAATTGTTTGTTTATTGCCATTTTGAAAGGGATAGTTTAGAAATCCTAACTAATTAGATATTGAACTTTTTGTTGTAATTCAATACTCAACTAAGTGCAACTAAGTGCAATAGTTTTTATATGTTGTATATTTTTTTCTAAATGCAATTCTTCTTTGGTGAAAAGCTATTATACTTGGTTGTCTAAAACAGTTGTTAGTGAAAGCTATGTGCAATAAGAACAAGTGTGGCTAAATCAGTTGTTGGGTTTTGTATTTTACTAGAGTTGTTGACATGGTTTTTTTCTTGATGGGTTTATCTAAAATCTCAGTTTACAGTAGTATTTTCGTACTAATTTCTAGAGATTTTTTTATTGTCCTGTTTGGTTACTGAGAAATTGTTGGAATTATGCGAAAAATAAATTACTAAATTTTATTTACTTAGGGTATCATCTTTTATGACTTAGTGTTTTGGGTTTAGTTTAAAAATGAGGCAAAACTTATCTGGCTGGGTTGATAATTTGCTCTATCAAGTCAGGTCCTTTTTAGTTATACGGTTCTCCATGGAATTATAAGTCCATACCATTTCCTTATGCGAGGAGAATAGTTTCTGTCTAACAAACTACTACTTGATTGTATTTAGATAATTTTCTCTCTACTTTGGAGATGCTTATATTACTTACTGCCTGAAGTTTTTCATTTGTAACATTTATTTCCTATGCTTGAGCATCAGATTCGGTTAAAGTGCAAGGGAGGCCACTGAGGATATGATTGCAACTGCAAGGCACTATGTTTGCACTGTTTGGAATGTACTCAAGATGCAAAAGGCTATCAATCCAACATCATCTATCTCCATTGGAGACTGGAGTATTGAAGAATGTAGCAAGAGACAGAAAAAGAAAATCTTAAGGGCCAATTGGATGGATTTTATTGACCAAGTTGGAACAACATGTAACATGATGCATTATCAAGATCACTTTGCAATTACGAAGAATGAATGAAATTATATATCGATTATAGAATCAGCTTATAGTGCGGAGCTGCAAAATATTTTTATAAATTTTAGAGAAACAAATTTGCTCACCATTGTACTCTTTTAAGATTCCAACATATGTTGGATAGCACTTTATTTTGTGTTTCAATTTATTATAACTATTTATTTTTTTAATTCATATTATAAATCGTATCTTGCATAATTGCTACAATTACTAAATTATTATCTCTTTTATAAGTATTTTCTGCATTTATACAAAGTATTCTTATTAAATTATAATATTAATATGATATGATGATTGAAATAATCTCTCAAACTATATATATATATATTGAGAGCGAGAGAGAAATCGCCTCAATTTTTTTTTCCTTTTTTTTAATCTCATTTCAATTGTTTTTCTGTGCATTGGCACGGGTTATTTTCTAGTTATATATAAATTAAAAGTTATCACCCATAAAATAACAGTATGCCTAAAGCGAATAAACAAAAAGGTTGAATCCTATATATTCTTTTAAAATCAATCCAGGCAGTGAGAGATATACATACAACTTTATAGGTACTATACTCTTAATGTATTTAAATTGATTTATTTTTTCAATTTAATTTAAGGAGTCAAACTAGATGTTTATGTATTTAGATTAATCTATTACTTAATTTGATTGATTGTTATTAACAATGAATTGGTATATTTTGTTTCTAAGTATACAATTTATTTATTTTGTTATTAATATTATTTTTAAATCAATTTTCAATCTTATCTGTTAATCCCCACCAGCAAACTATAATATTATGGCTCTGCCAATGTCCTTAGATACGATTGTCACAATTGCCAACTGGTCTCCCTCTTCAACCTTTTTTTCTTTTTTTTTTTTTTAATTAAAAAAATAATAATTGAATTGGTTTTAACCTAAGGTTCATTTGTCCAACCATTCAAATTTCCTTATGAGAAACGGTTTTATTTATTTATAATACTTATAGCATAGAGGAACTGAGGAAGACGATTTGACAAGAGCATGCATGCTAATTAGGGCCAAGGTTTTTTATTTTTTATTTTTTTTTCATGCTTGCTAAGTGGCTAGTTAATAATTAATAAAGATGACATGTTGGTATTCTTTTAAAATAAGGAGAAATATCATATTTTCAAATGGTTTCAAAACAAGTTTATATATATTGATGGGTGTAACATGCATACTGTTGAATATAAAAACATGTATTAGATACATTTAAAAACTCTATAGCACAAGGGTTCCACAATCAAAAATTCAAAATAGCTATTATTTTGCCATTAAAAAAGCTATTAGTTTTAAAAAAACAATCCCCAGATAAATTTTTTTGTCTTTACAAATTGCTTTAAAAAAAAAAGAAGAAGACTAGCTAAATATTTAAAAGGCTCCCGCGGTTTCGAGCTCACTGCACTCTCGCGTGCATGATGCATGTCGCAATGATATTTGACTTTCGCATGCAAGGCTGCAAGCGTCGACCAACTCTGTCTCTCTCTCAACTATATATTATTTCTATGCCTTGTTCTGGTGAGAACGAATCAACCTCCTCTCCGTATATATATAAAACTAAATATTATCTTCACAGACTAAATCTCCCCAAACTTTCCGAGACCAAGGCTGGTTTTCACTCTGCGAAAACTTCTAGCGGTAGCGAAGCCATGGCTTGGGCTTGGACGTGTACTACAAGCTGTACATATTTATTCAATTACACACTACTGGTATTATTACTACTGGGTTTGAGTTCCGAGAGCTGTTACGGGTTGGGGACATTCGGGTTCGCCATCCACCACCGCTTCTCGGATCCAGTTAAGCAAATTCTGGGCTTTGATGGGCATCCAGAGAAAGGGAGCGTAGAGTATTATGCTGCTATGGCACACCGAGACCGCATAATCCGAGGCCGTCACCTCGCCGCCAGTAACAACCAGTCGCCGCTCACTTTTGCCAATGGAAACGACACCGCGTCTTGGGGAAGGTAAATATAATCCTTATGTCATTCTTTAATTTTTTATTTTTTATTTTATTTTTTTGTTTGAAGAATTGGACGATGAATACCCAAAAAGAATGACCTCACTTCACCTCCTCAGAAATTTTATTAGTATTGATCTGCAGATCCTTAATAGTATTTTATTTTCTTGGTCACCAAACAGCTATGTTTCTTCCTGTTACTTTTCTACTAACTTTTATTTTTTTGTTTTTAATGTTGATATTTCAGTTTGTATTATGCTAATGTTTCTGTGGGGACACCGAGCTTATATTTTTGGTAGCATTAGACACAGGCAGTGATTTGTTCTGGCTACCATGCGATTGTCTGAATAACAATAGTTGCAAAACTAGCTTACAGACATCATCTGGACAGGTATGTTATTTATTCTAATTTTTTATAAAATTATTTACTTATTTTATTTTTTTGGAATCATGGAACTTTCATCTTTGAATCATATTGTTACTTCAAATCTTATGATGAATGGATAAATATTATCTCATAAATATTCACACTACATATCACTTAAGTGTCCACAATTAATTTGTAATATGTATCCACAGTTCCACACTACTAGTAGGGGTGGACAAATATCCGTCAAATCCGACCCATCCGCCCAATCCACCCGAACAGATCGTCCGTCCGTCTGCGAGAACATATATGGACGATACGGGTACGGATTTTTTTTTTTTAATTCGGATTTCGGATGGTCAATGGATATTATATATTTGGTCGGGTATCCACCCAACCCGCCCGACCAAATAATAATAAACATTAAAAATAAAAAACCTAATAAACTACCCACCCCACCCACCCATGACACCCCACTTTTCCCATTTCCCTCATTTCATTTTCACAAAATATCATTTCTGATCTTAAACCCCAATGAAACGCGTTGAAAAAATGGGAATCAGAGCCACCGATTTCCAAGCACAGAAAAACGCTGTTGTTTCCTTCAAAGGATCTTTCACATGACATTCGTCCTCAACCCCCCTCTCTTTCTCTCTCTCTCTCTCTCTCTCTAAGACCATTAGGAACAAGAAGAAGAAGGTGGAGATCGGACCGCCACGGCTGAGGACGGTGATACGAGCAACTTGCCAAAGGTGGAGATCGGAGTTCATGAGGGGTTTTGGGATGAGCCTTGAAGCGGTTTGATCTCACGCTCATGTGCCACCACCTCCCTCATTCACTCAGATCTCTCACTCTCAGCTGCCGCCGCCACCACTTTCCGACTCACAACAGCACCCAAGCCGCCGCCTCTTCAAGATCAAGAGTTTGAGACACTTAGCTTTCCACTCTAATTGATTTGGAAATTTTTTGTTGTGATTTTTATTTTTTTTTGCTTTTTGATAGGTTTTGATTTGGGAATTTGTGGATTTGATTTGGTAAATATTTGGAATTGTTTTTTGCTGTTTTGGAAATTTGTTCATATTTGGGAATTTGTGGCTTTGATTTGGTAAAGATTTAAAATTGTGTTTTGTTGTTTTGGAAATTTGTTCATATTTGGGAATTTGTTAGATTTAGTAAATTATATTTGCTTAAGATTTGGTTTTTGGGTTGATTTTCTTTTGCTGTTCAGATTTGGGAATACCCGATCACTGACCGTAACCAACTTGTTCAACCCAATATCCAATCCGCCCGATCCAACCATTGGTGTGCATGGTCAACGGATTTCCTCTCTTCAAACCCAACTCAGTTAGGTAGAATGAAAAATTGCCCCCAAACCCGACTCACCCGACCTGTGCCCACCCTACACACTAGATGGTGTGTAAAATGATATAAAATAAAATAGTGTGAGATAATCATTGTCCTTTTAAAATTATTTATTGTGTTGTTGTGATGTCTTTTTCTTTTAACAATTATATTTAGGGTGTCTAAAAGTTCTTACTTGTTATTTTATAACTTCTCGTAATGTTATTGCAGTCATGATTAAAAACTGTCATGTAAACTTTCCAAATTATTAACATCTAAAGAGCTTTCTTTTTTTTTTTTTTGGAAACGGTAAGATTATATACAAAATGTGGGGTAGATATGTGAAGGGCGTCCCAAAGTAGATCAAAATACATTATATCCATGAGAAGGGAGAACTATATATACCGAGAGAAATAATCAAGTGCTTGAAAAGTTATAGATATATAGCCTCGTTAGTTGTTACCAAAAAAAAATCCAGACATTGATACAAAAAGGCTACAAAAGTTGGAAACCTATTGATCATGCTAACCAATCAGAACAAAAATCACCTTTTCTATGTACGTGGGTAATGTGTGTGAGGGAATGTTAGAAAAAACGAGGGAAATAACAAAAAAATAAAAAGTTTAGAGGCATGAATGAACGTTATTTTTAAGTCAATATTTACCCCCATTGGAAAGAGTTTGCTAAACAGTTTCATGTAAATTGTCTATAGGATACAACTAAGCCAAGATTCTACAAGTAACAAATTTAGAGAATCAACTAAATATTGTAATGGTGTGCAAAAATCTTAAATAAAAAAAAATAAAAAAAAATTTGAAAGTTTATTTATAAACAATAAAGAGTTGCATTTGAAAATGCTCACTTGGAAGGTCACATTGAAACACTCTAAAATGTTACCTTGGCTGTTACTAACTATTAGGGACTAGACAACCTTTTTTTTCCTTGTACTTCTATAAAATTTCCACTTACTGCGACTGTCTCGTTCGAACGAGAATGCCTCGCTCGAGCGGCTCTCCTACGACAATTGAACGATCCTCTTTAGTAACCAAAGTGGTAATCTAGGAATTCTATTTCCTGATCCAGGAATTTTGTTTTCCGGCCAATTGGCATTATGTCTTCGCTCGAGCGAGTTTTTACCTCGCTCAAGTGAGCCACCAAAACACGATATGATTTCTTTTCATTCCTCATTATTACTTTTTTACTATCAAAGTAAGATAATTTACATATTATACAACCTACACTTCTATATATCTATATGTACAACAATCTCCCACTAAGTTGTAATACCCATTTCTAATTTGGTTGACACTTTATCAAGCATAAAAAATTATCTTTCAACTTAAACCTCACCTTAGTATAATAAGCTCAAGACTCGAAGAAGCTAATGGTGGTCGACAGGGCCGGCCCCAAGGTTTGGGTTGCCCAAGCCCATACCAATTTTGGTTGCCCCTTATTATTAAATATTAAAAAAAAAAAAACATAAAAATCACATTTTTTTTTCTTTTTAATGCAAAATCAAGGTTGCATCTATATCTATATAAAGTTTATATATATATAATACCCAATAGCCAAACCCATACCATTTTATTCTTTCTTCCTCAAGACCTGCCAACTAAGACTCCATCCCCATAATTTTCCAAGCCATTGGCCTTCCCACAATTTTAAAATTTCTTCCTATTTTAATTTACCAAATTTGGAAGGTCGATTGCCTCCAGTTAAAATTTCTTTTTAGAATCATATCAATTGCAAGTCCTTACTAAAATGCAGTCTTGTGGAATATTTTATAACATTCTTAAATTACATTAAGCCATGTCAACCTCATTTTAAGGTTTTTAATTTTTTTTTTTTTTGCGTGACTTCCCATTTTATATCCACATTTAAGTCACCGGATTTGGAAAGTCATTTGTTTGTACTAATTCCTCTTTAATATTTTTCTTTTTGGAGGTGATTAATAATTCTTTTTAGAATCATATCAATTGCAATCGCAATTAATTATTGTCTTTACTAAAATGGAGCCAACTCCAAATGAGTGGAATACTTTATTAGATTCTTAAATTTTCCCTAATCTAGATTAATGAGTGTTTAAATATTAAGTATTAATATGTCTCATTAAATTACTCCAAAAAAGCTTCCAATTTTCCAAAACTACCCAATTTCAAAACTTTAGTACGTTTCATTTGCCGGATCAAGATCCTCTAGAGTTCTTAGGGTACTCTACCACATAGAGTTCTCTAATCTTAACCATTCATTTTAAAATAAAAGGCTAGGATGATGTCATATCATATTCCACTAACATAACAATAAAATAATAATTTTTAAAACATCCAAGGTTGACCTTAAAATAATTATTATTTTATTATGTTAGTGGAATAATGATATGGCATCATCCTAACCTTTTATTTTAAAATAAATGGTCAAGATTTAGAGAACTCTATGTGGTAGAGTACCCTAAGAACTCTAGAAGATCTTGATCCTCATTTGCCTCCATTAATTTGTTTTCCTCAAATCATTAATTGACTTTTTGTTTGCCTTATAGAATAATCATTTAGGGTGGGTTTGGGTTAGCTGTTGCGAGTGCGGGAAAACACGATTTTGAAAATCCTCGCAAAACTAATGAAAAAGTGTTGTTTCTGTCAATTAAGTTCGATAATTTTATCTAAAACTCGTTTCGGAGGCAAATACTTGACTATATTGTTAAGTTATAGTGTCATTTTTTAAATGCTATCAATGTTATAAAATCACAGTTCGTTTAGTAAAACCTAACCTATGAAATGAACGTTAGGATATTTCTAAAATTATTGTTTCATATGAAAATTATAAAAAATGACATCTTAATTTTTTTAGGTTCTTTTGTAGATCTTAATTCTTAAATAATAATAATAATAATAGTTATTATTTATTTAATATTATAATTTATGTTATATCTATATCAATAAAAACTAAGAATAAGACAAAGTCCCCAGTTTATTGTCTACTTTTATCATTAAATATTAACTATAAAAAGAATTACAAAACCCATGGCTTTTTTAATTATTGTTTCTTTAATCCTGCTTCATGCCTATCCACTTACCTTTCTTCACTTTTTTCTGTGCACTTATCTTTCTTCACTTTCCTCTCTTTCACGCCGCCCCTTACAACTACTGAAAAGTTTGTCTTCTTACACTTCGATCATTTTAACCTCGCTCAAGTGAGCAGCACCAAATTCGTACACGATATTTTAGGAATTGCAAACTTAAAACACCGGTGATAAAAAGACAGATTTGCGTTAAAAATTTGCGTTTTTGAAAAAGCTACCCTGCCCATCCGTTCCGAAAACGCACATATTCAACGTTTTTAAAAACGTAATATTTAAAAAACGCAAAGCCAAACAGATGACTTTTTGCGTTTTTGTCCAAAACCGTGAATTTTTGTATTAAAAACGCGGGGCCAAACTGGCTCTTAGACTTCTAGTTATGTTTTAATAAAGAAAAAAGAAACACAACAGCACAAATAAACATTATGATAAAAAATACTAAATAAACACAACAAAAATTAATACTAAGTTATAAAAATTATTATTAAATCAAAATGATTATCCACTTTTTAATTTTCACAAACACGTCCATAGACCAGAGTCTACCCTCTACTGACCGACCATCACACACTACGCACAAAATTAAGATTGACTAATAAATTATAACAACTCAACAACAGCCACACAATACTTTTAGAAAAAAAGAAAAAAAAAAAAAGCCACACAACATGACAACACAGCCACAAGATTCATTATGAGAAAGAGAGTGAATCAGAAAAATTTGAGAAGAGGGAATCAGAGAGTGTGAGAGAGAGAAAACACCATGTAGATGAAGATCGAGTAGTCGGAGCAGAATCTGCAGATCTCGTTCGCCGTCCAGTCCAGCTGCCAGGCGATGGAGTCATGGTCCAGTCCCGACGCCAGGCGGAGTCACTGGCCTCACGGAGTCCTCGAGTTCTTGACCAGATGGTCCAGTTGTTTGTGTTTTGGGTGTTGAGAAACTCGGTTATCTATTGCCAAGATTAGTATATTTTTTGTTTTGTTTTTGATCTTTGTAGCTTTTTTACTTGAAATTTTTGGGTGATTTCCTGATCTTTTGGTCCATATCTGTTGGTTTATGAATTGTTGCCCTTTGTTTTATTTTTATAATTTTTTTAATTGAAAATTTGGTTGATCTCCAGATCTGTTGGTTCATGTCTGTTGGTCTAAGGATTGTTGCAGACCAATTTTTTTTTTTTTCTTAAGTATACTACTTTTTTTTTTGTGTGTGGTTGCCCCATGGAGGGGGGTTGCCCTAGCCCAGGGGCTTGCTGGGCTTACCCCAGGGCCGGCTCTGGTGGTCGAACCTTAAACCAAAACTCTTAACCTCAGGGTTGGAGAAAAGACACACGAAATTATCCTAAACACTATTATATCACAACTTGTTAGCACTGTTATTGCCTTATGCTACTCCCTGGATTAATGAGCATTTATAAGAGAAAACCCTAACTTTTGTTTAGAAGTGACACTTCTATGCTCACATAGGTGATGTTCTTTCTTATGTCCCTATTATACAGTCATTTAACTATATATTTAGCTTCATTAAGAGTGTAAAACTCATCCTCCATAACGTAAACAGTCATCACTAATCCTCCTGAATGAGATTTTAAATTTTAGTACCCAACTAGCCACTTATCCATAGCTCATTGTTACCTTTTAAACCTCTTTCAATTTGATCTATTTGAGGTTGACTTCCCGTTATCAATGATTCTAATTAAAGCAATTTAGTCAGATTCCAATAGATTTTGTAGACATGGCGTGCAACTAGCTTGAATTGCTGCTAACACAATCAGGTCATATTGACCGTATTAATATAGATTTAGGTGTGAGGAATGAGAGTGATGTGTTAACCCTAGCTTCCTTACACAGTAACTTCATGCCTAATATATATATATATATAATGTTTAGGTTCTATCTTGTTTTGTGGTAGGCAATAAATTTTAAGTCTTGAATTAATTGGAATAATTTGTAACAAATAGCTATTGATTTAAATATAACAGAATACAATCTCTTTAATGATTCCTTACAAAAAGAAATTATTCCTTTGATTCTTCTTTGCAAATGTGATTTCGATTCTAGAGTTTCAAGAAATGTGTTTCTTACATCAAACCAACGATGAAGTTGTAAAAGAACTTCTAAGTCTTAAGCTTGTTTAGTAGTTCTTCTTGTTCTTCGTGTGTTCTTCAAATATTCGTCGTATTTGAAGGCTTTGTGGGTGGAAGTTTTTCAAGACTTTTTGTTTGAACTCAGCAAATCTTCGATGGAGCATAGTTCTTGAAGTTTTTGGAGGTTTAGAGTTTGATTTCAATAGAACTTTAAAACTTGGAAGTATGATTTGATTGAATCTTCTCCGAGTGTTCTTCGTGTTTCAATATCTTGATGTAGAATTTCTTAAGGGCTATGAAACTTGAATCTGATTAAACTTTAAAATTTGAAGTTCTAAAATTTTGTGGAGGCTTGAAACTTGATTCAAGTAGAGTTTTGAGGATTGAAAGAATGATTTGATTTAATTTTCTTTTAGTGTTCTTTGAATTTAAAGATTTTGATGTAAAATTCCTTTGGAGTTTTGAGGCTTGAATCCATCGGAACTTCCATGTTTGGAGATTTTTGAAGTTCTTCAAGAGTCTTGGCTAAAACTAGTCTTTTTGAGAAAGAGTATACATGAAACTAGTCTTTTAGAAAATAGTTGGTCAAATTTGATTCGCCAAAAATCTAAGAGTCCCACTAAGACTTGTTGACATTATCTCAATTTTTATCTCTTTTTTATTGGAAACAATTCATTATCAATTACAAGTGTCCCAATATGATTTAAAGAAACACTTATATTAATTTTGTGAATCTAAGTGACATGCATGTGACAATTTTTAATTTGCCAATATGATGACACATTACACCATTTTATTTACTTTTTGATATTTCATTTAATTAATTTAGTAACACATATGAATTTAGGATTTGTTTTAAATTTTGATGTAGGAATTTGCAATTGGCTTTAAAAAAAAAAAAAATTTGCTTCATTCAGTTGTCATTAGAGAATTAAAGTAAAGAGAGATTCTATTGTCTTGTTGTGTGGCTTTTCTGAGAGTAAGTTTAGAATGTATTGGGATTTTAGGTTTCTTTGAAAAAGTTTTGTACCACTATTGTAATCTCTTTAATTTTATAATGAAATTTTCTCTTTATCATCATTCGTGGGTGTAGATATATTGTCAAACTGTGTAGATTCTCTCCTTATTAATGAGGGAATCGATTTTTACCTAAACACTAACTTCCCACTAAAACTTTATTAATTAACACATAAAACTTACGCTTTCTCTAATTCAATCAACCAAATTTTTATCAAACTTAATATTCCATTTATTTATTCATTATGCAGCAACACTTACTTAATCCTTTTATGAAGCAGGTAATAAACCTTAACATCTACAGTCCTAGTGCATCATCAACAAGCAAAAACGCTCCTTGCAACATCAGTACCTTCTGCGATCCAAATCAGTGCCCTTCAGCAAATAGTAATTGTGCTTATCAATATTCCTATGTTTCTAATGACACTTCAACTTCTGGGATCTTGGTAGAGGATGTTTTGCACTTAATTACAGATGATGGTCAATCAAAAGCTATTGACGCTCAGATTACTTTTGGGTAGGTTATTTTTCATTGTGCTGCTATTAAAAAACTTTGGGATAAATATTCTTTCAAGAGAACATGATACTAATGGTATATCACAAGTGATTTCAAATTTTTAAAAACTAAAAATTAAATAATTGTTTGGTGAAATTGCAAATATTATGGAATAGTTGATATCTTGGCAAATGTTGATCCATCCAAATCTTAAGTTTGGTAGGAATAATTATTTGTTGCCTCAGTTTTACTAATTCAATAAAAATCTCATTTCTTGTAAGAACATAAAAGGTTTAAAAATCTCCCCTAAGGGAATTGAATGTAGTTCTTGCTTGGAAGATTATGATATCAAAAACTTTTAGAGGTGTCAGTGAAATATATTACTATAAAAATCTCAAGTCTTTAATATGGTCATCAACTTTTCTTTCCATCACTGATGGCCAAGATTACTTTCTAATTCCATAAAGATCGATGCTTCATGTTCATACCTCATGTTCAGACCATATGTTCAACAAATTTTTATTTATTTAGTGTACGTGTGAACCTTTTGATCTAACCCTTTTATTTTTGTTGCAGTTGTGGTCAAAACGAGACTGGGATTTTTTTGGAGGGAGATGCATCAAACGGTGTACTTGGACTTGGTCTTAATGATATATCCGTTCCTAGCACCTTAGCAAGACAAGGGCTAGTTCCAAATTCTTTTTCCATGTGTTTTGGACCTGATGGTACTGGGAG
The DNA here is from genome assembly GCA_907173295.1 of Fagus sylvatica. Lineage (NCBI taxonomy): Eukaryota > Viridiplantae > Streptophyta > Magnoliopsida > Fagales > Fagaceae > Fagus > Fagus sylvatica. The sequence goes on along the minus strand of OU015768.1, from coordinate 13,043,516 downwards.
AATAAGTTTTGGAGATAATGGAAGCTCAGACCAAAGAGAAACACCATTCACCATTGAGCCATCGTAGTAAGTTGTCACTTCTCAATATTGCAAATGATGATGGCAAAGTAATTTAGTTTGGCAAGAATTAATACCATCTTTGACATGAACCTCATGCTACTTGGACTAATATTTTTGCCCTTGGAAACTTTTTACCAGTCCCACGTATAACGTCAGCATCACTCAAATAACTATTGGAAGCACTGCTTCTAAGTTGGAGTTTTATGCAATCTTTGACTCTGGCACATCTTATACAAACCTGAGGGACCCATATTATACATTTATTGCTGAGAGTGTAAGTAATTTTTAATAATGTGCTTCATATATCATTGGAACTTCATTTTTTTATAAATAAAAAAACAAAATAAAAAAGAGTGTATATGATTTATGTTATTTTGCAGTTCAATTCCTATGTCACAGAAAAACGACATTTATCCGATTCCCAAATCCCCTTTGAATACTGTTATGATTTAAGGTATATACTTAGAGAAAACTTATTCCTATTTTGTATTAGTTTTCTCCTTTCAACCCTGAAGTATTGAGTGTCACTTTATTTGCAGCGCAAATCAAAATGTATATGCGTTCCCTTTGATAAATCTAACAATGAAAGGTGGAGACCAATATGTTCTCACTAATCCAACAGTAACATTGTATTCTAATCAGGTGTGGCCTCATTTTTTAGTGCTTTAATTTAGATCCTATTTCTACTTTAGTCATTATTAAATTTGATGTTGTGGTCTCCAGAGTGGAGGATATGCGTATTGTCTGGGTCTTCTCAAAAGCAAAGATTTTAACATCATAGGACGTGAGTATATATTTATCAATAACTATCCTTATTTTAAAACCATATCGTATTGATGAAAGTTTCATTTTTCATGTTTTTCTATCATTTCGGAATTTTTTTTGCTTTTTTTTTTTTTTCTGGCATGACTTTGTGCATTCATTCCGTTATAAGGATACTCTATAAATAAAAAAAATAAAAATATGAAAAAACAATATTGTTTGGAAGTTCTACATAATCTTGTTCTAGTTGCACCTTTGTTGAGAATCAAATCTATAATTTTGATCATCTTTTGTATAATTATGTTAAAGTAAAAAATTAAAATTTTAAAATCATTAATATATTCACCCTTCTAGTTTAGTGATCCCTTCCTGGTTAAACCAACATTTCCACAATATGGTTAAAAAGGTTTATGCCTAGAAACCTTTTGAAGATTATATTTATACTTGTAAGACATTATCAATTTGAGGTTAAATTAATAAGAGGCTAGTCATGGTTTGTTGCACTCTATGTTTTAAATTTGACATTAATATGTGCACAAGAAAAAACACACATGAGTTTCCATTTAATCATTGCACCACTGGACAAGTTAGTATTGCCAAGTCAAATTTTGGGAAAACCGTTACGAATCTAGACTTTGTTGGGGAATGGCTTCAATCCAATGCATTGTAGTACTGGATAGAACATGAAACTGACACGTGGTCACTTTTGAACACGTGTTGTGTCCGTGTCACATCCGATGCTCCAAAGCACTCGATCTAAGCCAAACCCCTTTTTTGGACCCATATATCATTTAGCCAATATGTATCCTAACATGTTTGAATTGAGAAATTCCCACTTACAATATGAATTTGTTTATTTTCTTGCAGAAAACTTCATGACCGGTTATCGCATAGTTTTCAATCGCGAGAAGATGGTCTTGGGATGGAAGGAATCTAACTGTGAGTAGTTCAACCTTTTTCTTTAGGTTCAATTTAAATATGTGATTTGATTTTTCATTTTTCTTCTCTTTGGTGAATTCTTTAAGTGGCCATAATGAGACTTGGTGTCCCCAGGTTACAATGATGAGAATTCCAGCACTCTACATTCACCTATGTTGAAGGCTTTTACTTACACACTCGTGACTCTTCTTGTTTCAATCTTTGCCATTGTTTGACTTATATTTTTTATTTGGTGAGGCTTTCTCGAGTCTCGACTCTTGTATCATAACATTGTATATTTCAGGTTATCTCAAAAGAAATTGGAAGCATTAGTAGCTTCTTACTTTTCTTCGTGTTGAGTCCGTTTGGAAACTCTATAAATCAATAATCATTTATATGTGCAAAATTTATGAAGTATTGTATAAGTTAACTGAGTGTTTGTTTGATAAATGCTATTTTGACAACAAATTTTCAAAATGGACATAACCAGCTAGTCTAGTAAGATTTTTTTTTTTTTTTTTTTTTTTTTTTTCTTTCTATCTATCTATATCCATGACCTTAAAAATGTAAAATGTCTTGGTAGTAGAATATTAATCATAGTAATATTTTTAAAGAGTTTTTGAAATGTTGGTAATAAAGTTTCACTCAAGGAAAATATTTTAATTATTTTAATATATGTATAGTGTGTCAAATGCCATAAGGAGAAAAATAATAAAAAAGAAAAAAGAAATGAGAAAAGAGACCAACAGAGAACACAACTACTTGTCACAAACTCGTGCATCACTAAAAATAAAATCTACAAAAATATTTTGTTATCTTTTTATTTTTATGTTGAATATGTATTTATTTAGAGATTCATTCCATCAGAAAAAACAAAAAATGTGCCTTCTCAAATCATCACAGAACATAGTTGTTCAGCCAAATTGGATACATGATTTAATATCTTAGCCGATCAATAAAACAGGATATAAATCATAATAGATTAACAATGAGATTTATAACACAAACCAATTGGGATCTGTTAAATATATATATAATATATATATATATAATATATATATATATATATATATATATATATAATATATATATAAAATTTCAAATAACAAATCCAAAAGCTTTGTTTAGTTCCAAAAGTTGTTTTTTAGCCCTAAACAAATAGCCTTTATACATTGCACATCTAATCAAACTTCTCAAATTTTCAAAGCCCAAATCCTTGTAGAATATTTGAATTTCCTACTCCTAAGAGCAACTCCAGCAGTTTGTAAAAATTATCTCTACTCTATCTCTATATTTACACTATCAGCAACTCTCTATTTATTTTTATTCCAGCAGTACTCTCTATTTCACTCTCTACTCTATTTAAATATACTTTTTTATTCTTTTATATCATTTAAATATTATATTTTTTACTTTTCTGTATTATTGTTTCCCACAAAAAATAACCAACTGCCGTAATCCTTCCCACCCCGCCACCACCACAACCACCGTAAATCAACCAGAGCAACCAAAAACCACCACAATATTTTATTTCTCAGCAATCAAAAACCACCACAAATCACAAATGAAATTTCTCAGCAACCAAAAACCACCACAAATGAAATTTCTCAGCAACCAAAAATAACCAACCAAACAAATCCCAGCCAACCCACTCCTCCAGCCGAGATCGGCACGGCTCCACCTCCAGACCGTTGGGATCGGCACGGCAAGGCAAGACTTGGCCAGCGGGGTGGAGTTCGTGCTTCACGGCGTGGCCAACGGGGTGGAGTTCATGCTTCGCGGCGTGGCCAGCGTCTCTCCTTCGCGGCGTGGCCAGCGGGGTGGGTCTTTCCTTGGTGGTGGCTGGCCTCACAGGTGGTGGTGGTTACAGATCTGAGAAAAGAGCCACGCCGTGGGTCTCTCCTTGGTGGTGGCTGAGATTGCAAGCCCAATCAACCACCACGCCGTAACCACTACCACGCCGGCGTTTCCAACCGCAAACCAACCCAAGCCCGTTTCGTGCTTCAGCAGAAAACGAAGAGAGCACAGAGAGAAGAGAGAAGAGAGAGCAGAGAAGAGAGAGCACAGAGTGTAGAGAGAGAAAAAAGCAGTTGGAATGAAGGTTTGGGAAAAAAATAAAGAATTTATACTTGGTGGTCCCGGCTCTTTTTTTTAATCGATTTAATCGGATAGAAAATGAACAGTAGCTTTTCATTTGTGAAAAGCTACTGTTCATTTTCTAAAAAAATTTGGAGATGCAGTGTTAAAATAGAGGACTGCTGGAGCGCATTTTGCTGCTTTGTTCCCTATTTGTAGAGATACAATGCAGTTTTAAAGCACTGCTGGTGATGCTCTAATAGTTGTAGAACACTCAAAAGTTTCTACAAACCAATTGAACTCTAGCAAAAAGATAATCGGGTAGAAATTAAATGCAATGAACGTTTTAAAAAATTAATAAAAATAAATGATGATGTGTAAATTTTTTAAGGGGTCAATAAAAAATCAAATATCATTGGATTTATATATTATATAGATATAACATGGTATCTATAAAGTTTGCCATTTATGCCAGGTGACATTTAAAGGGAAATGTTAAGTTATTAAAATATTAGGAGAAGTAGTTATAGAAAGTTAAAACCCCAACTTTTCTAGAGGAGTGGTTACAATTGAAAAAAAAAAAAAAAAAAACCCTATTTAGCTCAAATTATTGATGTCTACTGATGCTATTGGATAAAGGTAGACATGAGGTCAGGCTACACCTTATAGGCTCTTAGGCCACTCAGGCATTCAATATTCTTAAGTACAATTGTCACAATTATCAATTAATTTCCTTTTGTTTTTTAAAAGATATAAATTTTATTCTAAATATACACACAAACAAATCATATATTTGAGAGGGGGAATCGAACCGTCGTCGAATTGGGTGAGGAATGAATAATATATCACAAAACCAAATGCCAAGTGGGCTTTACCTTATATCTAAATTAATTAATTTTTTTAAATGAATTATACAAATTATTAGGTTTAGGCCTTAACGATAAATGTGACTTGTATATATATATATATATAACAGGTTTTAACCTAAGTTTCATGTTCCCAACAATTCAAATTTCCTATTGTGATACGGTTTTTTTTTTTGGGGTGGTGATCGGTGGCTTGGGGTGGTTGTTGGGTTTGCGCTAATTATATATAGAAGAGAGGAAGAGGTTCGGACCTAGAGAGCTCTGAAGTAAAAATAAATAGAGAGTTGCTGATAGTGTAAATATAGAGATAGAGTAAAGATAAATTTAAAAGACTGCTGGAGATGGCCTAAGGGCCCAGCCAATAATTAATAAAGATGATATTGATAAGTTGGTAGGTGAAGCTAGCATATGCAATCTTTTGTATTGAAAGATTATTCATTTTAAAATAAGGAGAAGTACCATATTTTCAAATGGCTTCAAAAAAATTATATATATTCTGACTTTGTAAATTGATTCATAATAATTTGATTTCGCCAATTTTATATTTTCTTGAAAAACAATTTAGCCCATGTTCAAATTTTCCAACTGCTAACTGATTTTGTTTTAGCCTTGATCTGAGTGAGTTCTGATTGATTGCTTGTAATAAGTCAATCCAGTAGTTTCCGGCCTTTTGCTTTAGCGTTCTAAGTCCAATTGTCCAAAACTAGAAGCAAATGTTATCGCCCTTCCCGAGTAGGCAACATACCCAAAAGCACCTTCCTATCGTGCAAACCAGTGTGAAGTGTGAACTCGCTTAGTACTTAATTACCAGAAAATAAAGCATGAGAGATTGACGAAGTAAGATCAAATTTTTTTACTTTAGTCAAATGAAATGCGTAAGAGTTAATGTCGGTCCAGCAGAAGAACGTTGGATATATTTGACTTGGCTTGATTTGGTGCCCCTTCTCTTATTTTTCCAGCGAATAGAGCGAATAATGGATTTGAATAGTGAATATTTAAAGACTCCCGCGGTTTTGACCTCACTTTCACTCTCGCATGCATGTAGCAATGATTTGACTTTCGCCTGCGCAGACCTAGACAAACTCTGTCACTCTCTCTCAAGACTCAACCACTAATTCTATTCCTTGTTCTAGTGACGCCTCAACTTCCTCTCCCTATATAAACTAAATTATCTTCACAGACTAAATCTCCTAAATTATCGAGACCAAGTCTGGTTTTCTCTCTGAAAAAAACTTCTAGCTAGCTAAGCCATGGCTTGGGCTTGGACCTCTATTAGTTGTACAAATTCATTCAATTCCAGATCATACATACTACTCGTATTGTTACTACTGGGTTTGAATTCTAGGAGCTGTTACGGATTGGGGACATTCGGGTTCGACATCCACCACCGATTCTCGGATCCGGTTAAGCAAATTCTGGGCTCTGATGGGCTTCCAGAGAAAGGGAGCTTAGAGTACTATGTTGCTATGGCCAACCGAGACCGCATAATTCGAGGCCGTCACCTCGCCAGTAACAACCAGTCGCCACTCACTTTCGCCTATGGAAACGATACACTGTTCATCGACACTTTGGGAAGGCAAGTATATATGATCCTCATGTAACTCCTGTTTTTTCTTTTCTTTTTTTGGTTTGAAAATATGGACGATGAATACCCAATAGGTTTGGAATTTGGATCTTTAAACCCCTTAGAAATTTTATTAGTATTGGAGAGGGAAATATGCTCTTGCTGGATAGATCCATATTAATATTTTATTTTCTTGGTGACCAAACAGCTTTGTTCTAGGTGTTCTTCCTGTTAATTTTTCTACTAACTTTTATTGTTTTTGTTTTTAATGTTGATATTTCAGTTTGTATTATGCTAATGTTTCTGTGGGGACACCGAGCTTATCATTTTTGGTAGCATTAGACACAGGAAGTGATTTGTTTTGGCTACCATGCGATTGTCTCAATAGCAATAGTTGTGTAACCAGCTTACAGACATCATCTGGACAGGTATGTTATTTATTCTAATTTTATAATTTTATAATTTACTTATTTTATTTGCTTGGAATCATGCATATGCAACTAATTTCAACCTTGAATTATATTGTTACATCAACTCTTTATGGAATGGGTAAATATTATCTCATGCCACTCACTACATATCACGTAACTACGTAAGTGTATGTAAACACACATGAATTAAATTTGGATATATATATATCTATAAATTGTGGATATCAATGTCCACAAATACTATATATCCAATGAGATTGTGTGTAAAATGATATGATATGAAATGAAATGGTATAAGATAACCATTATCCTTTTAAAATTATTTATTGTGTGATTGTGATATCTTTTTCTTCTTACAATTATAATTAATTAGGGTGTCTAAAGTTATGACTTGTTATTTTATTACTTTCATTTTTTGCAATGCCTATATGTGTTACTCTGTTATTGCATGCAGTCATGCTTAAAAATTGTCATTATAACTTTCCAAATTATTAGCAGCCGGCTTACTCAGCAAGTTCATGCCTAATATACATATAGAGAGATTCTCAGCTTGTCTAATCGTATGACTTAAAAAAATAAGTTTAGGAAATATTTGGGTTTTAGGTTTGTTTGAGTCAACTTTGTATCATTATTATAATCTCTTTAATTTTATAGTAAAATTTTTTCTTTATTATCATCCGTGGATGTAGGCATATTATTGAATTATGTAGATTCTCTCCTTATTAACATGGGAATCAATTTTTTATTAAAACACTAAGTCCCACTAAAACTTTATTAACACAAGAAACTTACACTTTTCCCATTCAATCAACCATTTTTTTTATCAAAATTAGTATTACATTTATTCATTTTAATATTAAAATGCAGCTAGCAACACTTAATCCTTTTATGAAGCAGGAAATAAACCTTAACATCTACAGTCCTAGCGCATCGTCAACAAGCAAAAACGTTCCTTGCAACAGCAGTAACTTGTGCGATCCAAATCAGTGCCCTTCAGCAAATAGTAATTGTGCTTATCAATATTCCTATGTTTCTAATGACACTTCAACTTCTGGGATCTTGGTAGAGGATGTTTTGCACTTAATTACAGATGATGGTCAATCAAAAGCTATTGACGCTCAGATTACTTTTGGGTAGGTTATTTTTCATTGTGCTGCTATTAAAAAACTTTGGGATAAATATTCTTTTAAGTGAACATGATACTTATGGTATGTTACAAGCGATATCAATTTTTAAAAAACTAGTAAATAAATCATTGTTAGTTAAAATGACAAATTTTATGGAATAGTTGATATCTTGGCAAATATTGTATATCATTTGGATGATAAATCTTGAGTTTGATATGGCTCTTTTCCTCTTCAAGAAGTTTTAAGTTTTTTTTGCCTCAGTTTTACTTCAATAAAAATATATTTGTTGTAAGAGCATAAAAGGTTTAAAATATTCCCCTAAGGAAAGGTCTATATATATGTCATGCTAGGGAGATCATGAAATCAAAAGTTTTTAGAGGTGTCAGTGATATTACGAGAAAAATTTAATGTCTTTAATATGGTCATTAATTTTTCTTTCCATCACTGATGTGCCAACATTACTTTCTAATTCCAGGAGATATGTTCAAATAATTTTTATTTATATGTCTTTAACCCTTATTGTGATCTAACCCTTTTGTTTTGTTGTAGTTGTGGTCAAAATGAGACTGGGATTTTTTTGGAGGGAGCTGCACCAAATGGTCTACTTGGACTTGGTCTTGATCCTATATCCGTTCCGAGCACCTTAGCAACAGAAGGGCTAGGTCCAAATTCTTTTTCCATGTGTTTTGGAGCTGATGGGGTTGGGAGAATAAGTTTTGGAGATAATGGCAGCTCAAACCAAAGAGAAACACCATTCACCATTGAGCCATCAAAGTAAGTTGTCACTTCTCAATATTGCAAATGATGATGGCAAAGTTATTTAGTTTGGCAAGAAATAATACTATCTTTGACCTGAACCTCATGCTACTTGAACTAATTTTTCCCTTGGAAACTTTTTACCAGTCCCACTTATAACATCAGCATCACTCAAGTAACTATTTCCAGCAATGCTTCTATGTTGGAGTTCAATGCAATCTTTGACTCTGGTACATCGTATACACACCTAAGTGACCCATATTATACATTTATTACTGAGAATGTAAGTAATTTAAATGATGTGCTTCATAGATCATTGGAACTTCATTTTATGAAAAATAGTGTATATATGATTTATGTTATTTTGCAGTTCAATTCCAATGTCAAGGAAAAACGACATTTATCCGATTCCCAAATCCCCTTTGAATACTGTTATAACTTAAGGTATGTACTTGGAGAAAAACATATTCCTATTTTGTATTAGTTTTCTCCTTTCAACCCTGAAGTATTGAGTTTCACTTTATTTGCAGCGCAAATCAAAGTGTCTATACGATCCCTATGATGAATCTAACAATGAAAGGTGGAGACCAATATGTTCTCACTGATCCAACAGTATTGTTTTCTACTCAGGTGTGGCCTCATTTTTTAATGCTTTAGTTAAGATCCGATTCCTACTTGGGTTATGCTGACATTTGATGTTGTGGTCTCCAGGGTGGAGGATATGCGTATTGTCTGGGTCTTCTCAAAAGCAAAGATTTTAACATCATAGGACGTGAGTATATATTTATCAATAACTATCCTTATTTTAAAACCATATCGTATTGATGAAAGTTTCATTTTTCATGTTTTTCTATCATTTCGGAATTTATACTTTGTGCATCCATTCCTTTATAATTAAGGGTACTATATAAAAAATGAGAAACAATAATGTTTGGAAAAGTTCTTCATGCATAATCTTGCTCTAGTTGCAACTTTGTTGATAATAAATTTTGAAGTTGACAACAACCATAAAAGTGCTTCTTCTTTTTTCTTTCCTTGGAGAACAAGATTACATAATTTCAAGATTGATGGAAGAAGTTTTTTGGGGTGGGGGGAGGGGAAGGGTTAATCGCATATTTTGGATGAATATATAGCTGGAAGATAGTCAATTCAAGAAATTTGATCATCTTGTGTATAATTATGTTAAATTAAAATAAAATAAACTTTTTTAAAATCATTACTATATTCACCCCTTTCTAGCTTAGGGATTCCTTCCAGGATAAACCAACATTTCCATAATATGGTTAAAAAGGCATTATGCCAAGAAACCTTTGAAGATTATAGAGTTTATACGGTAAGACATTAACAGGGTGAGGTTAAAACAATAAGAGTCTGGCCTAATCCGTTTGTTGCACTCTATGTTTTAAATTTGACATTAATATGTGCACGAGAGACAACATGTACACATTGTTTCCATTTAATCATTGCACGATTGAACAAGCTAGTATATAGCCAACTTTGATTTTGAGAAAACTGTTATCTGGACTTTCTTGGGGGAACAGCTTATGTCTAATGCATTAGATCACTAGTTGGAATATGAAACTGACGTGTGATCACTTTTGAAAACATATCGTGTCAGTGTCACGTCCAATGCTCCAAAGTACGGAACCTAAGTCATATTCTTTTTTTGGATCCATATATCATTAGCCATTATCATAACATATTTAAAATGAGAAATTTCCACTTACCATATGAATTTGTTTATTTTCGTTCAGAAAACTTCATGACTGGCTATCGCATAGTTTTCAATCGCCAGAAGATGGTTTTGGGATGGAAGGAATCTAACTGTGAGTATAGATCAACCTTTTTCTTTGGGTTGAATTTCAATATGTGATTGGATTTTTTTTCTTCTCTTGGTGAATTCTTTAAGTGGCCATAATGAGACTTGGTGTCCCCAGGTTATAATGATGAGAATTCCAACACTCTACTTATCAGCCCACCACACTCTCCTACTACTGTTGTCGTCAATCCAAAAGCCACATCAGGGAGTGGAAACAGTTCTCAGATACCAACCGCATCACCGTCTAGTCATTCACCCAAGTTGAAGGCTTTTACTTACCCATTTGCGATACTTCTTGTTTCATTCTTTGCAATTGTTTGATTATATTATTTATTTAGCGAGGCTTTCTCGATCAGTCTCGACTCCCGTAACATGATATGCATTGTATTAAGGTTATCTTAAAAGAAATTGAAAGCTTGATAGCTTGATAGCTTCTTAATTTTCTTCGTGTTGGGTCCATTTGGACAATTGTTTGAAAAATATGTAATTTAAATAATCATTTATATGTACAAAATTTTGAGTCTTTGTTAATCTATGAAGTATTGTTCAAGTTAAATGAGTGCTTGTTTGATAAATGCTATTTTGACTACAAATTCTCAAAAGGGATTAGTAGTATTTTATTTTAGGCCAAATTACAAATTACACCCTTTAAGTTTAGTTAAATTTCAATTTCAGTCTTTTAAGTTTTGACCGTTTCAATTAAGTCCTCTAAGTTTGGTTCCATTGCAATTCACATATTCTGTTAACTTCTGTTATCTATGTGCAGCAAAAATGGCATTGTTTTTTATTTTTTTTTTACAAATTTTTTATATTAAAAAATCAAGAAAATCAGTAAAAAAAATTCTAGAAAAAATTAAAAAATAAAAACAAAACAATAATTGAAACAATAATTAAATTCCTCTCTCTCTTTGATTCAAGCTAGATGTGAATCTCTCTCTCTCTCTCTCTCTCTCTCTCGCTTGCGATGACACGGTGCTATTAATGGCGGAGAGAGAGATTTCGCTCTCGAGGAGAGTGAGGACGGAGCTTTCACGGCTCTGTTGCGGTGGTGAATGGTTGGGATTTTTCTTAAGATCGGCGAGAGAGAGAGAGAGAGATTTAAGGGATTTTTTTTGTTAACAAATTCAGATTGAGGACGAGAGCAAGTCGATCTAGTTCATTTTCCTCTGCCATCGCCGCCGCTTTCTCTCTCTTTTGTGGGTACTGCCACCTCTTCTTTATCTGCCAACAGATGAGTGTGGTGAAATTTTTCGGATTTGATGCTTGCATGCCGTGATTTTTTTTTTTTTATTTTTCGCTGTGTTGTTCTTGCTTGCTGAGCTTGAGTGCTCTTTATTTTTAGTGTGCTGGAAATGTGTTCTTTCTTGCTGTTGCTGAGTTCTTGAGGTTGTTCCTGAGTTTCTGTGAAATTTTTGTTTTGGGATAATTATTTTGTTCTTGCTGTTGTTTTGGGTTTGAAATTTGTGTTGTTGTTCTTGAAATCCTTTGATCCTTTTGGCCAGATCTAGATCTAGAAGACTGCATTAGAACTTTGAGGACTAAATTGAAACGAAACCAAATGGATGGAATGTGTGAATTGAAACGAAACCAAACTTAGAAGACTGAATTGAAACGGTCAAAACTTAGAAAATTGCATTGAACTTTGACCAAACTTAAATGGTGTAATTTGTAATTTGGCCTTTATTTTATTTTAATCAATATCCATGACCTTAATATCAATAATGATAACATTCAAGAGCCTTATAACTCAATTAATATTATCTGCTCTCATTTATGAAAAGAACCAGGGATCAAATCTCTCCTCCCCAACTATCAAATTATTAACAAAAACAAATAAATAACAGCTAAACTTAATTCCTTATAGTTACTAAATTGCAATTTCATATTTTCTGTCTAACTGAACAGAAAATGACATGAAAATAATTAAAGCCTCTCCTTTCACTCTATTCCGATCTCAAATATTCCAATGCTCATTCAACCTTAGCTCTGTCATCGTGGGTAATAAATGAGATATGTGTCGAAATTGTCAAGAAATGGAGATTTAGTGGATGGGGTTATGGGCAGATTTGGTGGCTTACAACATAAAAATAAAAATAAAAAGTATATCAAAAAGCTTACTGTTTGAAAAAAAATAAAAATAAAAAATCTTGCCAATGGTGCACAAAACACTCATTTTCTACATTATGATTTTTAAAAATATGCTATTTCGTTGGCTATCAATTGGGACATTGTGTTTAGCTTCAATCAAAATCAAAGTTTTAAAGCAACCAAAAAAATAAAAATAAAAATAACCCTAAGGGGTAGCTCAACTAGTCTGGTCTTGGGTGTGCTCTCCAATGATCATTAGTTCGAGTCTCCTCAGAACACCTACCCAAGGCAAAACCTTGCGATTATCGTGGTTACGTGGTTAGTAAGGGTATTGGTACGTATCCCCCAATGGGACATTAGTCGAAGGTGCGAAAAATCAAAAAACAAATGGAACGCTGGCCCGGACACCCAAGGTTATAATTCAAAATAAAAATAAAAAACATTGGTCACGAAATACAAAGATCAAATAGCATAACTCAAAACTCTCAAAGTAATAGGGTTGTGTGGTACACGTGATAGTACGGGGTCTTTTTTTTGCGTTCCCCCTATCTCTCATATTGTTGGTCATTTATTTTATTTTACTGGATGGCTATATAAACATTATACGAAGAGAAGTGGGGTTCAAATCCCTCTATTCCCCAAACGTCATCTCTCGTCGTATCTCCTCTATCTGCTCTTCTCTCCCATCTCACGCTGGCAATTTAAAGGTATATAACCAGATATATATATATAAAACCTCTTTACAAATGTGAATGAATATAAGGTCAATAATTTTCCCAACTAACCCCTTACTTTATTTAAAGAGTCAAAATCCTTTTTTATTTTGAGTTGGTCAAATCTAGCTTCAATAACCAACACCCTCCCCCCCTCTCCTAATAGCTATATATATAGTAATATATATATATAAAACAAATCTTTAAAATGTGAATGAATATAAAGTCAATAATTTTCCCAACTAACCCATTACTTTATTTAAAGAGTCAATATCCTTTTTTATTTTGAGTTGTCAAATCTAGCTTTTTCACACCAATCCCCTCCCCCCATTGGTCATATATAAAACCTCTTTAAAATGTGAATGAATATAAAGTCAATAATTTTCCCAACTAACCCCTTACTTGTATTTAAATGGAGTCAATATCTTATAAAGCTTTTTCAATTTATGCGGCCGGGGTTGGCAAGAGAAGTGAAAAATGCAATAATTAATATCCTTGTATGCATACGATTGAAAATCATGTGTGATTGATCACCTATGCCTACTTGATTTTATTATCGATCCTAAGTAAAAAGTTTCTTAAGACTTCTAGCTTATAATTAAATGAATAATTAAATCATATCTCTAGCCATGAAATGAATCCTATGATTTGGTTATGCACATGAGGAACAAGTTAAGTACATCACGACATCCATTTGCCAATGGTTACTATCAAACATCGAACTTGGTCCAACCCGACATTTACCCATGCGGACAACGACACAGATTGTGTTTAAGTTGGTGGTCGCTCAATACAATGATTGGCTTGCAATGTGTGTGCGTGTGAGGTTGTGACATGTGTGGGGTGTGTGTGTAGAGTGTATGGAGTTACCACCAATTATTGAGATTTCTTAAGATGTGTCCGTTCACCTAAATTTAAAGTTTGTTTTATACTAAGTTTAGTCCCTCTAACCTAAAGTAGGTCAAATCATGTCTCAAACCAAAAACACAGATTTGAGAATTTGGTTACGTGTGAGGAAGATGTTAGGCATCCCACGATGCCCAACCATAGTCGATAACTAGTTTAAATTTTCTGTAAATAATGTTGTGCAATGCACTATAAACATATTTCTCTACCACTTTGGGGGGCATATGTTCCATGATATCAAGCATGCAACAAGATTGGTACATGAGGTATTATATTAAAGGTATCAATATAAACTTGGAATCTTAACAAAACCTATTACAACCACGGTTTTTTGTGACAGATCCTAGGATCATCATCAAGATCTCATTATTCTTTATTGAATGACATGGTCCATCATTTGATGTATGTTTTTATCTTTTTTTATGTATAGATAGATTGACTATTCCAACCCAATAAACCTAGGAACCTAAGCCCTATTACTTAACCACATAAAACCGGCATAATTGTGATGGATGCAATTTCTAAATTATTGAATGAGGTCTTTGTTAGCATATTCTTAAACCATTTACGTATATTATTAAAATAAGTAATCTGACTCATTAAATAAATCATGTGATTAAAAATACACGTAAATAATCTTATAAGTCGTTACATAATAGATTGGAAATATTTTCCGAAATTAGTTTGTGAATAAACTCCATCCTATTTCAAATTAACAATTTTTTTTTTTTTGAAGAATGCTTAAAGGATCTATTGAGTGATAAAATCATTACAGAGGATTGAAATTAAATCTGGAGGAACAGACTCCATCCATACTTCATAGGACTTGCTAACTTTGGCTCTTTTTGCTAGAGAATGGGCCAGTACATTACCATCACGTTTAGTATGTAAATAAAGAACAGAGAGGTCTGCTTGAGCTATCCGCTTTGTATCATTGACCAGATGTCCATAGAGAGTGTTGCATGGCTCGGGATTACATAGGGCATTCACTACAGTTTTCGAGTCTCCCTCCATATCAAACTCTTTAAACCCCAGATCTCTGGACAGTTCGATCGCACTTCTCGCAGCATAAGCTTCCATAGCTTCCACCGAGTGGGGGAAAGGAACTCTTTGGCAGAGAGATGCCATGACTTCCCCCATGTGATTGCGAATAACAACTCCTATACCGGCTTCATTGGTTTCTTCAAAGAAAGCTCCATCATAGTTAACCTTATATCTCCCTGGATGAGGTGGTTGCCAAGAGATTGGTGAGGGCGGGTCTGATGGACCAGAGGTACTGGCTGGAATCTCCTGAGCTGCTTGGAATTCCGATAGGATTTGCTGAGCACGAGGCATAAGCTGATGAATTGCAACCGGTTGTTGATTCAAACGCAAACAATTCCTTCGATACCAGATGGCCCAAGTAGTAATTGCGAAGAGTTGGAGCTCAAGTGTGGAGAGAACTGAGTGACAATGATGAAACAGCTCCATGAAATTCAAATAAGGGTTATTTATCAGCCGTCTCCCCCATGGAACTGAAGACCATACTGCCTCAAGAGATTTACACTGCCATAATGCATGTATGACCGTTTCATTCGTATCAGTGCAGGATTCACATCTGGGGTCTGGAAGAACATGTCGGTGGTGGAGGTTGAGGCGAGTTGGGAGTGATTCATGGCAGGCTCTCCACAGAAAATGCCTGACTTTTGCTGGGACCTTCAAAGACCATGTTGTATGCCATACCTGCGCTGCAAAGGAGGTGTCCGAGGGGCCTGGATTATCTCGATAGCTCGCCTCCAAGAGGGAGTGGTATCCACTCCGAACTGAGTATACTCCATCTTCGGGTGCCACCCCAAACTGCCGTGTCACTAGCATTCGTGGAACTGAGGGGAATGCCTAAGATAGCTTCAGCCTCACATGGCATGAAGGAGGAGTTGATAATTCCTTCCTTCCACGTATTGGAGTGCTCATCTATAAGTTGTCTTACATATGTCAAGGGTGATTGAGGTGGTCTTGGGGAGAGGATGGCATTGTGGTCTCGGGTTGGCAACCATTTATCCTCCCATATCCTTATCTTTGACCCCGACCCCACCCTCCAAATTAAGCCCTTGTTAATCAGCTGGGATGCCCCTAAAATACTCTTCCATGCTATAGAACCCCTTGAATTCGGTTTTGCTTCCAGTATAGAACTCCTTGGGAAGTATTTTGCTTTGAACACCCTGTAAAAAAGAGAGGAAGTGTTATGCATAAGGCGCCAAACCTGTTTTGCCAGGAGTGCTTCATTGAACATTCCTAGGTCTCTCAGACCCAAACCACCCAATTTCTTTGATTTACACAAAGTACTCCATGGCATCCAGTGCATCTTGCCCCTATCACCACTTTGACCCCACCAAAATCTTCGAATCAGAACTTCAATCTCTTTGATTAGTCGGGCTGGGAGCCTAAAACAGCTCATGGCGTAGGTAGGAATTGCTTGGGCCACAGCTTTGATGAGGATTTCTCTTCCTGCTTGTGAAATTAATCTCTCCTTCCAACCTTTGAGTTTGCTCCAGACCCTCTCTTTGATTTGGGCAAAGCTTGAGTATTTAGCTCTGCCTACAAAGGAGGGAAGCCCTAGATATTTCTCATACTGTTTGATTGCTGGGACTCCCAACATGCCAAGGATAGTATTCTGGTCTGCTTGAGATGTGGATTTACTGAAGAAAATGGTGGTCTTCGATTTATTTATTTGTTGGCCTGAAGCATGCTCATAATCCTGAAGAATATCTTGAACTCGTGTGACATCATGTGTAGTAGCTTTACAGAAGAGGAGTGAGTCATCCGCAAAGAAGAGATGGGTGAGTTTTGGACCACCTCTGCTAATAGAAACTCCTTTAAGCTCTCCTTCTATTTTTGTTCGCTGTATAAGTGCATGAAAGCCTTCTGCACAGAAAAGAAACAAATAGGGTGATAGAGGATCCCCTTGGCGCAAACCCCTTGAAGGTTTTATAAAGCCATGGGGTTCACCATTAATAAGAATGGAATAGGAGACAGTAGTGATGCATTCCATCATTAATGTGACCCATTTAGAGTGAAAACCCATTTGTTGCATTACACATTTCAAATATTTCCATTCTACTCTGTCATAAGCCTTGCTCATGTCAAGTTTGAGAGCCATGGAGCCAAACTTCCCTGTCTTTTGGTGATGCATGTGGTGCAAGGTCTCAAAAGCAACCAGAATATTATCTGTAATCAGTCTTCCAGGAACGAAGGCACTTTGAGATTCTGATACTACTTTGGGCAGTATGCTTTTCAACCTATTTGTCAAGACTTTTGCAATTAATTTGTAAATAACATTACACAGGCTTATTGGGCGGAATTCCTTCACGTCTTCTGGGTTCTTGACTTTTGGAATCAGGGTGATGTAGGTGTGGTTGATAGCTTTCAGAATTTTTCCAGTATTGAGACAGGTGAGGACTGCCTTAGTGACATCAGCGCCAATTAGGTGCCAGTACTTTTGATAGAAAACAGGGGGTAATCCGTCCGGACCTGGTGCTTTAAGTGGGGCCATCTGTTTTAGAGCCCTTATAACCTCATCTGATGTGAACTCCCTTGAAAGTGAGCTATTCATTTCATCCGTAACCACTGGTGCAATACAATCTGCCACTTTTTCTATATGCGCGGGGTTAGCTGTAGTGAATAGGGAGTTATAGTAATTGATAAATAACGGAGGTACCTGGTCTTGGGTGGATGTCCAGATCCCGGAATTATCTCTCAAACGATACACATGATTTCGACGACGTCGATGGGTTGCTTTACTGTGAAAGTACCTGGTATTTTGGTCTCCCTCTCTTAACCACTCAACCCGTGAGCGCTGCCTCCACATTCTCTCATCTTTTGCAAGTAAGGTATGGAGTTTATTTTTTAGAGTTATTACCTGCACATGGTCCCTGCCCATCATAGATTTTGCCTCAGCTGCTTTCAGTTGGTCTTCCGTCTCACAGATTTGCTGCTTAATACTCCCAAAGCTTTGTTTACTCCACTGTTTAAGACCCCTACGGCATTCCTGAATTTTTTCCCAAACTGAGTACATTGGAACCCCTGTTTTTGGCTTTCTCCATGATGCTTCAATAGTTTCTGCACAGCCGAGGTCTGATGTCCACACTTCTTCAAAACGGAATGGTTTTCGAAAAGGAGTCACCATTTTCTCTGTCCCTACCCAGATCGGCTTGTGGTCTGACCACCTGCAATCTAAATGGTGGACTCGGGCCGATGGGAATAGAGTCACCCAATCCGTTGTAGCCACTGCACGGTCTAAACGCTCCCAAGTCATATCTCCACTGCGATTGTTTGTCCAGGTGAATGGGGGGCCGGTGAAGCCGAGGTCTATAAACCCACAGTCATCCAACACGTCCCGAAAAAGCTGCATCTGGCGGTCTGACCTGCAATGGCGTCCTTGCTTCTCCTCAAGCCTCACTAATTCGTTGAAGTCCCCCAAACAGCACCACGGGATCGAATGCTGAGAGCTGAGTCGTCGAAGCAAGGCCCAAGAGTCTTCTCTGTTTCGAGTCTCAGGGGCTCCATAGAAGCCCGTGAGTCTCCATGTGTCCTGTTGATGCTCATTGATGATTGAATCAATA
This sequence comes from Fagus sylvatica, assembly GCA_907173295.1. Classification (NCBI taxonomy): domain Eukaryota; kingdom Viridiplantae; phylum Streptophyta; class Magnoliopsida; order Fagales; family Fagaceae; genus Fagus; species Fagus sylvatica. The sequence continues at coordinate 13,024,832 of OU015768.1, read as the reverse complement.
TGGGAGGGGGAGAAACTATGGACTCTGAGATTAACTTCTTTCTTCCAAAATAAACAGAGCCCCCCTCCTTTATTTCTGCTACTTGCAACAAATTTATTCTCATACTGCAGTTGACATCGTAACCGCTCTAAAGGGCCATCATCCTGCCATGTCTCAATGAGAAACACGACAGAGGGATCTTGAGCACGTACCAGCCGTGCTAATTCCTGAACTGTACGTGGGTTCCCAAGCCCACGACAGTTCCATGCTAAAACATTCATTGTTCTCGGCGGGACTGCACAGCAGCCGCCGCCGTTAGTGATTCATGCGAGACACCGCAATGTTTCTTCCCACTTTCTGCATGGGACTCGTTATCTTCCAGGTACGAGGATGTGCGTTTTGTGTGTATTGGCTCCAATATGGGAGAGTCATTATTCACTTTTGCTCGAGCCAATTTTTTCCAGGATTTTTTTGCTGAGGCCGATCTTGGGTGTAAATTGGTAATGTCATTGAGTACGGCATGGGGGACGTGTTTGGGTATAGGTTCAGATTGTGGGGTAAGGGACGAGGCAAGTATGGAGGTAATATCTCTTTCCGGGATATTTTCCTTAAATTTCGGGTGGTAGTCTATGGCAGTATCAATTTCCCTTAAACGGCTTTCAAAAAAGTCTTCTCCCCTGTTTATGGGCTCCGAAAAATCTGGAATGAAGCCCGGGTTTTCCTCAACTTCCATGTTGGTTGGAAAGTCAAAAAGAGGCGGTGGTTGGTAGACTGTGGTGTTGGCAGGTGGTGGGGTGGTGGTTTGTGAGGGTGTCTGGTCATTTTTTTGTGACGGAGGTGGTGGGTTATTCTGTGGAGGAGTTTGGTCTTGGTAAGGTGTTTGGTTAGGGGGTGCGGTGGTGGTGTTTTTGGATGGTGGTTTGTGTGTTGGTGGTCGGGTTTGTGGGGGTGGTTGAGGACGTGTTTGTGGTGGTTTTGGTTTGGGTTGTGGCTGTCTGACTATGCCTTCAACTTTAATCTCCAGTTTTCTCCAAGGTCTGTCAGTTGAGGCACGTAGCCATGGCCCAAATTGCTGATCTTCTAACTGGAGAGAATCTTTGTTACGGAGCCAGTGGGGGCAGTCTTTGTCACTGTGGGTTACATGGCCGCACCAATAGCAAAAGTTAGGGAGACGCTCGTACCTGAAAGATATCCAAGTTTCACGATCTTTTTCGAATCTAACCTTTCTCCCTCTGCACAAAGGCTTGGTGATATCTAGGCTCACGCGGAGACGCATTGCCGTGCCTCCCTCTACATTGGCTTCTCCCTCAGCAACGTGAACTATTGTTCCTAAAGATGAACCAAGGATGGCAGCCGTCTCATGGTTCATCCTTCGAACTGGTAAGCCATGCAATTGCACCCAAAAAGAGGTTTCTCGAAACAGCACTTCATCAATTGCTTCATCTTCTTCAATACGTTGGAGAACCACTAAATGTTTATCGTATGCCCAGGGTTCGCCCATCATCACTCTCTCCCGATCGGCTGCATCTTCAAAGACAAAAACCAGCCGGTTATCATTCATGTCTCGAACTGTGAAACCGTGATCCGTCCTCCATAAAGGTTTGAAGGTCCGTGCCACAGATTCCACATTCAAGATTCTGCGAGTAAGGAATTTTGCTGCTAGAAAGCTTTTTGGTTGATCTGATGTAGAGAGAAGATCAACCATGCTACCTTCAACTTCTGATAGAGAGAACTTCTCCCAAAGGCCCTCAAGAGTTTCCATTGTATCACAGAAAACAATAAAGACAACGGGTAAACGGCAAGGGGGGACCAAAAGCGACACTCTTTGACCACTCAAATCCTACAGGAGGAACAAAATCTTGTACAGAGACAAGAACTCCTTTTCTACTGACGGCTAGGGTTTGACAAGAGCCAATCCCTAGGTCAGAGAGACCCACGACCAAACGTGTATCTCACTTTGTACTCAAATTAACAATTTGAGAAATAATAAATAACACGAATCTTGAATTGTTCTACCAACCAAAAGAAATCACGAAAACAAAATAAAATAAAAAGGAAATCATTTTTTATTTTGGGATGGAAAAGAAAAGAAAGCCACTAAACACACATTACACGATCTCTTTTTTGTAATCTTTCCAAATAAAAAGCAATAACTTTCCATTTCCAATTTCCCGCTCTGTGTATGTCAAGTGTCGATCCGCCTTCCTAACTTCCCCAACTGTCAAACGAAAAGGCAAACAGTGGGACCCAACTCCACATGCCCGCCGCTCAATCACAGTCAAAAAGAGTTCAAGATCCTCCTATACTCTCTCTCTCTCTCTCTCTCAGAGTCTCAGTGAAACCAAAACCAAAGCTTTGAAGATCTAGGGTTTCCCGTTCAATGCCAATTCTTTCTACACTGATCAGTTCCACTCCCTTCAACACCAAATGAAAATGCACTCTTTCCATTCCTCTAAACAATTCCTCCTCCTCATCTTGCTCTCATTCCACACCTGCAATGCCCGCAGCATCTTCTCCTTCAAGATGCACCACCGCTTCTCTGAGCCCGTCAAGAACTGGTCACAATCCGCCGGAATGCTCTCTCCGGCACACCACTGGCCGAAGAAGGGCACCGTCGAGTACTACGCCGAACTCGCCTACCGTGATCGCCTCCTCCACGGCCGCAAGCTCTCCGATTCCGAAGCCACCCTCGCTTTCTCCGACGGCAACTCCACCTTCCGCATCAACTCCCTCGGATTGTACGTTTTTCTTTCATCCCTGCCTTCTCTATATAATTCAATTTCCAAATTAGTGTAAATTTTTTTATATCTTATTTTTAAATTTTGTTTTTGGAGATTTGGTACAGTTTGCATTACACAACCGTGCAAATAGGGACGCCGGGAGTGAAGTTTATGGTAGCATTGGACACTGGGAGTGACCTACTTTGGGTGCCCTGTGATTGCAGTAGATGTGCTCCTACAGAGGGCTCTGTTTATACTTCTGTATGTATGCTCTCAATATCTGAATTTTGCTTCTTCTTTTTTGGGTTGAATTATCTTATCTGGGTTTTTTTTTTTGGAGAATTAGATGCTAAATCGAATTGAGATTTATGGTATTTGGGGGGTTTATTTTTTCAAAAAATAAGTGGTAATGTGTAATTGGGGCTACTCAACTCATTTTGTTTTGTTAACTTAAGGTAAGTTTTGTTCTTGTTATTGATGTAGTTGAAATATGTTCCTTTGATTGCCGACACTTAAAAATCTTTTCTTTTTGTTGGTTGCCATTCTAGAAGTGGAAATTTATGATGTAGAAAAGATTTGATTCCTGACTTAAACAATTAGCCTCTGTTTGTGTTTGTGTTGAGTTCACTAGATTAGGCATCTTCTACCTTTTGGCAAGCTAAGTAATAGCACATTAGGCTTGATCTAAATATGGAAAGTTTGCATGAATGGTGATTCTAATTTCCTAAATGGATTCATTTCGGCTCCATTTGTTTTGTTGTAGAATGTTAAAATATTTTCAGTTGAAAACATTTTCTTTTCCAGTGTTTGGCGCGACATAAAAGAAAAAAATTTCCCTTGAATGCTTTGGTTTTTTTTTTTTTTTTTTTATTCCCTTGAATGCTTTTTGCTGCCCTTCCATTGGATTTTAATGAAAGTAAATCATTCTGCAGAATTTTGAGCTTAATATATACAACCCTAAAGGATCATCAACAAGCAAAAAGGTCACTTGCAACAGCAGTCTCTGTGCACACCGTAACCAATGCTTTGGAGCATTTAGCAATTGCCCTTACATGGTCTCTTATGTCTCAGCTGAAACAGCTACTTCTGGGATATTGGTAGAGGATGTTCTCCACTTAACAACAGAAGATAGTCATCAGAAACTTGTTGAGGCATATATCACATTTGGGTGAGTTCTATGATTAGCTTTACTTATTTGAACATTTGTGCCTTATTCCAGCACCGTTCTTTTGATGAGAATGCTTTTGCTTTATTGGATTCTTTAGTTTTGTCTCACTCAATCCTGTCTAGAGATTAAGATGCAATATGAACTGTACAGCTGTGGACAGGTTCAAAGTGGTTCGTTTCTAGACGTTGCAGCTCCCAATGGTTTGTTTGGGCTTGGTATGGAGAAGATATCAGTTCCTAGCATTTTATCCAGCAAAGGTCTTACAGCAGATTCTTTCTCCATGTGCTTTGGACGTGATGGGGTTGGAAGGATCAGTTTTGGAGACAAGGGTAGTTCTGGCCAAGAAGAGACCCCTTTTAATTTGAACCCATCACAGTAAGTGGTAATTTCTGTTACTTGATGCCAATTTTTGTGAACCTATACAACAACCTTAGTCCCAAAATAAGTTACTTTTGTGAATCTATGTTGAAAACATTTTCTCTAATTGAAAGTTTAAATCTAGTTGCTTTTCTCTCTCATGTCTGAACATGTCTTGCAGCCCAACCTATAACATCACTGTTACTCAACTTCAAGTTGGCACAACTCTAATTGATGTGGATTTCACTGCTCTTTTTGATTCTGGGACCTCTTTTACATACTTGGTTGAGCCAACCTACACCAGGCTTGCAGAGAGTGTGAGCACGTAAAATGATGAATTTAATTTTAATTGGTTCTCTATATTATATACATATGAGTGCCGGAGCTTAGCAATTTCATGTTCCTTTACAGTTCCATGCACAGGCTCAAGATAGGCGCAGTCCATCTGATTCAAGGATCCCTTTTGAATATTGTTATGATATGAGGTTGCATATTTAGTCTTATCCTTATTTTAGTTTTTTATTTCTATGTTCCATATCTAAAACATTTTCTTTATGATGGGCAGTCCTAATGCCAATGCTACTCTGATACCTAGCATGGGTTTAACTATGAAAGGTGGAAGCCAGTTTTCTGTCTATGATCCCATAATTGTCATCTCTACTCAGGTAATGTTTAGTTCCTGGTTCTTGTTCAGTATTATATCAGTTGTTTATCAGCAAATTATACTAAATACCTTTCCGGCAAATGATATGCAGAGTGGAGTTGTTTATTGCCTTGCTATTGTCAAGAGCACAGAACTGAGTATAATTGGGCGTAAGTATTGTACATTGCATTTAATAAATAGTCACAATTTTGTGTGTGCATATGCTGTATTTAGTAACTGTGAATTAATCAAGTTCAAATCTGGGCAAGATAAATGTCTAGCAATTCTTCTAGTACTCAAATTTTAAGTGACCAAATAACACTCATCTTATACCAGGCTTCTTTAATTCCTAGTACTCCATGGTCAAGACAGATAGGCCAATTTGGCTTTCTCAGTGAAACTAGCTACAATTATTTTCTTAAAATCTGGATCAGTAGTGTGTCTGCTTATGTTTAAGACTGTTGTGCAAATAGCACCTCCCAAATTCAAATCAATAACAATAAAGACAAAAATAAATCAACAAGCACACACATAGAGAAAATAAGAACTTACATGGTTGGGAAATATGCCTACATCTATGGGTTGCGATAGGGAGAAATTTTTACTATGAAATTAGGAAAATTACATCAGTGACACAAGGATTCTTTCAAGAAATCCACCCCAAATGCGCCCTAGGTTTTCTCTCACAAAGACACACGACAAGAAAACTTTGGAGTTGTGCTTGAAACTCTCTCAATTAACAAAAGCTATCCCTTCGCATGAGTATCTTTCAACCTAAAAAAGAACTCTTAAACTACTCTTCTTCTAAGAGTGTTCTCTATCAAGAGAAACTCTTCTTGTAAGTCTTCTCCTCTTTTAAAAGAACTCTTCTTCTAAGAGTTTCCTTTTCTTCTAAAAGTCTTCTCATCTATTAAGATAACTCTTATTTCAAGAGGGTTTTTTTTCCCCCTTGTATGGCCTACCCTTGGGCCAAAGTCACAAATATTGCCTGAAGTTTTATTCAAAAGACAGCGGACATTACATTAAATTTAAGAGCATTACACAAGAAAACGGGGGATTCCTCAAGCCAGTAGGAACTAGAGGAAAGCCCTTTAGCATGTCTAGCTAACAAATGAGCCATAATATTACCACTTCTAGGAATAAAAGAAAACTCAAAGGATCTAAGAGCTGAAGCTACTTGCCTCCCAAACTCTACAATATGACCTAATCTAGAGGAATCAAGACTTGCATCCCTTAAGGCTTTTATCAAGTTCAAATCACCTTCAAATATCACATCATAAGGACAGAATGAAGCAGCAAAGGAGACAGCCCTAGCCGCTGCCAAAGCCTCAGCATCCTCTGCATTCGAACCCATACTCTCCAAAGAGCTCATGGCTGCAACAAATTGGCCCCTCTCATCTCCTATACAAATCCTTTGGTGATCATTAAGCACTGCACCATCCATGTTGACTTTGAACCAGTTAGAACGGGGTGGAGCCCAGCAAGCAGGTCTGATTTGAGGGCAGGCAGGGGCTCGGTTGTGCACCTGCTGCACTAGTTGGTACTCTTCCAAATACGCAGCAGCCCTACAAACCAAAACTGAAGGCAGCATAATGGCATTACTAGCCCAAGCCCGGTTTCTTTGTGGCCAAAGGAACCAAGCAAAGGAAGCAATTAATTTAAAATCTTCCTCACTGTCTCTTTGAGACAGATCCCACCGCAAATCCAGATTTGACTCACCCCTTACCTCTTTAATCACAGCAGACACACAGCTAAGGGACCAAACTTTACGGGCGTAACAACATTGCCAAATATTGTGTGTCGCTATCTCCAGCTTCGAACCACACACAGCACACAGGATGAGAGCCTACATTTCTCTTTAGTAAATTAGTACCCGTTGGCAAGCTATCCAAGTATAAGCACCAAATGAAGTTTTTAATCCTCTGGGGGATTCGCAAGTGCCAAATAAGTTTCCAAAACTTCTCCATAACATCCCCATTTGAAGCTTCACCCCTGTTAGGTAAAGATCACTCCTACATGGTTAAATGGTACGCACTCTTGACTGAGTATAAACCTGACTTGTTATGACGCCAAAATAATTTTCTGGAGGTAACAGAGGGCTAAGAGGAATCCAGAGTATCTGCTCAGCCTCCCAAGGCAGAAAAATATCTTTTATGAAAGAGACTTCCCACGGATCAATTAAGGCTTCAACCTTGGCACTCAACTTCCATCAAGCAATCTTCCTTCTTTGTCATGACAACTCCACCTTAATCCAAGCAAGTCTTTTTGAGCAAGATGAACATTATTTGCACAGCCAAACTCACGCGCACCTATATTGATCAATTGCAAACTCATACAAAATCTTCTCTTGAATTATACTGGGATTCTTGGCTCTGATACCACTCACCCTTATCATTATTGTCCAATGTGAGACTTTATTACTTAAGTAACAACACCACTCAAATATGACTATTCCAACAAAGAAAATATGTCAATGTACATGCTTTTGTGCATCTATTTCCCCATGAACTCTGCTTGCTTATAATTCAGCAATTGCTCTTCATACAGAAAACTTTATGACTGGATACCGTGTCATTTTTGACCGAGAAAAGCTTGTCTTGGGCTGGAAGAAGTTTGATTGTAAGTTTTGTGGTCGTTATGCACATACGTTTCTTTCATGTTTTCATCTATTGCCATTTTCACCAACCTTTGGCTCTTATGCAGGTTATGACATTGAGGATCATAATACTTTCCCAATAAAACCACATTCTACCACGGTGCCTCCTGCTGTTGCTGTCGGACTAGGTAACTACTCTACTCCAAAGTCAACAAAAGAGAGCAGGAATAGTTCCCAAAGTTCAGTTGCATGGCCATCTTTCTATAGTCATCCTTTTCCTCTGGCTTGCTTCAGATTTATCATCATGTTGTTTCTTTTATTGTAGCTTTTCTGAAGTCATTTGTTTTTCAGGCCAATTTTGATTTCCATACGGTAGTAAGTTTTAGGTTATATCCTTGTATCATATGTTAATATAAATGCCTTTACTGGTCCTGCAGTCCCATTCAACTCCACTTTTGGGTTCGCATTACATTTTTTAGCTAATGGCATGCTACAATATCTCTATCCCCGTCTGTGGATTGTAAATATAGTGCACTTACACAATGCAATACATCATTTGTCCTCCAAGTTTTTTCATTATTATAATTATTAGTTTTTGCATTTAATCATCTAATTAAGGACATGTCTATCTTATTGTTGTATATGAATTTCTCAGAGAGTAGAATTTCCTGTTTCTATATTAAACAGATGCAGCGTATGTTTTTGTGCCGTTCTACTTTCTATGGATATTTTTTTCCCGTGCGTACTTTATCTAAGTGTGTTTCATATCAGGTATTCATTATTCAGGTACATTTGAATGTTCTGAGAAGTTGACCCATGTTTCTTTTTTCTTTCTTTCTTCCTTTTTTATTTTTTTTTTTCAAATTTTGTTTTTCTCATTTCATCATTACTTTTGGACCCATCTCAATCACGGGGAGAGAGAACGATTAGCTCCCTAAAAGTTTCTTGTTGCCTATTTGTCAGTTTGGCAGCAATTTTGTTCATTTTGCTTTTTACTTTTTTTTTTTTTGATTAAAAAAGGAACTCGCAGGTGCGTTCATCGTCCCAACCTATTTAAACCCAAATTTGACATGGCGTGAGGCACATCTGGACAATAATTGGGCGTACTACTACCCGAACCCTCAACTCCCGGACTCGCAGGTGTGATGGGTCACGAGGGTTTCCTTTTATTAAGTCACCTCCCCAGAAAGCGGTTGGTGGGATTCGAACTTTTTGTTTTTTACTTACTTTTTATGTTTTGCTTTAGCTTTTAACAAAGATATAAGTAAATAAATTAGATTTTTAAACATTTTTTAAAATAAGTTATTTTATAGTTTTATCTCGACTTTCTAAATAAGTTAATAAATTATTATATGGGATATTATTAATTCAAACTTACAAATTTCACAACTTATTAAAGTGATAAATTGCAATTGGTATCACTTTCATTGGATTATCACTAATATAAATTGACAAATTTTTTTATATCATTACCAATCATAATCTACCATTGATCTTAATTTAATTTTTCAAAAAATATTGTGAAATTTCTTGTCTCATTAGACTTATGGATTTCTATAACATTGATGCCAATTTCTTTTAATTAAAACCTTTTTTTTTTTTAAGTAAAGGGACAATCATTACATAGTGGGAGTCCAGCAATTGGGACCTTCGCTTGCGGCAAAAAATACAGTGGTAGAAGGTTGGACTACGACTTTTTGGTAATTAACACCAAGTGGTTGGTCTTCTCATTCATCTAGTCCATACTTTATTGTTCCAAAAAGCCCTGTTTTAAACGGAAAATGGATTTGAACTGGCCTTCGACGTGTGTAGAGGTGCGTAACTGCGTATAGAATATAGTTCGAATCACATGGCAGCATAATACTAAGCAAAATTTTAAATCGAATTGATAATATTTTTAATTAAGATATAAGTCACCTTACTTAATGTCACAGCTCTTTCCATATTTTGTATACATCTTTAAGGTAACATTTTCTATATAATTGTATGTGTACACGTTGAAACGAATATAAAACGTAGAGGAATTAGAAAATAAAGAGTGGTATAAAGCATAAACTCTACCTAACTGGAGAGAGAGTACAGCTTGACTCCTTGTAGTGAGTCAATCCGGTACTTTCCTGCCACTTGCCTTAGCGTCCAAAGTCCAAGAATATAAATAAACGTTATCAGAAAATGTCCTAAGTTAGGCGATTTACCCAAAATCACGGTCCCACAATCCCATTTCACACGCAAACAAGTGCCAACTCCACGCATTCAGGGGAAAAGAAAAAAAAAATGTTAGGATAAATTATATCCTTAAGTTTATAATAAAATTATGTTGACACAGTAGATTTGTAAGAAAAATACTGTACTCTAAAATAATAAAAATAATTCACATTTTATTCTAAAATATTTGATATTTTTCGCCAAAATAATTTACACGTTATTCTAAAATAATTCATGCAAATTTCACATAAGTTTCACATAAGTATAATTAGCAATCGGAAAGTGTCAACTCAATGCGTCTTAATGTTAGCAGAGCTAACCTTGAGGAATAATTCAATTAGTCCGATCTTAGATATGTTCTTTAATAGTCACTAGTTCGATTCCCTTCAAGGCCACTTATCTTAAGCAAAACCTTGCATCTATCATGATACACGTGCTAATAAAGTGTTACGTGTCCCCTTAAGATTAATCGACATGTAGGTATTTACGAAATGTTGATCTAAACAATCAAAGTTAAAAAAAAAAATAAAAAAAATAAAAATGTTAGCAGAGCCATCAATAGGTCCAAGGTTACCTTGGTCCTTGGCCCCAAAAGAATACTTTCCGAGATTGACGATGAAGTCTTCTAGATCAACATTTATAACTGACCTAACTCAATGGAAGTACAAGCTAAGGTTGGACAAACATACATTTGAACGTTTGTGTTTACACGTGGCTCGATTGGTGCTCTATTTAATTTTTCCAGCGAATGGAGCCCATTGTTGATTCCGAGGTCAACGGCTTTTTGTTTTTGTTTTTTTGTTTTTGGCTAAAATACATAATCACCCCTAGGATTTGCTTCAGTTGCAAACAGACCTCCTGAGATATTGATTTTACAATATAACCACCTGAAGTTTTTAAATTGGTGAAATTGACCCCTCTAAGTATATTATTTGTCAATTTTACTAACAAAATTTGTCATATGCATTACACTTGGGTTTATAATAATGAATTTTTTATTATAAAGTGGTCACATACAATGCATATGACAAATTTTGTTAGCAAAATTGATAAAAAATATACTTAGAGGGGTCAATTTCACCAATTTAAAAACCCCAGATGGTTATATTGCAAAATCAAAATCCCAGATGGTCAATTTGCAATTGAGCCAAACTCCAAGAGATGATTATGCAATTTGACGTTTGTTTTTTTTTTTGGATCATCCAATCCAACAACCTCCAACGACTTTTTGGTCATCAACTTGCAATTTTGCATTCATGTGTCCTTTTCTTTTTTTAATATCTCAACAAGTCCGGTGTTTTTGTTGCTTGTATGGATGTGTCCCTGCATTTCAATGTTTTTCATAATACCCTTGACCTTTTCTTGAATCTTTCTCTATGCTCTTGTTTTGCACAAAATTACAAGTTGGCCTAAACTGCCAAATAGTTTTTGTAACCATCTCCGGAACAATTAATATTATACAATATTGAGAATTTTCTTGTCACCGGTCACCACCGTACTCAAGTTGAGATCAAGAGGATAGAAGATTGACAATTAAAGAACTAACATACACCGATACAGTATATAATATGACAAAATATAATAATGACGTAATCTTAAATATACCATACAAAAATCAAATCAACTGTTGATTTCAAAATCTCACTTTTAATTTATTGAAGAGTTAAACTTTATAGGCAATTAATAATTCTTATTATATCTTTAAGTAGAAAGCATAGTATTACCTATGTTCTAGATTTCTTTTTTCTTTTAATTACTTGTTTTGATGTAGATCTTATCATGTTAAAATAAATATAAAATAAATAAAGATAAAGTTGATCTCAATATTGATGTAGAAATCATTTTCAAATTTATTAGATGAAGACATTCAAACAAAATATCAATAAACATTCCGAGTTACTACTGTTGAGAATAACAGGATCCACACATGTAAAAATAATTATTAAAATCAAAAACCTTACAATTCAGTAACATTGACTCATTCTTTTACAGATAAAAAATGATTCAAATCCCCCACACTCACTACCCCATATGATATTACTTGCTTTTTACAACTTGATGTTTTTATTTTTCAATAAAATCACATAAAAATTCCTAAAACCACAACTGTACACACATGTAAAAATAATTATCAAAGTTAAGAATTTTACCATTCAATAACATTGACTCATTCCTTTTACAAACAGTAAATTATTCAATCCCCTACAAATACCACCCCATATGATATTACTTGTTTTTAACAATTTGATATTTTAATTTTTCAATAAAAACAAAAACAACAAAAAAAAATTGTGAGATTATGAATGAATATTTAAAAGTGGGACCCAGCAGAGACCCGCGTTTCCGACCTCATAATCATCAACACGAATACGATGGACAGCAATACAGCGATTTTGACTTTGGCATACCAGTTTCGACGACCGCCCTCTCTATCTCTTTATAAACAAAAACCAAAACTCACTCAAATTCCTCATTCATTTCATGCATAAACCTTTATAGACAAAAAAAATCAATTTTTGTTTCTCTGTGCAAAAACTTCTAAGCCACCATGATTCGGGCACGGACTCACACTACTTGTACTTGTACTTGTACTACAACATATAGCATACTGATTGTTTTATTACTACTGGGTTTGAATTCTTGTAGCTGTAACGGGTTGGGAACATTCGGGTTCGATATCCACCACCGGTTTTCGGATCCGGTTAAGGGAATTCTGGGTTTAGATAAGCTTCCAGAGACAGGTGGTGTAGATTACTATGTTGCTATGGCCCACCGTGACCGCATAATCCGGGGCCGTCACCTTGCCGCCAGCAACAACCAATCGCCGCTCACTTTCGCCAATGGAAACGACACCTATCTCATCAACTCTTTGGGATTGTATGATCTTTAACCCACTCCTTATACTTTTTACTCATTTTGTAAAAAATGGTGTATAATTTTGATATATATATATATATGTATCTATTTTTTTTTTATACACCAACTTTTTTTTTGGTGTGTGTGTGTGTGTGTGTTTTTACTGTGGGGGGGTTCATTTTGTGATGATTTGTTTGGTTGCTGCGTTAAAAGAGGTTTTTTTTTTTAAAATAATTTAATTCATCATTGGACCGGAAAATATATGCTCTCCCAGCCTATTCCAATGAGAAAATTTTTTTTTTTTTTTTTTTTTTTTGACCAAACTGATTTTTTTTTTTTTTTTTAATTTTTTTTTTTGTATTTTTTATTTGTATTTTGTTAATGTACAGTTTGAATTATGCTAATGTAACAACAATTTTAGTCAATGGTGTATAATATTTCAATTTTAAATTTTGTTACAACAAAATTATGAAATATATATCTATTTTTTTTTATTAAAATACACCAACTCTTTATTATTATTTTTTTGTGGGGGTGAGGGTATTGAGATTTGATTGAAGAATTGGATGATATTTGTTTGGTTGCTGAGAAACCGGAGGAAAAGAGAACAGATAGACTTAAAGCGTTTTTTTTTAAATAATTTAATTCATCATTGGACCAGAAAATATATGCTCTCCCAGCCTATCCAATGAGAAAATTTTGGATTTTTTTTAATTCCAGTGACTTTTATACTAACAATTTTTTTGTATTTGTTTTTGTATGTTGTTGATGTTACAGTTTGCATTATGCTAATGTATCTGTGGGGAAACCAAGTTTATCATTTATGGTGGCATTAGACACAGGCAGTGATTTGTTATGGCTACCATGCGATTGTGAGAAAGGTGGTTGCGTACATGCCTTAAACTCATCAGCTGGGGTATGTTATTTACTTTGAATTTTAGTTAGTTATTTATTTTCCTGATCTATTTATTTTGTGATTGTGTTATAAAGAGTGGAATTATTAATCTTTATCTAAAAGTGTGTAAAATCATAGCCTGGCCTCCTGGCAGAGAAGCTTAATTTGTTGTTCAATAACATCCAGAGAAGTTGGGGAAATGTATATTTTGACTAAAATCTTATAATCTGATACACAGAATTGTTATTTTAGATTGGACTTTTGTGGATAGGTGGTTAAAGAAGCTTTTTGTTCAAGTCCTCAATTCCTTGTCAATTACTTACTTAATCCTTTTTATCAAGCAGGTAATAAACCTTAGCATCTACAGTCCCAATAGCTCATCAACAAGTGGGAAAATTCCTTGCAACAGCACCTTGTGCGGACAAAGTCACTGCTCTTCAGCAAATAGTAATTGTGATTATAAAGTCGTGTATCTTTCTAATAACACTTCATCCTCTGGGATCTTGGTGGAGGATCTTTTGCACTTAATTAGTGATGATGATCCATCAAAAGCTGTTGAGGCTAAGATTGCTTTTGGGTAGGTTCTTTTTCATTGCTTTGCTACCAAAATCTTTGGGAGAAATATTATTTCCTTGTGAACATTTTACTGATGTTAAATCTCAAGTGATATGAATTCTTAGATCTGGATTAAAATTAAATGATTGTTAGTTGAAGTGTGACCTAAATTCTGGAATAGCTGATATTTTGGCAAATGTAGATATCACTTGGAATAATTATTTTTGAGGATAGTCAAGGTGTTGTATTGCCTCAGTCTTACTGATGGGCTAGGATTACTCTCTTATTCATTGAAGTTGCTTCAGCAAATTTTTGTTTATTTGTGTGACTCTTATGATCTAACCTTTGTAACTTTGTTGCAGTTGTGGTCAAAGTCAGACTGGTACTTTTTTGGAGGGTGCAGCCCCAAATGGTCTTTTTCGGGCTTGGTATTGATGGTATATCTGTTCCAAGCACCTTAGCAAAATTAGGGCTAGCTTCAAATTCTTTTTCCATGTGTTTTGGACCTGATGGGATTGGGAGAATAAAGTTTGGAGATATTGGCAGCTCAGGCCAAAGTAAAACTTCATTCAATGTTAGGTCATCACAGTAAGTTATCACATTTCAATATTGCAAAAGCTGATAACAAAGTTATTTAGTTTGGCAAGAAGACTATCTTTGACCTGAATCTCATGTTACTTACACTGGTTTTGTCCCTTGGAACTTGTTACCAGTCCAACTTACAACATCAGCGTCACTCAAATAACTGTGGGAAGCAATGTTTCTAAGCTGGAGTTCAGTGCAATCTTTGATTCTGGAACATCATTTACAAGCCTAAGCGACCCAGCTTATACATTTATTTCTGAGAGTGTAAGTAATTTAAATGAATGTGTTTCATGATATCATTGGGATTTCATTTTATAATGTATTGAGTATATATGATTTATGTTATTTTGCAGTTCAACTCCCAGGTCTCAGAAACCCGGCAATTAGCTGATCCCCAGCTGCTTCCCTTTGAATACTGTTATGGCTTAAGGTCATCTATATTTGGAGAAAAGCTCATTCCTATTTTGTTTTAGTTTTTTATCCTTTCAATTCTGAAGCACTGACTTCCACTTTATATGCAGTGCAAATCAAACCAATTTTTTGATCCCAAAGATAAATCTGACAATGAAGGGTGGAGAGCAATATATTCTCACTGATCCAATAGTACAGGTTGTTTCTGATCAGGTATGGTCTCACTTTATACTGCTTTAATATCCTATTCCTGCTTGAGTTAAACTAAAAAATTTGATGATGTGGTCTTCAGGGCGGATATATGTATTGTCTGGCTCTTCTCAAAAGTGAAAGTATAAACATCATAGGACGTGAGTATTTATTTATCACTATCCTTATTTTAAAACCTGTTTGTATTGATGAAGTTGCATTTTCATGTTTTTCGGTCACTTTGAAATTTTGACTTTGTGCATTCATTCCTTTATAACGAGACTGTTAGAAAAACTATGTGAAGTTGTGCTTGTTTTGGCTTTTTCTAGAGAACAAGATACATCAATTGATGTCAATCATTGTGTGTAGGTTTTACTTTAAATTTAAGGTAACAAACTAGAATTTTAATCACCTTTCCGGTTTGGTGATCCCTTCCTGGTTAAGGTAACCTATTTTAATATGCCCACTTGATGGTTAAAAATCATTCTGCCAAGAAACCTGCTCAGAAGTCCCTAATTTGGAGATTATAAAGTTAGTACTGTAAGACATTCTCAATAAGAGGTTCAAATAACAGGAGGCTGGTCATTGTTGGCTGCATTCTATCTTCTAAATCGGACATTAATATATGCATGAGAAACAACAAACACGACTTCCATTTAATCACTGCATTGTTGAACAAGCCAGTATTGCCTAGTGAGATTTTAGGAAAATCATTGCCATGATTTTCTTGGCTCCATATATCACCGAATGCAATTATGTATATCCTAACATGTTTGAATTGAGAAAAAATCGCTACTTACAATTTGAATTTCTTTATTTTCATACAGAGAACTTCATGACTGGTTATAACATTGTTTTTGATCGCGAGAAGATGGAATTGGGTTGGAAGGCATCTAACTGTGAGTATAGTTGAACCTTTTTTCTCTTTAGATTGAATTTCAATGTGCAAATTTTTCTTTCTCTTGCTGCATTTCTTAAGTGGCTATAATGAAACTTGGTGTCACCAGGTTATGATAATGGGAATTTGAGCACTTTATCTATCAACCCATCACAGGCTCCTGCTGATCCCCCTGCTCTTCCCATCAATCCACAAGCCACAGAAAAGAGCGGAAACAAAACTGATATACCTGCGGCATCACCAACCAGTCATTCATCCAAGTTGAAGTCTTTTAATTACGCATTCACGATGCTTCTTCTTTCATTATTTGTCATTGTTTGATTATTCTTTTTATTTGCTGAGGCCTTCTTGGTCCATGTATTTTTTTATATTGATATATTTCAAGTCATTACAGAACAAATTGGAAGCTTATCGGCTTCCTATTTTTGTTGGTGTTAGTAGCATTCATTTAAACATGGGGTTTGTATATAATATACTTTTTTGTAATTTATAAGCAGAACCCATTGGTATAGAGTTGCTACATTTCATGTTTAAATTTTGAGACTTTGAAGCAAGCCGCTAATGTTATTCATTCCATTTTGTCGGCCAAAGCTGTCGGGAATTTCCATTATGACATACCAAATAAGATTAAAACGATGGTGATAATTAAATGGTGGGCCATTTTTTTTATTAAATGACGGTCGTTAGACAGAGCAATAGTTAGTAAAATATATATCAAAAAAAAAAATAGTTAGTAAAATATACATACTATATTATATTTATATGTACATACGTAACTAACTATACATACTATATTATATTTATATGTACATACGTAATGTTTTTATTAAAAAAAAAAAAAAACTTTCGTCTACCATATAAAATGAAAAATACTCTAAAATATACAATTTTTTTTTTTTATAATTGAAAATATAAATTTTTTTTTTCTTCAAATCAAGATGCAAAATTCTCTATGTTAATTTGAGATTAATTTACATTTGAGATTAATTGAAAATATAAATTACATATTACACATTTTCCGTATTATATGTGTGTAAAAATATTTATACTTGATTGATCATTAATACTTTTAACAGCAGTATAATTATTTATTTTGTTAAGGTGTGTCATTATATACGACAACAAAATTATCAAAATCAATATTGTCTATTTTTAATTGACTAAGATATTGTTTTCATCCCTAAAGTTTACATAAATTTCATTCCGTCCCTAAAATTTAAAAAGTTCGTTTTTCTTTCATAACTATTGAAAATGTTATACTTTGGGTAAAATACAAAAAACACCCTTAAGGTTTGAGCTAATAACAGAAATTATCAAGACTTTTAAAAAATATCTAGTTTGTCTCCTTAAATACAAATAACACTTAGCAGTTAGCACTGTCTGTGTATTTTTTTAAAACTATTTGCACTTAGGGGGTAAACTGGATATTTTCGAAAAATCTTGGTGGTTTTTATCATTAGCTTAAACCTCAGAGATAATTTTTGTATTTTACCCTTATACTTTTTATCCTTAAAAAACATATATATATATTGAAAATATTCTTCTTCTTCTTCTTCTTCTTTTTTTTTTTTTTTTTTTTTTTTTTTTTTTTTTTTTTTTTTTTATCCTCAAAACTATTGAAAAAAAACTCTTTAAAAAGTTTAGGGACAGAAAAACTTTTTAAAGTTTAGGAGCCAAAAATAAAATTCATTCAAACTTTAGGGACGAAAACAATATTTTAACCCTTTTAATATTATCTTGATTTTTTTTTTTTTATCTTTTTTATAAGTTGAATTATTAGGTCTTAAATTCATATATAATATGTATGCGCATATATTAGATTTTAAATAAATATAATAATTTGATTTATTTTTATAAAATAGACTATTTATATTATCAATAAATTACAAATAATAACTTGATATTTTATAAACTTATTTACAAGCTTAAACAATACAATATTATGTCTACATAAATATTTCTTATATACATGGACACATATAAAATATAAATTATATATATACTTAAATCAAGCTTTCATATTCACGAGTTTGTTCATATGAATACATTATTTTGTTTGAACTTGACTCATTTAACGGGTATAAACAAGTTTGTTCTCAAGCCAGACCACTAATTCATGTTCTATAGCCCTTAGCCCCATCACTTCGTTGCCACATCATCATTGTATACGTTAAAAACAAATACTATAGGCAATATACTCCTACTTTTAACTTATCAAAATATTCATTTAATAAAAAAATTATGAAATAATATAATATCATAAAGAGTTACACCAGATGTAGATGTAACTTAAACTTGACTACAAAGATACCGAAATATTTTGTTTTCCTAATGTAAACAAAATGACCAAGTCAATTCATTCTTAACTGGAAAAAAAGTGTCTAAAAACTAAAACCCATTATCGTGTCAAATTTATCAAAACCTCATTCAAACTAAAATTCTTTCTTAACCTCATTCTTCTTATCGTGTCAAATTTATCAGGATTAGCAAACATTTCTTGAGCAGTACAAAACTAACGTGGCATATCAACTCTAACCAATAACTTGTATATTTCTGAAGTAGGTCTATATGTCAAAAGCAGGTTTGGCAGGGGCATCGAATCTTGCTTCTGCAGCTCACAAAAAGCCATGACCCAATGGTTACAGATATTTGGATTAACAGAAACCGGTGGAGAGGAAGAATCGAAGAAGACAATATTGATGACTAGCACGACAATCGTAACAAAATTTTCTGCCATAAATATCATCAAATTTTGCTATGGGACTGTTGCTATAAATATCATCAAAAATCCCAAATGCAAACTTAAACCCAATGACCTCAATGAGATCCCAAATTGTCATTCACCAGAAGAATTCACAACAATCCCAATCACGCCACCAACATCAAATTGAGGGGGAAAAAAAATAAGAGAAGCATTTTGAGTCAAAGTATAATCTACCAATAACTTTTCAGTCTTCAGGACTCGTCCCAAGTTGACTTGCATAATTGCAGCTTCCACTCCCCCACAATCTATTCTTCTGCATGATATTAAGTAAACAGAAAGCGGTAATTTATTTCATCTTGGCTTTCATTCTTTAAGCTTTTTTGACTTCTTTTTAACTGATCGAACTAAGTTTGAGGGATCATGCTGCTGCTCCATTTCCACCATACCTGCAGATTGCAATTTTGCACTTCTTTTTGACATCTTATTGTCAGAGGGAAATGGAACTGGCCTGGACTTCATCTTAATTGATTTGACTAATGATGATAACTCAAGTTTCTCTTTCTTTGCCAGCAAAACATCAGACTTGACTTCCTCATTCTTGTTAGACTGAAGTTCATCAGACGGCAAGTGTGATGTCGTAGGTAACTTCAAATTCTCCCTTTCCACCAATTCTTGCCTGTTCTTGTGCCTCTGTGTCACCTGTCGAGCATAAGCTGCACTCCTGCAACACTCAAAACTATAAGTTTTAGCCTCTCTTTTTTTTTTTTAATAAGTTGATTTTTAGCACCAATTTAAATCCAACTTATGAAGCAAGCAGAGCATATAGAGCAATAATTTTGCAATATTTTGGAAGAATGGAAGAAACAAGCCAAATAGATTCATAAATTAGTTCATAATTTGGAATATCAGGATCATCAAATCAAATCGTTAGATACAATCATATCATGTCACATGCTTTAATTATCCGGCATCATGTCACTTACACTCAGGTACAAACAAGCTTACACATATTGGGCCATATACCACCTACGTGCTCCCTTATTTTCTTCTTCTTTCAGACAAATCAATAATGGAAACAATAATGAATAATCACAAGAAAGTTATGTACTGCACAGACAGACAATACCTTTTGAATTGAGGATCTGTTGGATCCAGAGCATATAGATGCGAAGTGAAGAGAGCTGAAAACCGTGGATCATCATAATTAACAGTTGGTATTTTGTCCTCATCTGGAACTTCTTTCCCCTTTTTCCCCTTGGCCTTCTTAGGTTTCAAACTATATCCCTTAGGACCAGTTTCTGTCCCCTTATCATCAGCAAGTAATAACTCAAGCTCTGCTTTGCTTGCTTCTGCATCCTTATCCATATTTTGATGCCTTTCTTCAGCACTTTTACCTCTAGCCTCCTTTTTACTTCTTTTAACTGAAGGCTCTTCAACAAAGAAGTCATCTATTTGTTCAGGTGCCTCTTGATCAGTATCACTATCACTACTCTCATCGTCTGACGAATACTTAGACTTATTTTTCCTAGCCTTCTTTTTCTCACGTCTTTTTGTAAGATAGGCCTCCCACACAGTTTCTGACTTCTTATCCTTTTTCTCCAAAATACGCTTGCTAATATCCTCCAAGCCAGTATTGAAAGTGACCTCCATATCCTGGCCATCCTCCTCACCATCTCCATCTGAACCATCACCAGACTGGATTAAAGCACGGTACATATCTCGTTTTTTATGCTTTTTATCAGATTGATCCTTCATGGTGCTATCATTCTCATCATCATCATCACTTTCACTCTCATCTGAAGCCAAGAACTCCTTCAACTCCAATTCGGCTAGCTAGAAGAAAACAAAGCCAGTGTCAATACAGAAGCAAATAGTAACGCTATCATTTAGGTTTTGTATAAAATTGATGCAGATAGTATTTTATGCTCCTTGGTTGTTCTCACTGTTTTTAATGTCCATTTTCTTTTGACAATATAATGAAACAACCATAGCTTCAGAAAGCAATCAACACTCTAATGTGTGGATGCATACATTAGATTTTATATGTGAATTTGTTTTGATGTATTTATTTATGATGTGCATCTATAAAACACGGATACTCCAAAAATAGAGCTGTACCCGTACCGGATACTTTTTGGCTACTCGTACTTCTTGGGGTATTTCTGCATGTGTACCCCAGACGTACCCAAATTATTCAAAAAAATTCATTTTCTTTCATTTTTTCTTTTGGATATGTCACAAAAATAGATAAAAGTAGTAAAAGTGATGGAAACATGAACTTTAGGTGTAACTATATGGATGTACACTTCTTTTATTTACTCTCTTGGACCTTCATTTGTAATTTAAAGACCATTTAATGGCAATGGATATACTTTATTATCCATAATTGCGATTAAATTCACATATGCTTATCAATATATGAAAAATATATGCATAATAATATATAAAAAATTTAATAAAACATATATCCCCGCCGTACCCGTACCATACTTTTCTAAGAATTGTTGTATTGCCGTACCATACCAGTACCGGTACCCATACCCGAAAACGTACCCGTGCTTCTTAGATGTGCATTTAGATTAAATAAATAAAAAAAAGTCATGAGCACATGGATGCATGGATTAAAAAAGTGTATTGTGATATGTGCATTTTGTAGGGACTCATTCACTTCAGATTTGGGGAATGTATGAGCCACAGTACACCATCAGATCAATTCACAAAATAATGGTCCAACCTCCCCCCCCCCCCCCCCACAAAAAAAAAAAAAGAAGGAAAAATAAAAACTGGTGCCCAGCAGAAATGAAGCCTCTATAATTAGCAAACATTTCCTTCTGTGCTTTGGAAAAAAATAAGCACTGATCTTAACATTTATAAAACAGTTATCTATTACCCATCTTATTCTTGACAACAAATAGAATTAATAGGATTTAATTCATTCTCAAAAATTGATAACATCAAATGGGTAAAAAGGAAGATAAGAAGACAACTGAATGTTTATTCAAGTTATTGTCAATAAGAAACTGCAAGGTTCAGTCAGGTGAACTTGTAACCCAATTGGGGAACCAAAGGAATGAAACAGAATGCAGTTAAAAATATGAACTTTGAAGTAAATAGAAGTTTATAAGGATCAGATAAATAAAAAAATAAAGGGGGAAACAATATTTGTAACAGATTCAGATTAAAAAAAACACCAACCTGATCAGCATTAAATTTACGTTTCAAGGTCTTTACACGATCCGGCTCATCCTCATCCCAAGAAAGATGAAGCTTACTCTGCTGCAAGGCTCTAGTGTGAAAATCTAAACCTTCATAGTCTGCAGGTGCCTGAGAAAAGAAAAAGATTTCAACACTTCGTAACTACTGCATCAGAATGAGGTGTATTAGGTGACAATCAAGTTGAATTAAAATGGCAGGGCTATGTATTGGTCACAAATGTGTCCTCGCACCTGGGGTAATGACAAACAAATTCACACACATTTATATGAGTGAACATAAAGATAATATGCCATGTAGTATAGGTATAGAGTAAATCTGCTGCAACAAATAAAAGTGCCATCATAAAGTTGCAGCCTTCCATGCTACCATATCTGTTAATTTAATCCAAAGTTTGATGCAAAATAGGTATTGGCTCAAGTTAGGATTAGGAGGTGGGGCCGAGATGGATTTCACAAACACGTTACCCAAGGCCCACAGCTTGGAATCCTAGTTCTAGATTTAAAACAAGAAAAGCAGTCACCATCCATGCGAAACTAAACTTTTATATCATGTAGAAGTGATGGACAATGGAAACATGGCTTGCTATGTATTAGGTGAACTTGCATAGCATTCACACTGAATGCAACTTCCATTTTACAAGGCATAGCAATGAGGACTTCATTTTTCAAGAGTCTGAGTTAGATTCATTTTGTAAGTTACATCAACTAATTATCTCAACTTCTGGCACATAGCCTACAAACAGAGCACATTACTTCCTGGATCAGGTTTAACTAATTCTGACATGGTGTTATGTATTTGCTACTTGAGAGACGAGAAAAATTTTGGCAGGATTCTTTACAAAAATGGAATATTTGATACATAACTCCCGCATAAGACTATTGGGTAAACTTTCATAAATGAATCACATAAGCCACATTGTATCATTGTAAGGTTAAAAAATTTACCTCAGTAGCAGTGTCTCGAGGTGGGTGTTTAAATTCCAAAGAGTCAGGAATAAATCTCAGATCAAGCTTATTGGATGATCTTTCAAATTCAGTTCCATCACAACTTTTGTAAAGGTAATCTGCTGTGGCACTTGAATCACATTCCACCACAGCATAGTAGTACCTGTGGAGGAAGATACACCCAAAAGATATGTAAAATAATACATGTGTGTGTGTGTCAGATGTGATATCTTGAGCAATACATGACTCAAAAGAAAATCTAATTACAGTGAAAAAATAATCTAGAAAATAAGCTTTATGAATTAATTATATGTTCAAACAATACACATTCAAGGACAGCCTACTCACTTAATTTGGCATCTAGATATAATGAAAATGAACTAGATATAATTTCAAATTCGTATAATTGTGAGTAACATGCTCCTGTAGGTTAAAACTATGTAATGAATTGGGTAGCTAAGATTAATCCACCACCACTTTTATGGATTAATGTAGACTTCAACCTTTCTCCACCTTCCAGTTGACAGTTTTTTTTTTTTATTAGTAATTTACACACCCATCCAATGGGTCTTGAACTCATGAACTCACCCTCCATCCCATTATTATGGGAGCAGGAAGTGCTAGTTGAGCTATAGCTCATTGGCCACCTTTCAGTAGACAGTTCTCTCCACATTGTCGGGATGACTTGTAGTATCAAATGACTTGGATATGATTTACATGATGAAGGACAGGAACTCCAAAATAACATTCCAATATATATATAAATAAATATAAATATATATTCAAAAGTATACACAACTGAACACAGATTAAGGCACAATTCCTAGCAATGTGACCATTCCCTCCAAGTCAATGGAGTTTAGAAGCTCTTGCTCTAACAAGCATTGCTTCAAAGGAAATCAAATGTATAATATTAAGGTATATTTTCACGAAAAAATTTAGACATATTCTATAAAAGAATGAACCAAAAAAAAAATGCAGATACCACAGTAGCTTCAGAAGGCATAATTAAAGGTTCTGAATGGGAACAAAAGCACAAACTGAATTGCAGTCAATTACCTTAGCTTGCTCATCTCATAAGCACGCAATTTCTCAGAGTCTATCTCATCATCATCATCTTCTTCTTCTTCTTCATTATTCTGTTTTTCATCATCAAATATGACAGGACCATTAACTTCCTGTTTCATACGCTGAAGTCCAAACTCAGATGGATAGACAGCCACCGACAAAATCTGTCCACCTTTTGGAAGAAATGAGCTCAAAACAACATACAAGTCAACAGCCTACATAAAAAGAAAAACTTTTGGTGAAGGGTAAATCCTTGGAAGGTGCAGAAGATAATGAATGGACAAAAGACTAGTAACTCAGCAAAATCTCATTATAAGTAATTGGGATAAGACCTCTACCATGCAAACCTCCATTATTTATTTTTCTTTTTTCTTTTTTTCTTTTTTTATTGGCTTGTAATATCTTAAACCATATAATAAAAAATGGGTCCAAGAAACCACGGTTGCGCCAAGTGTCTATCTTCTCTATGCAACAAGTGGCTACTGATGTGGTTAGGATGCAATAGGAAACAATAAGAAGAATGAAGGAATGTTAAGTTGCTTAAAGTATGAAACTAAGGAATTCAACTCTTCAATAAATTTCTTGGAAAATCTCAGTCTAAACTGAACGGTTATCAAATTCAAACATTGGATTGGCTATTTGTAAGTGTCAAGTCATGTATACTTTACAAGTAATTTTTGGCAAGTCTTGGCATTTTTTCTTAGCCAAGGCTTCTAGAATATGCCAATACAATTCGTTACAAAAAAGATTATTCTAATTGATTGATACAAGAGGGAAAATACAAACTGTTACATCAATGAATATCAGCTACACTCTCGTTGAGCCAAGTGGTTACCCTTTGTTAAAGACGTTAATAAATCACATAATTCCCCTATAGTTTGACATGGTTTCAAATTAAACCCGAAATTAAAATTTAAAATTAAAAATTAAAACCATGAACTTTTTAAATATAAAATTAAAACATGAGATTTGTAACTAAAAATGAATTGAATTTACACAATGTGCATTTGCCATGTAACTTGAAGTAATTTTGTTACCCAAATGATATGCATATTACTTAAAACCAAACTAAATTTAATTGAAATCCGAAGCATAGTAACTTACCTTAACATACGTCCAGTCCATATTAACAACAGCAAGCCTGTGAGTTTCCTTTTCAATTTCTGGTATACTTTCCTGTCCAAAATGCCACAGCAAATAAAAGAAAACATTAACAAAGAAATGAAGCTTCAGCAATATTTATTTTATTTTCTTCCATTTTCTCAGCAACCAAACAAAGATTTACGGTTTTTTTACTTAGCATAAAAAAAATTCCAATTAACCATCTAATTACCTGCTCTTGAGGATCTTCCTCCTCCTCATCCGCCACCTCATCTTCGTCCGTATCGGTTGCAGACTCCGATTCAGCATTCTCCGAGTCGTACTCCTCCGATTCCGATGTCTCGGACTCAGTCGCAGACTCGAGTTTCCCAATTTTGCTCTCTGCCACAACTTTCTCATCTTCTTCTTCGTCTTCGTCGCTGCTACTAGTCTCTTTCCTTTCCTCCTCTTCCTTCTCCTCATCTTCGATTTGATAATAATGGCGCAGAGAGCTCCCCAGATTTTGCTTCTTCCGCTTTCCTCGCTTGTCTAGCGGAGCCATGGAAGAGGCGAAGCTCTTGTCCTTGAACATGCGGTCAAAGCGCGGGTCGATCGCCACCTTCGATGATTTGTTCGGAACGTTCTGGAACCGAGGGTCGGAGTGTACGGAAGAGAATCGAGGGTCCGTGATAATCTTCTTCCCT
Organism: Fagus sylvatica; assembly: GCA_907173295.1. Lineage (NCBI taxonomy): Eukaryota > Viridiplantae > Streptophyta > Magnoliopsida > Fagales > Fagaceae > Fagus > Fagus sylvatica. The sequence continues at coordinate 12,999,059 of OU015768.1, read as the reverse complement.
CTTCCTCCTCCATGTTTATTGTTGTTGCTATCCTGCGCAGTGGATGAAGTGCCCGAGTCCTTGTTCGGCTTGTTCTTGTTATTCTTTTTGGAGGTCATGTTGAATTATCGTTTCGGTGCTGCGCAAGTTAGCCTCAGAGTGAAGTAGGTCTCGTTGTAGTAGTGTTGGGGCTTAAGCTTAATTAACGTTCTTCGTTTTTTAGGGTTTAACAGATTTGGCATTCGGAGTTTTTAGATGATGAGCGGTGTGACGGTGACTTGACCCGTGTTTAAAGGTCGGGTTGTCCCCCCGAACCCAATTAAAAAGTGGGTTACATTATTGGGCTTGGTCTTCTTCAATTTAGACACGCATCGTGGACGTCGAGAATTAGACCAAAACAAGAATTGGGTTAAAACGATGGCCTAATGTGGATTGTCAGAGTGACAAAATGGTAGGTCCACAATCAGGACCATTTTTTACCCCATTGGTTTGAGCAATAAAGGCCGATACGGTTGGCCCAATACGGTACTTTGTAGGCCTAGTGACTAATATCCTTAATCCTTATATTATATTAATTATTAGTGTTTTTTTTATGCATACCATGAATTCTCACAATATTTTTTTTTTGATAATTGAATTCTCACAATATTTTCGCAATAAAGTGAGGTGTCAACTCATCACAAATTAAAACAAAATAAAATAAATAAAGAGAGATTACACTTGAACTCACTGTAACTTAAAACATTCTTATTGTGAAAAATATTGTAGAGAATTTGTTATGTTTGTAAACTTTCTCTATTGTTAGTGCACTAAAACCATTTACCCAAATTGGTACCTGTAGACAATAAATTGTTCAATCCGTAATAGAATGACAATAAATTCGTAACAAATGTTTTATTTAATTGAATGTAGTGGATTACAATCTCTTTGTTTCCCTTTGATTATTCTCTTCAATCTTGGGGTCGTTTTTCGTGTTCTTCTAAGGATCTTCTAATTTTCGAATGTTCTTTGAGTGTTCTTTGTCGAATCTTCAAGGGTTCTTCAAATACTCTTTGAACAATTTTGGCAGAGGGGAATGCCTCTATTTATAGTGGTCTTATGAAGAAGAGTCCATTTGAAACTAGTACTTTAGAAGACACATGGTCAATTTTGATTGGCCAAAAATCTAAGAGTCCCTTTAGGACTCATTGATATTTATCTCCTTCTTTATTTATTTTTATTGGAGATAATTATCATTTATAAGTGTTTCAATATAATTGGAAGAAACACTTATCTTGATTTTTTGGGTCCAAGTGACACGTGACAATTTTTGATTTGCTAATTTAATGACACATGACACCATTTATTTGCTCTTTGATATTTAATTTAAGTAATTTAGTGACACATGTAAATTTAGGATTTGTCACTAATTTTGACATGATAATTTGTAATTGGCTTTCAAATTTTTGTCTTCTACAAATGCCCTATCGAGACTTGGTCACGTCCACAATTTTGAGTGTAACAAGTGGACAAGTTTCAAAATGCTTTGAATTAAATTTTATAAACACCAAAAGAGGTTTCTCCTTTTTTTTTATTCAACAATCTTGACAATTTGATTTGATTTGATTTTTTATTTTTTATTTTTTCGAATTCTCATGGAATGAGCCACGTAATTCTTCCCTGTATATGTAAATAAGAGAATTCAAGTAATATTCTACATGAATTTTCACCAAGATGATTCCCAACGTAGACCAACGAAATTGGAATTGTTATCCAGTAGGAATTCTTTTGGAAGGAAGTCAAACATATTCGTTGTAGTATGATTAAGTAGTATTTTGATAAAAAGTATGATTAGTAGTTTTTTTTTTGATAAGTAGTATGATTAGTAGTATTAGAACTCAAAAGATATTACTTTTAATAAAAGAGTTCTAATATGACCATACTCAAGCCTACGTGATCCATCTTCAAATTAGAGACCATACTCAAGTTTACACATCTCTTCTTTGCTGATGACTCCCTTCTATTTTGCAAAGCATCAACAAATGAAGTCTCATGTGTACAAGACCTTCTCACAGAATATGAACTTGCCTCTGGACAACAAATTAATCGCCAAAAGACTGCTCTCTTTTTCAGCAAGTCTACCCCAAGACATATTCAAACCAACATTCAAGGCATGCTGGGTGTCCCTGTAATCCGGCAATATGAGAAGTACCTAGGCCTCCCATCTTTTGTTGGGAGGGCCAAGTATTCAAATTTTGCTCAAATCAAGGAAAGGGTGTGGAGTAAATTAAAAGGTTGGAAGGAAAAATTGATATCTCAAGCCGGAAGAGAGATCCTCATCAAATCAGTAGCCCAAGCACTACCTACATATGCTATGAACTGTTTCCGTTTGCCTAATCGTTTGATTAAGGAAATTGAGGTACTGGTCCGAAGATTTTGGTGGGGTCAAGCTGGAGAAAGAAGCAAAATGCATTGGATTCCTTGGAAGTCCCTGTGTAAATCCAAGAAGGGTGGTGGGTTAGGATTCAGAGAATTGGGTTTCTTCAATGAAGCCCTCCTTGCTAAACAAGTTTGGCGTTTGATGCACAACACTACTTCTCTGTTTTATAAGGTCTTTAAAGCCAAGTACTTTCCCCGATGCTCCATCCTAGAAGCACAGCATCATACTAGAGGGTCTTTTGCTTGGAAAAGCATAATGGGGGCTCGAGAGCTTATTAAAAAGGGATCTTTCTGGAGAGTAGGTGATGGTACTCGGATTCAGATATGGGAGGATCGATGGCTGCCAACACCATACCAGCACTCTATCATAACCTCATGTCCACAAAATACTCCATTAACCCATGTTTCTCAGCTCATTGACCACCAGATAAGAGCATGGGACAAGGATGTGGTTAGGTCCACTTTCATTCCTTTTGAAGCTGAAAATATTCTGGGCATCCCACTGAGTCACACACAGCAGGAGGACAAGCTGATATGGGGCGGAACAAAAACAGGTGATTATGTAGTTCGTAGTGGGTATCACCTGTTGTTAGAAGAAAGCCATAGCAGTGATCCGGGATCATCCAATACAGCTTCTCAGGCTCAAATATGGAACTCAATTTGGTCTCTCTCGATCCCTCACAAGGTTCGCCACTTCCTCTGGCATGCTTGTCATGACTCTCTGCCAACCCGAAAAAATTTGCACCACCGGCATGTCATAGATGATCCCAGCTGCCCCAATTGCACAGCTTCGATAGAGGATACATACCATGCTCTATGGACTTGTAAGAACTTGCAGGAGGTTTGGCAAGCTACGGAGTGGGGAAGAAAGCTACAAGGAAGCCACTATGTTGATTTCATGGAACTCTATTGTGCACTAACCCGAACTTTAAGAACAGAGGAACTTCAGATTTTTGCTATGGCATCATGGTCTATCTGGTATCGTAGAAACCGGCAACGTTTGGGTCAACCAATTGAGGAGATCCACCGTCTCATCCCGAGATCACTTGAACTCCTCATGGAATTCCACCAAGCCCAAGATGATAATTCACCGAAACCAGAACCCACCAGACCCGCTTGTCTTGCCAAATGGAATCCTCCAGCTGCAGGAAGTTATAAGGCGAATTTTGATGGTGCTATTTTCACTGAAACGAGTGAGGCAGGAATTGGGGTGATCATTCGCAATGACCAGGGAGCTGTTATGGCGTCACTCAGTCAACGAATCCCATATCCCCACTCGGTTGAAGCAGTAGAGGCTTTTGCTGCAAGAAGTGCTGCCCAGTTTGCTCTTGACCTCGGCCTCAGAGATGTGAGTTTCGAGGGAGACTCCTTGAAGATAATCACTGCACTGCAACATCACTCCCCCTGCAACACTCAATATGGATACCTGATTACTGACACCAAGACCATAGCCCAGGACTTTATTTCTTGTCATTTTGTGCATGTAAAAAGGGAAGGCAATAGAGTAGCCCACTCCCTTGCTCAAAGAGCTCGCCAGCATGAGCCTTTTCAAGTTTGGATGGAGGATGTTCCACCTGACTTACAACATGTTATTTTATCTGATTTTCATTTGAATTAGAACTTTTGATTTCCTTCTCAAAAAATAAAAAAATAAAAAAAAAATAAAATAAAATAAAATAAAATTAGAGACCTACTTGATTTATAAGTCCCACAGCAACCAACGTGGTCATATAAGAGATGTACAGGCCTTATAGTTTTACAACAACTCATGGACCAGCATTATATAAAGGGCTTTAATTTGCCGTTGACATCCATCTCTTATTTTCTTCTTCTTTATACTTCCTATATTTCGGCATTCTCTCTGCTAGTGATCAGAATACGTATGTGGCTCCTTTTTTTATTTCTTTTTGTGCATCAGTTAGATACATTGCTTTTCTTCTTTTTCTTTTGGTCGTCATTGTCTTCATGCAATTCCTTCTTTTCTGATGATTGATCAGTCAGATACATTGCTTTTCTTCTTTTTCTTTTGGTCGTCATTGTCTTCATGCGATTCCTTCTTTTCTGATGATTGATCAGTCAGATACATTGTTTTTCTTCTTTTTCTTTTGGTCATCATTATCTTCATGCGGTTCTTTCTTTTTTCGGTAATTGATTGCATCTATTGATCAGAATACGTGTGCTACCAATTGATTGCATCATTCTTCTTCCTTTGTTATAGTAATCTGCACATTGATCATATACAAGTAGGAATTGTCGCTGATGTATACAATCAGATGCCGCTTGGATTGCATATCAAATTCTTGTATGTATATGGAGGTGGTGGAAATAAGAAAGAAGTACAAGCCCCCAAATAATGCGGTTCAGCCCACGTCTGAGTAAAAGAAAGAAGCTTTGACGGACCCGGCTCACCTTCTGACGAAAAACAGTCTTAGGTTTGAGGGCTCATATTGAGATAAAGTGGAAATAGCAAAGGTGAAGAAAGTGACAGGCCGGTTTCGGCCCAACTTCATACAAGTGATAGGCCCAGCTTCTTAAGGAATGATAAATGTAAAATAGAAAATTGTATTTATTTATTGTCCCACATTAAAAAGGTGGGTACGGAATTCGAGGCATGATGTAACATAAAACCAAAACCAATCATTAATGAAAGGGGATCTTTTTCTAGAAAGTCTGACAAAAGTGCTTCTTTTTACTTTAAAAAATTAATTGTAGCATCAAAACGACCCACTACAATTGGCGCTGTCTGTGGGAAAGTGCTTTTCCAAGATAAAAAATTCTAAGAAAAATGACCAATCAGGTGGAGAAGGTAACCGTAAACTCCGGACACGGAAAGAACCTAATAGTGATCCCAGAAGGTGAACATCATATTACGAAGACCGACCTATCTTCTAATAATGATAATCGATGGCCTGAGGGGTCACCCTCAGAAAGAGCATTACGAAAACTGATAGTTAGGTCAGAAGTCAGACACGAACGAAAACCAGAGTCGTCACACCGATATCACAAACGGTCCAAAACGGATCGAGAGACCAGAATGGTGGAATCAAAGAGTAGTGCGTCATCCAGTGACCGAACTAGACATGAGAGGAACATGGATACAGTAGAGGCGCTAAAACAACAGTCCTCGAGCTAAAAAAGAAGTTAAAGAAGAAGAAGGACTCCAGGAGGTCAAAACACTCCAGTAGGCAGAGGACTAGAAGTAAGTCTGCCCGAGCCCTATCATCAGATAGTTCGAGTACATCAGTCGAAGTTACCGAAGAAGAGGAAAGTTCAGGCAGAAGAAAGAAAGGAGGAAGGAGTTCGGGCAGGGGGTCCAGGGGAAACTGGTCCGAATCCCCCTTGATGACAAGACAGCCATACAAAGAAAGAGAGGGACAGGAAACAGTATGGAGGGCCCTTCACCAAATATCACACTCTCATTTTTCTAAAGAGATAGAGAGAGCGCACCTGCCAGGAAAGTTCTCCCCCCCAAACTATATAATGTACGATGGCAGGGCTGATCCCATCAGACATATCAGCCATTTTGGACAAAGCGTGGCTCTCCACCTTGGGAATGATGCTCTGATATGCCGAATGTTCCCCTTAAGCTTGGGACCGATGTCCTTTAGATGGTTCAACCGCCTACAACACTCCTTAATTCATTCATGGGATGAATTAATGTAGGAGGTCAAAATAGCTCCTCCAATTTATTTTTAGGGTCGGAACCGCATGTTCGGGCTTTGGCGTGGTTGGGGAAAATGACACCGGATTTACGGTGGTTCGGCCAATGGGGCCTACGTCCACTTAGTCTTTTCTTACTCATCATTGGCCATCCCTTTACAATAGAATGGGGAGGCCCTTATATAGACTACATGGGAAATAGGGAGACAGGTATACAAACAATTGGTCCTAACTTAAATGCGTTAGGCCTAAAAATACAATGGATTGGGCTTTTAGGTCCTAATATAATATGACACCACACAATAGCCCCCCAGTCTTTGCTTGTCGAATGTAGAGAGGGAAGTGGAGACTGGATTTGATCGGATGTGATGTGAGGCCTTGCAAGTTGAGCTTAAGTCCTTAGGACCAAAAGTGGCCCTTGAGGCCGAGCTTGGGTCCTGGAGACAGAGTGAGGCACTGGAGGCCAAGATCGGGTCTTAAAGACCGAATGAGGCACTAGAGGCTGAGATCGGGTCCTGGAGACCAAATGAGGCCATGGAGGCCGAAGGCAGATTATAGAGACCAAACAAGGCCTTTATGGCCCAAAAAACAAGACGTGTGAGTCAATTTTGTTAGCTTCTTACTTTTATATAGGAGAAATACGCGATTTTTCATAAATCATACACAATTTTTTGTTCGAGGCTATTGGAGCCATATTCAATACGCTTGGTTTCTCATTTAGCGTTTCGCTTGTTTCATATTCGTACTTATTTCATGCTCATTCTTTTGTTTCAATTTTGTTAGCTAAACGGCTGTTCATAGCCTATGCTTGGGTAGAACCACACCTATCACTTGCCAGTCATCCTGGTCCTCAGCACTTGGTAACCTCAGAGGTTGATCGAAGATTGAGTCAAGCTAGATTTTCTATACTTGCCAGTCATCCTGGTCCTTAGCGCTTGGTAACCTCAAAGGTTGACCAAAGCCTAAGTCAAGTTAGATTTTGAGCTTTCGCCTACTAGTCATCCTGGTCCTCAGCACTTGGTAACCTCAGAGGTTGAACCGAAGCCTGCGTCAAGCTAGATTTTCTATACTTGCCAGTCATCCTGGTCCTTAGCGCTTGGTAACCTTAGAGGTTGACCGAAGCCTAAGTCAAGTTAGATTTAGAGTTTCCGTTTGCCAGTCATCCTAGACCTCAGCACTTGGTAACCTCAGAGGTTGAACCGAAGCCTGAGTCAAGCTAGATTTTGAGCTTTCGCTTGCCAGTCATCCTGGACCTCAGCACTTGGTAACCTCAGAGGTTGATCCGAAGCCTAAGTCAAGCTAGATTTTGAGTTTTCGCTTGCCAGTCATCCTGGACCTCAACACTTGGTAACCTCAGAGGTTGAACCAAAGCCTGAGTCAAGCTAGATTTTGAGTTTTTGCTTGCCAGTCATCCTGGACCTCAGCACTTAGTAACCTCGGAGGTTGAACCGAAGCCTGAGTCAAGCTAGGGTTTCTAGTATATTATTTTTGGAGATTTCATATCAAGGATATTATTATTGAATTTAGTTAGTGGAGTCTAACACATTTGTAAGACAAAACTTTATGGGTGTGTGACCATTGTCACGTCTAGAGCTCATACCTTGGGTTCGGGGCGTGACACATAACCATTCGGCTTCTGTACTTGCCAGTCATCCTGGTCCTTAGCACTAGGTAACCTTAGAGGTTGACTAAAGCCTAAGTCAAGTTTCTTCAAGCTTTAAATCATTTCAAGCTTTAAATCCTTCAAATTTTGAGTGCATTCGCAACTGTGTTGGCTTCTGCGAAGCATTTTCAAGAAAATAGGACAACCCAAATGAAAAATGCAATTAGATAGACGAATGAATCACTGCATTCATCAATAAAGTGATGCGTTGACTAACACATAGTCATTGATTCCAAGCAAGTTTCCAGGCAAGCACACGTGCATTCTAGAAGGCATGTTAAGTCATGTGATATGGTCCATGTTCCATATATAAACTATTATGCTATATACACAAAAAATGCATCAAAGCCTGCAAAGTAAGACTCCAAAGAAGTAGCAAATATCATGACAAGACAAATCAAAACATTGATCTGAACAAATGTCTTAAAGTTCAGGAGATCCAAATTTGTGCTTTGCAAGTAGAGTTTGATAGTCGTAATATCAATTTAAAACCTCTAGGTTATCGCAATTAATGGCAAGAGCATATTAATGCTACAACACAACTTGTTAACAATTTCCAGCTCCATATTAAAATATGTTATAAGCATTGAGATTTCGGTAGAAAAGATTAGACTTAATCGTTCTACTATAAGGGGCACGCATCTAAAGACAAAGTCAAGTCTAGAATGTGCATAAACAATTCGAGTAGAATTTATCATTTTCTGCATGTAATCTCATAGATTCGACGTGCTAAAGCAAACACTTTGCATGGAACGCATGTCAATGCAAACACACATAATAATAGCTATTTGCAAAAAATATTTGCATGAAAAGTTTTGCATAAACGGCACGTCCGTGTGTAATGAGCATGTAAGTGTTAACATATTTGAGCAAACATAACTACGCGTTATAAAAATCATATATATTCTCATGATCATGTTTATATAAAAATAATTGGGTGGTTAATCATTGAGAATTAACCACCTCCCACCGCAAACAAAAAAGAAATGAAAATAATTTCATTTTAATTTTCAAAGCCTTAGCAAGATTGTCATTTAAATTCAACGATATTTATATTTCAACACAAAATATAAATATTAAGACTATGCTCTCATGCTCGTGAACGTTAAATTGTTGTGTAGATCATGCATTTAGAATGACATTATATGAAATAATCATAGCAAATCATTAATTAAGGAAGTTATATAAAAAGCAAGTTAAGAAAACTTAGCTTCAAGGCGAGGCCATAAAGGCCTTGAGGATGAATTTGGACCGTAGAGGAGCCCATTCTGCCTACCCAAATTTTTCCTTCATTTTTTTTTTTGACGTGGCATGCTGACGTGGCGCGCCGATTGGCGATAAGGGCTGACGTGGTGAATACGAGGTGCGACACGTGGTGCTAGCGTGTGCTGGTCAAGTGCAGGCGTGTGCCAGGCACACGTGGACACCTGCTAGGCGCGTGGGAGCGTGTGAAGGAAGTTGCTGGAGCCTTGCCGGTGCGTGGAGGCACGTGCGGCCTCCGATGGAGGTGGTTCCACTGCCAAATGGTAGATCGGCCGGAGAGGAGTCCGAAATGTCTACCAGTCTACCGTTTTGGAGCCAGGAAGCTCGTGTTCTGGGCTTCGAACCATGCGGCGGTGCTAGAGCTCGTGAACAGCGTCGCCGGTTACTTCTCTGGCGCGTTTCTTCTCCAATGGAGTTTTTTCCACCGTACAAAGATAGATCGAAAGACGATCTATCCGTTGGTGGTGGTCTTGGTCCAAGCAGATTCCTGGAACGCCGATTTCGGAGAAAGTGGTGGCTCGGCCGCTCATGGTGGCGCGTGGGGAGCCAAGCCGATCATACCAAAGGCGCGTGAGAGTGCGTGGAGGGTCCAATGACAATGATCTTTCAGGTTTTTGTAGATTGAGCGACGATCTATCCAATGGTCGAGGTGGTTACTCAATGGGATGCTTGGAAGCTCGAGTTCCGAGGCTCACCGTGCTTGGCGGAGCTTGGAAGCTCGGAAATAGCCCCCGTTCATGCCAAAACTCCAAGAAATGCGGTCCCCACAGACGGCGCCAATTGTAGAAGGTCAAAATAGCTCCTCCAATTTATTTTTAGGGTCAGAACCGCATGTTCGAGCTTTGGCGTGGTTGGGGAAAAAAGAGGAAAATGACACCAGATTTACCGTGGTTCGGCCAATGAGGCCTACGTCCACTTAGTCTTTTCTTACTCATCATTGGTCATCCCTTTACAATAGAATGGGGAGGCCCTTATATCGGCTACATGGGAAATTGGGAGAGAGATATACAAACAATTGGGCCTAACTTAAATGCGTTAGGCCTAAAAATACAATGGATTGGGCTTTTGGGCCCTAATATAATATGACACCACACAATTAGCTGAGGCATTTGTCTCCCGGTTCATAACCAACAGCAGGAAGCCAAAGGAGTTCGACTCCCTATTGTCCATGAGAATGAAAGACTCGGAATCGCTAAAGAGTTACTCTTCAAGATACTAGGAAGTATACAACGAGGTGGACGGTTGTACAAAAGAGATAGCCATTAAAACCTTTAAGCTGGGTTTAGACCAAGAATCCGAACTGAGACATAATCTCTCTAGAAGACCGGCTAAAAGTATGAGAGACCTCATATCCCGGATTGAACAGTTCGTACGAATGGAAGATGACCGAGCAAGAACAAGAGCAGTGTCTACGCAAAGCCGACCTCTAAGAAAGCCCGCCAATGTGGAACCAAGAAGAGCCGAACTACCATCGAAGAATCCTACCCGTTTTCCCCGACCAAGGGAATTGGGCGGAGTACATACGATTTTTAATGAGCCGATCTATCGTATCATGGCCGAGATAAAAAACGAACCTTTTTTCATATAGCCAACTCCCCTGGGTGGAGATCCATCGAAGAGAGACCCCAACAAATACTGTTCCTATCACAGAGATAAAGGTCACATGACCGAAAGATGTTACTCGTTGAAGCAGCATTTGGAAGAACTGGCTAAGGCAGGACACTTGCGTCGCTACCTAGGAGATGGCCAAAAATAGCACTACCATAAAAGGCCAACAGTCGCCCACAACACCAAGCCTGCAGCCAGGGTTATAGAAATGATCCACACATCTCGGCCAAGTGGGCAATCATACGATCGGTTGAGGTCCGATTTGAAAAAAGCTCAGCACCTTCGGGAAGTCTTTCAGGTGGCTGAAGGATCGGTTGTATCTAAAAAACCGAGAACTGACTTCCCAAGCAGTGAATAACAGATCTTCTTCTCTGATGAAGATTTAAGGGATGTCCAAACTCCACACGATGATCCATTGGTGGTCAAACTGAGAATTGGAGACTCGGATGTCAAGCGAGTGTTGATAGACCAGGGCAGCTGTTCTGAAATAATGTACCCTGACCTGTTTCACGGACTCGGTCTCAAACAATCCGATCTCCAACCTTATGACGCTCCATTGGTTGGATTCTTGGGAGAAAGCATTCGGCCAATAGGCCGGATCACAATGACTGTTCACACGGGACCAATCAGTTTAAACACTGAATTCTTGGTAATAAACATGCCATCCCCCTACACAGCAATTATGGGCCGAAGATGGTTACATATACTAAAGGCCGTGCCTTCCTCTCTTCACCAGAAGCTCCGTTTCCCAACTGATTTCGGCATAATGGAGATTAAAGGCGATCAAGTCGCTTCCAAACAATGCATCATGGCCGCCATCAAGCAGAATCCCCCAGGAGCAAAGCAGAAAGGGAAAATGACGGACGAATGCTCTAAAGGTTCATAGCAGTTAAAGGGTGTGAGGGATACCTGCACAGAGAATTGCCACGAAACCTATGCACCTTGCGAGGAATTAGAGATAGTGACATTTTCTTCTGACCCAAAAAATTATTTTAAGATCGGTTGGGAACTGAGGTCGGCCGACCGAACCGAACTTATAAATTTCCTCACAAGCAACATAGACGTGTTCGCTTGGGACCCCTACAAAGTACCAGGGGTAGATCCCGACTACATTCAACATCAGCTGAACGTAGATCCCCATTCCAAACCTGTGCAACAGAAGGCAAGACGATCGGCTCCAATACATGCGGAAGTAGTACAAAAGGAGGTGGAGAGATTATTGTAAGCAGGGGCAATAAGGGAGCTGCAGTACCCCACATGGCTTTCTAACACAGTGGTGGTAAAGAAAAAGAATGGGAAGTGGAGAGTGTGTGTAGACTTCACTAACCTAAACCAAGCATGTTCGAAAGACCCATTCCCCTTGCCCAAAATCGATCAATTGGTAGACGCTACTGCCGGGCACGATCAAATGAGTTTCCTGGATGCCTTCTAAGGATATCATCAGATTTCCCTATCGACTGAGGATCGAGAAAAAACCGCCTTTATCACACCGCTTGGAGTATATTGCTACAAAGTAATGCCATTCAGTCTAAAGAATGCTGGAGCTACTTATCAACGAATGATCACCAAAATGTTCAAAGACCAGATAGGGAAAACAATAGAGATTTACATCGATGGCATGGTCGTAAAAAGCTGGTCGTCGCAAAATCATTTAGAGGATTTGACGGAGACATTCCGGACACTGAGACTACATAAGCTACGATTAAACGCTTCGAAATGCGTATTCGGGGTCGGCTCTGGAAAATTCTTGGGTTTCATGGTGTCACATAAGGGCATTGAGGAGAACCCGGACTAGATCAAGGCCATTCAAGAGCTAAAGCCACCACAAACTCACAAAGAAGTTCAGCGACTAACAGGGATGACGGCGGCCTTGAATAGGTTCATATCAAGGTCGGCCAATCGGTGCCAGCCTTTCTTCCAACTCCTGAAAAAAGGAACAACCTTTAAATGGGATGATAGTTGTGTAGCAGCCTTTGAAAATTTGAAAAAGTATCTCTCTTCCCCTATGATTTTGTCAAATCCGGTACCAGCCGAATCACTCTTCCTGTATTTGGCCGTATCTGAACGGGCTGTTAGTGCTGTTCTGATTCGAATTAAGGATACCGTCCAGTGCCCGGTGTACTATACAAGCAAAACTATGACGGAAGCGGAGACACGTTACCTCCCCTCAGAGAAGGTCGGCTTAGCATTAGTCACAGCGGCTAAGAAACTACCTCAATACTTCCAAGTGCACACCATCTATGTAGTGATGCAGTTCCCAGTGCAAGCCATGTTTCAAATGTCCGACTTCATAGGCCAGATTTCCAAGTGGGGAGCAAAAATAGGCACTTTGGACGTAAAATACTTGCCGAAAACAGCCATAAAAGGGCAGATCCTAGCTAATTTTGTTGCAGAATTTACACCGGCCTTAGAACACAAAGAGTTAAACAAAACAGCTTTCCAAGAAGATTCTCCCGAAAACTCAAGGTGGTGGAAAATATACGTGGATGGGGCTTCCAATGCCAAGGGGTCAGGAACCGGAGTTGTCATAATAACGCCAAATGAGACGGTGATAGAACAGTCAATCCGGCTTGACTTCAAAGCATCAAACAACGAGGCCGAATATGAGGCAGTTCTGGCCGGCCTGAATTCGGCAAAGACATTGGGAGCCAAAAATTTGATCGTCCACTATGATTCATTACTAATAGCAAGTGAGATTAATGGGGAATACATGGCTCGGGATGAACGTATGGCGGCCTATGTACTAAAGGTTCAACAGACCATCACGAATTTCAATACAGTTCAGGTTGAATAGATCGGTCGAAATCTGAACAGTCACGCAGATGCCTTAGCAACACTGGCGTCCGTTCTCAGCGCTGATTCCAGACAGTTTATACCAATTGAAACCCTTGCAGCTTCCAGCATTGCCTTGCCTACATGCCACATTCACACTATTACGGTCGGTCCATGCTAGATAGATCCCTAAGTCCTTTACCTTAAAGAAGGTATCTTGCCCGAACAAAGGAAAGAAGCCGAGACTATCAGAAGGAAGGCTATGAGATTCTGGTTATCAAAGGACTCGAAGCTCTACAAACAATCCTTTTCGAGACCCTATCTTTTGTGTGTCCATCCTGAGATCACTGAGGACTTATTGTACGAAATACATGAAGGCATTTGCGGAAGTCACACAGGGGGAAGATCTCTGGCACACCGAGCCCTTACCTAGGGATATTGGTGGCCCTATATGCAAAAGGACGTCGTAACCTATGTAAAAAAGTGCGACAAGTGTCAAAGGTTCTCACACTCGGTCCATCAACCAGCCGGTGAGCTCCAGCCACTTGTAAGCCTGTGGCCATTTGCACAATAGGGCATGGACTTGGTCGGTCCATTGCCAAGAGTAACGGGAAATCGACGCTGGCTGATCATCGCAACGGATTATTTTACGAAATGGGTTGAAGCCGAACCATTAGCAAGCATCAGAGACAAAGATTCGATTAAGTTCGTTTGGAAGAACATTATAACCAAGTTCGGTATACCCAAGACTATTATCTCAGACAACGACAGTAAACCTTTCATGAGGTATTGCTCGGAACTTGGCATAAGAAATGTTTACAGCTCGCCGGCATAACCTCAGAGCAATGGGCAGGCCGAAGCCTCTAACAAGACTATATTGGATGGAATTAAAAAAAGGCTGGAGGATGCCAAGGGAAGGTGGGTAGAGGAATTACCTAACGTCCTATGGACCTTCAGAACCACGCCACGAAGATCAACGGGAGAAACTCCATTCTCACTAGCTTATGGCTCAGAAGCGGTCATCCCACTAGAGATCGGCCTTCCCACCCTCAAGACTTCGGAATGGGAACCAACAAGAAATGACCTGGCCCAGTCCCAAGCTCTGGACCTACTAGAAGAAAGGAGAGAACAGGCAATGATCAGACTGGCCTCCTATCAACAACAACTGAAAGGATACAACAAGAATGTCCGACCGAGGTCCTTCCAACAAGGTGACCTGGTCCTCAGAAAGGTTTTTGGTAACACTAAAAACCTGAATGACGGAAAGTTACGACCTAACTGGGAAGGACCATACCGGGTATGATCGGTCACGGGTGTAAGAGCTTATCATCTGGAGGATTTAAATTCCATACCCCTACCCCGGCCATGGAACGTCAGTAACCTTAAGAAGTATTTTCATTAGTTTACTGCTTTTTTCTTCCTTTCTTTTCTAAAAAAAAAAGGACCAAAAACAAAAAAAAAAAAAGGAGAGGAAAAAGGGGGGATATATATGGATACTGCAAAGATATAGACCAAGTAGTATACCCCAGATTGTAGATAAGAATGCCTATGAATAATGATTAGACCTTTTTTGTTACTTATGTATTCATCTCTCCATACTAAGTTAAAAATCAAACTTGACTTAGGCTTCGGTCAACCTAAAGGGTTCCTAAGTGCTAAGGTCCAGGATGACTAGCAAGTTAAAAACAAAACTTGACTTAGGCTTCGGTCAACCCAAAGGGTTCCTAAGCGCTAAGGTCCAGAATGACTGGCAAGTTAAAAACAAAACTTGACTTAGGTTTCGATCAACCCAAAGAGTTCATAAGTGCTAAGGTCCAGGATGACTGACAAGTTAAAAATCAAACTTGGCTTATACTTCGGTCAACCCAAAGGCTTCCTAAGTGCTAAGGTCCAAGATGACTGACAAGTTAAAAATCAAACTTGACTTAGGCTTCGGTCAACCTAAAGGGTTCCTAAGTGCTAAGGCCTAGGATGACTGGCAAGTTAAAAATCAAACTTGACTTAGGCTTCGGTCAACCTAAAGAGTTCCTAAGTGCTAAGGTCCAGGATGACTAACAAGTTAAAAATCAAACTTGACTTAGGTTTCGGTCAACCCAAAGGGTTCCTAAGTGTTAAGATCCAGAATGACTGGCAAGTTAAAAATAAAACTTGACTTAGGTTTCGGTCAACCCAAAGGGTTCCTAAATGCTAAGATCCAGGATGACTGGCAAGTTTAAAAAGATATACATATATATATGGTGAACCCATATGACTTAAATCAAAAGCACAATCACACAAATATCAAACTCAAATAAAGACATCAACTGTTGAAATAAAAAGTGACGAAATGTATCTTTTCCCCCCTTCTAATGAAGGAAATAGAGAATACAAAAAACAAATTGTATCTTTCCCCCCTTCTTATGAAGGAAACGGGGAATGCAAAATAAGTTAGCACGAAACTAGATTGTTTGTAAAACTAATCAACTATGTCTACAGCTCCCTCTCCATCCGAGCCATCCTCTCCGTCTCAAACCTCAACCACTGGGACTTGATCATCAGCTTCAGGATCCCCCAGATCTTCGGCCGCTTCAGGATCCTCGGCCACTTCGGGTTCCCTCAAGGCTTCATGAGATTCAGGAACTGTTGAGCCTTTGGCAGCTTCCCCCCCTTCACGCTCCTCGGGCGAACCAGCCCTGAAAAGCCAATGTCTCGGCGCCAAGTCATACAACTCGGACGCGTCATCAACCCCGGCTTTGTCAAAGGCCATACGCCATCCTTGGAGGAAAAATTTGTTGCACTCATTTGCAAGTTGTGACTTTAGGGAGTTGGCCGCCTCATCAAAACCTTGATCATAGTAGGACTGAGCTTCATCCTCAGCCTTCTGAACTTCGGCTCGGGCCTCATCTACGGTGTCTTTAAGCCTGCTATTCTCCACTTGAAGCTGAGAAGAAGTCTTGTACTCCCGGTCCAGTTTGGCCTTGAGCTCAATCACCTGGTGCTCAGCAGTCATCAGGCCAGCCTCGGCACTTTTGTGCTTACTCTCGGCAGCTTGAATTCTTGCTGAGGCCAACTTCTCAAGATCCTTCAACCGTTTATTCTCTTCGAGGGATTGGCTGAGAAGGCGTTCAGTTTCCAGCAACCGGGAGCCGGCCTCGAATATACCTTGGACAGCCTGAAAGAACAGAGACAATCTTTTAGTATATTTGTGTATAGTAAACGTTCAAGTAGAAAGCTTGAAAACTCACCAAGATGGAGTCACGCTTTAGATTCTCAAGCATATGTTCGGACCTCTTCTCCTGCCAGACTTTCATGTCTTTTGGAAGAAGAAGAGCCCTTCCAACTGTATTCGGCCACCTGCCCTCCCCAGACATCTTTGCTGTTCAGGACCGAATCATCTTCATCTACAGGTCGACCCTCGACAAGGAAAGCACAACTCCACGGCTCTTTCTAGTCTTTTCAGTGCTTATGTTTGTGAGAAACATGACCTGCGGCCTTTTGAAGAGCTCGGCCGTTTTTGCTTTTTCCCTTCTTTGGAGCCTTAGCTTTGGGAGCCTCAGATGGGGACAATGCCTATTGATCCCCGGCTTCACCAGCCTGTTCTTCCCCCCTTTTCCTTTTCTTCATAACATCCTCCACCTGAGAGAACCCCGGAGGAGGGGGAAGAGGAGAAGTCTCAGATGGCTCTTGGGCAAGCGTCCCAAGCACGGATCCTATGTTGATGGACCGTCGTTGAACATGCATTTCTTCACTTGAACTTGAATTAGGATAAAAAAGAGAGGGGAATCGAATAACCGAAAGTCCGACCCCTAATGGTTGGGTGGAGGGAACAAAGTTAGGGTCAGCAAGGGGAGTCACAAGCTGAGGAACTTGTACTTCCCTTCTAGCAGTCAAAGGGACCGCCTGTATAATTTCCTCTTGATCCCTTCCCGGCCGAGAAACAGTCACCTCGGCTTGTCTGGAATCCTTCACAGTCGGTCCACTCTGGAAAGACTTGTAGGAGGGTTCGTAACCCAACAAAATTTTCTCCGAACGAGGGCGTCTACCAGAGTCGATGAAGCACGGTCTTCTTAAGAGATGTTTAACGGTCTTCCTCTCTACGAACTCTACTTTCTTTGCGGTGAACTCTTTGTCTGAAAGCAAAAGGGAAAAATCAATACAGAAACATAATTAAATAAAATAGAAATAAATGGTGTGTGAAACGATGGAAACCTGGTTCCCCGGGAATCAAGAGGCAACTGATGTGGGGGTTTTGCCAATTCCCCGTAATCACCAGGAAATCTTCATCTCGGCCCTTGCTGGAGTCCGGAAGCCCGGTCACCAGCTTTCTATCAGAATTACGGGCGACTAAGGTGTATTGATCTCTATCGGTCTTTTGTAGCCTATATACGTATGTTATATCATGTACAGTGAGTTTTAGGCCGAGTTTTTCCATTAGGACAGCCGTTCCCATTACTATTCTGAATATATTGGGAACACATTGAAGGGGACCTAGTCTAAAATGGGTTAAGAATTGGATCAAAAAAGGATGCATGGGTATTCTGACCCCACCCTCAACTATTGCTATTATTGGGAGAATAAGATCTCGGTACTCAAGAAGTGCCAAGTCATCTAAGGAAGCGTACCGAATTTGTACGTCTTCAGGAAAGCCGTAACGTTTTTTAAATTGATCTATTTTTTGTTCGGTATTTACTAGTTTTGCAAGTCGGCCCATATCTTTAAAAACTGATAGACCGAAAACACAACTAGAGAAATGGTCGTAAAATGAGAAGGTAGAAAGAACTTACAAGTGAAGAAGGCGGCACTAGGAAGAAGGGATTTGAAGAAAATTGACTTGGAGCAAGAAGGGTGTTTTTATCTCTCTTGAAGGTTCAAGGTAAAAAGTAAAAGACTGAAGTGGGGTCTCCCCCCTTTTTATACAAGCCTGTGGGGTCATGGCCAACCGGGGCTTTGCCAGTCATGGGCCGGTAAAAATCCCATGTCTTATAGGTAACTTCTCCTCAGCCCCCAATGCCTTTTAATGATTTGATAGCTTCGGGAACGTCAAACAGCGCAATAAATAGGGCAAGCCGCCATGCATGAACCAGCAATAAAGAGCAACGATTCAAACGTCGCATCTCCATAAATAAGGATCTACGATAAAACGAAGTAAAACTTCATTATTTCCCTTGGCACTACGGGTTTTTGACCGATCCTAATAGACCGAATGAACGTTCATGGCATCATTGTGTCCTTGTGTATCATTGCTTTGACCGAACAACATACATCTGACTGCATTTCAAAATGTATAATGACTGCAGACCGAAGCACGAACGTAGGTACAGTGCGAATCAAGTCACCACTGTTTCTGTCAGATCTCTCTCTTCTCTAAGAGCAAAGATCTGAGGGGCAATTGGAGGTGGTGGAAATAAAAAAGAAGTGCAAGCCCCCAAATAATGCGGTTCAGTCCACGTCCGAGTAAAAGAAAGAAGCTTTGACAGACCCGGCCCACCTTCTGACGAAAAACGGTCTTAGGTTTGAAGGCCCATATTGAGATAAAGTGGAAACAGCAAAGGTGAAGAAAGTGATGGGCAGGTTTCGGCCCAACTTCATACAAGTGACAAGCCCAGCTTCTTAAGGAATGATAAATGTAAAGTAGAAAATTGTATTTATTTATTGTCTCACATCGAAAAGGTGGGTACGGAATCCGAGGCATGATGTAACATAAAGCCAAAACCAATCATTAATGAAAAGGGATCTTTTTCTGGAAAGTCTGACAAAAGTACTTATTTCTACTTTAAGAAATTAATTGTAGCATCAAAACGACCCACTACAGTATACATCAAGAATTGCTCATGTATACGGTTAGAATTGCTCAAGAATTGCCGCTGATCATATTCTATTTTCTTGATATATATCACATTCATATAAGCAAAAGTGAATTGATCTTGTATGTTTATGAGACATACAAATAGAGCCTCGTACATCCAAATAATCCTCTTTTTCCTTCATTGTGTTTTGTCTTGTAGTCAAACCCTCATATTATTCCTATTGCCGTGTACCTGAGGATTGATTCATTAACATGGATATTGCTAAGGCATGACAATAAACAATCACGTGATTTCACTTTCTTTTTACTTTTTTTTTTTTTTTGCAGCAACGAATGCTCTAGTTCTCTTAGCTCTTTGGGACTTTAACTAAAAAACATCGCAACTTGAATAGGCAACATCTCATACTTATAGCTTTGAATAGGAAACCACTTGAAAGGGTACATTCTTGTACTCGACTCTTTCACTTGATAAGCATAAGGATTTTTGTTTCTGCCACTTCTTTGAAGAACTGATTTTTTTTTTTTTTGTTGTTTTTTTTTTTTTTTTTTTTGTTGTTTGTTGTTGTTGTTGTTGTTGCAATTTCTTTGTTATTCAATCTTTGTCATGATTTTTTTTTTATATATATATTCTTGTGATATCCCCATCTTTGTGGTGACATTCACCTCTCTTGATAATGTTCCCTTTTGATGACATTATCACAGTGACAATTCCCTTCCTATGGTGACGTCACTTTCCCTTGGTAACGTACCCCGTTTGGTGACGTTATCAAAGTGACAGTTCCCTTCCTCTGATGACGTCGCACTTTGCAATGACAGCTCCGTTCATATAGTGGCTTCATCTCCTCTTTTGGTAATGTTCCCTTTTTGGTGACATTATCACAGTGACAGTTCCCTTCCTATGGTGACATCACTTTCCCTTGGTAACGTTCCCCCCTTGGTGACGTTATCACAGTGACAGTTCCTTTCCTATTGTGACATCACTCTTTGCAATGACAGCTCCCTTCCTATGGTGGCGTCATCTCCTCTTTTGGTAATGTTCTTTTATTGGTGACATTATCACAGTGACAGTTCCCTTCCTATCGTGACATTACTTTCTCTTGGTAACGTTCCCCCCTTGGTGACATTATCACAGTGACAGTCCCCTTCCTATAATGACGTCACTTTCTCTTGGTAACGTTCCCTCCTTAGTGACGTCATCATAATGACAGTTCCCTTCCTATGGTGACGTCACTCTGTGCAATGATAGCTCCCTTCGTATGGTGGCGTCATCTCCTCTTTTTTTTCTGAAAAGTCATTTTGAAAAATCATGATTTTACCATGTCATGTCTTTTGGACTCAACCAATCTTAGATTTTAAAGATCTTGATTTTAAAAAGGGCATTTTGTTTTAATTTCCCTTATACTTGTGAGAGCTGATTTTCTTTTCTTTTTTTCTTTTTTTTTAGGCCTCCACTCAAGTATGTCTTTCTTCAAAGATTCGTCCATAGATAATAAACCAGCATTGTTCATTTGCAAGGATAAAGATGACAAGGATACGAGAGCCACGACTTTAATTGTTCATCCACCAATGATTGGGTATTTTTCAAAGAAATGGGAATCACGGATACGTCCTTCTAATTTACTAGAATGGTCTACGACGATTTCTCATGGTCTAGATACATCCTCGAGGATCACCATTTTGCTTGCCTCGCATCACACGAATAGTGCTAGTTCAAGATCGTACTCCTCCCTAGGCCGGGATATAATCGAGAAGTAAACAAATTAGGAATTTTCATTCAATGTAAATGGTGAAGTATCTTACATGCTATTCTACTGGGAATGGTTGGAGGATGTACTTAGTCGATGCAAACCCCTCCTTGATAAGGGTCGTCTCTATGATGTCGTGTATGCTTCCTTATTCACATACGACCATGATGATAACATCATAAAAGCATTATGTGAATGTTGGAGTCAAGAGACTAACACTTTTCATACCTCTGTTGGAGAGATATCTATTACACCCTGGGACTTGTATTTTTTGGGTGGGCTTCTGATAAGTCATAAAATATGACTTATTAAGCCTATTTTCTAAGGTTTTTAATAGAATTATTTTGCATTTTATTTTTAGTTGTATGCAAATCATTGCATTTCTTTTATTTCATTACGTTGTATAAAAATAATTTATTTACATGCATTATTTTAATTTTATAAAGTCTAAATTTTATGTTATGTTTTAGGTGCAAACTAGTGCTGAAAAATAAAAAGAATAGAAGAAGAAAAGAAGAAGAGCAGAGCCAGAAGCAAGCCCAGCAAGCCCAGCAAGCCCGCAAGCCCACAAGGCCAGCAAGCCCAGCAGTCCCACAGATTGCATGCTCTCTCCTTCCTCCCGCGCAGCACAGGATCATTGCTCATTAATGAGCTCCACATGACCAGCTTACTTGACCGAATTGCATGCCATTTTTTCACCCGCAACACACATGATCATGACCCCATTGGAGCCCTAAATGAAGGTGCGTGAAGCAGTAAACTGGGCAGCAGCAGTGCCGCCTAGAGCAGATGGCATTTTTTAGAGTCTTTCCTTCATTTTTCTCTCTAGTTTTTTCTCTAGCATTTTCTTCTCTAGTTTTCTTTTGTAATTTCTTGGCCATAATTGGCTAGACTTTTAACTTGGGCTAAAGGGGAATCCAAATTTGTAAGGTAACTAATTTCTTTTAAATTCATTTTGAGTTTCAATGTTTAAGATTTATTATTTGATTGTTCTCATCTTTTATTATTCCTTTTATTTGTGGTTCTATAATTTGAATCTTTTCATGAGTTCAATCATGTTTTTCTCATAGTTAAGTAAAGATTTTAGTTCCATTAAATCTAAGAACTCTTAATTTCATTGGATATTACTTTTTACTACATTGTTGCTAGATTAATTAGTACAATGTCGATTTTAGGTTTTTCCAACGTAGTTATTTATTATGTGTTTAAATCAATGAACAATCAAATAGTATTTCTAATTTAGATTTTATTAAAAATGGTTTTTATTGCAAATGTTCCAATTGAGGGTTTGGGATGTGAAACCCCCAATTGTGTAATTCCATGGATTTAAATTGAATTAGTTTATCTTAGCAAATTTGAGGAACCCAAAGCCCTAGCAATTTTTAGATTTGAGTTTCTTTACCTATTTAAATTGTGAGTTTTCAAAACAACCAAAACATTTTCTTGATTTAATTTCTAGTGTTACGTGTTTATTTTAAAACCCCTCTCTCCGTGGTACGACAACCCACCTTACCATATATACTATCATTTTACCTTATACATCCACACACATATTCATTCATATTAAATTTGATTAGACTCCATTAAAGAACGACATTTTGGAGGCCGATCAAATTTTGGCGCCGTTGCGTATTTGAAGGAACACTATCACGGGATTGGTTTGCTCAATTGACTTGTCAAGGCGGTAAACTCGTTCCAACCCTTTCTTTGTCAATACCATTTTTTTTGTATATATTATTGTTAGTTAGTTGTTTTATTTATTTTTGCTTTGAATTTTAATTTTGAATTTGCATGAGTAAAAGGTATCGTGATAACCTAGGTAGATTTGCAATAGAACCCGAGACGGATTCTTCGGATTCTGAAGCTTACTTTCCACATCTATTTGACTCACCTATTGCATCCGATACACTTTCACTCACATCATCACACACATCACACACAATGGGTGATCACGAGGGAGATCAACCCATCAAGACTCTACATGACTACCTACACCCAACTAGGAATAGTTCACCATCATGCGTCATGTTTCCGGCTAACCAACAAAATTTTGATTTTAAGCCCGGAATGATTCCACTCCTTCCTACCTTTCATGGTATAGATAGTGAAAATCCATATGTGCATATTAGAGAGTTTGCGGAGGTAGTTGCCACTTTCCCTAGCCAATTAGGATCGATAGATACAGTTAGGCTTAAATTCTTTCTCTTTTCTTTGAAAGATAAGGCGAAAAGTTGGTTGTATTCTTTGAGACCTAGGTCTATTGCTTCATGGGGTGAGATGACACATATTTTCTTTAAAAAATATTTTCCCGAGCACAAGACCAATGCTTTTAAGCGTCAAATATCAACCTTTGAACAAAGAGAGAGTGAATCTCTCTACCAAGTTTGGGAAAGGTTCAAGGACCTTTTGAGTTTGTGTCCTCATCATGGGTATGAGAGTTGGCGTACGCTTAGTTGTTTTTATGAGGGGTTGCTCCCTAGGGACCGCCAATTTGTAGAGATGATGTGTAATGGGGAGTTCTTGCAAAAAGACCCCGATGAGGCTATTGAGTATTTGATCCATTTGGCAGAAAAAGCCCACACATGGACCGGACCTAGTGCTATTGAGAGTACTAACCGGTCTAGACCTCACACCTCTACTTCTTCGAGTGGAGGGATTTACCAATTGAAAGAGGAGGATGGTTTGAAGGCTCAAATAGCCCAACTAACCAAGGAGATAGAGACCCTAAAAATGAGAGGGACTAGTGGTACCAAGCAAGGTTACCAAGTTGAAGTGCATGAGGAATGTAGTGTGTGCCATGATCCGGAGCATCCTACCAAGGATTGCCCGATGTTGCCTAGTGTAGTGAGGATTTTTTAGGAACACTGTGGAGCCATAGGGAACTTTAGGAAACCATTTTCACCCTACTTTGAGACTTACAATCCGGGATGGAGGAATCATCCTAACTTTGGTTGGAAGAATGACACTCACTCTTCCCAACAACCATCCATGCCACAAAGGAATTTTCCCCAATCCTATCCCTCCCAACATGCACCTTCCACCACAACAATTCACTCCCACTCATGTGCCACACCAAGCACAACAACAATTTCCTTCTTCCTCTAATTCACTTGAAAGTACAATTCATGCTTTTCTTGAGGCACAAAGCAAGACCAATCAAAAGCATGATGCACTTTTAAATCAATTGGCCGAAGAGAATAAGGGAAATGAAAAGCCACATTTCAAAGTTGACCAATGCTTTAACCGTAAATGAGAAAGGGAAATTTCCATCCCAACCTCAAATACCTCAAGGTCAACACATGGCTCAAGGTTCCCAAAATAAAAAGAATGTAGAGCATGTTAATGAAGTCACTACTAGAAGTGGGAAGAATGTTGATAGCCCACACATAGAAGGAGCAAGAAAAGAGTAGTGACAATGTTGATTTGCCTACCACAAGTGAACCTCTTACTAGACCAATTTCCGTACCTTTCCCACAAGCTCTAAAAGCTTCAAGGAAGTTGGATTCTAGTCCTGAAATCCTAGAGAATCTTAGGCAAGTGAGAATTAATTTACCACTCTTGCATGTGATTAAGCAAGTACCATCTTATGCCAAGATTCTTAAGGATTTATGCACTATGAAAAGAAAGCACAATGTGAAGAAAACCGCTTTTCTCACCGAACAAGTTAGTGCTTTGATTCAACATAACACACCTCCTAAGTATAAAGACCCCGGTTGCCCAACCATTTCTTGTATCATTGGTGACCATGACATCGAGCAAGCTTTGCTTGATCTTGGGGCAAGTGTGAACTTAATGCCTTATTTGGTCTATTTATAACTTGGTCTAGGAGAAATTAAACCCACCATGGTGGTGTTACAATTAGCGAACCGGTCGGTAAAAAGACCAAGAGGTGTTGTGGAGGATGTGTTAGTCCAGATAGATAAGTTTTACTATCCGGTTGATTTTCTCATATTGGACACTGAATCCGTTGTGCATGCTAATTCAAAAATTCCTATAATTCTTGGTAGACCTTTCTTAGCTACTGCTAATGCATTAATTAATTGTAGGAATGGTTTGATGAAGCTTTCTTTCGAGCACATGACTTTGGAAGTGAACATCTTCAACATTGGAAAGCAATTGGTGGAAGATGATGAATGTGAAGTGGCCAGTTGGGTTGATGTGGTTGTGGAAGACCAATTCCACAACACTTATTTTTCCGACCCTCTTGAATCTTGTATCGTAAATTCTTATGATTTAGATTCTTCCATTAACTCTGAAATTACTAATGTTTGTTCTTTACTTGATGATTTTCAGGTTATGGAGATAAGTGGGTGGAGACCAAGATTTGAGGAGTTGCCCAAAAGTGAACTCAAGCCTCTTCCTTCTAGCATTGAGATTCCAAAGCTTAAGTTGAAGCAACTCCCAAGTGAGCTTAAATATGCATTCCTCGAATCAGGTGATACCTTTCCTATAGTGATTTCCTCTAAATTAACTGTTGAACAGGAAGGTAGACTAGTGAAGCTCTTGAAAAAGCACAAAACCATAATTGGTTGGACCATAACGGACATTAAGGGAATTAGCCCTTTGGTTTGCACACACAAGTTAAATTTTGAGGAAGAGGTTAAGACCTCTAGAGAGCCTCAACGTAGGCTAAACCCAAACATGAAGGAAGTTGTAAAAAGTGAAGTGCTTAAATTGTTAGATGCGGGTATTATATACCCGATAGCGGATAGCAAATGGGTTAGTCCTACTCAAGTGGTTCCCAAAAAGTCGGGAGTCACAGTTGTTGAGAATGAGCTTGGGGAATTAGTGCCCACTAAGTTAGTCACGGGTTGGCGAATGTGCATTGATTATAGGAAGTTGAATGCCGCCACCCGAAAAGACCATTTCCCCTTGCCCTTCATTGACCAAGTGTTAGAGAGAGTGGCGGGACATTCTTTCTATTGTTTTTTAGATGGTTATTCTGGGTATTATCAAATTGAGATTGATTTAGAAAACCAGGATAAGACCACTTTTACATGTCCCTTTGGCACATATGCATTTCGCCGCATGCCATTTGGATTATGTAATGCTTCGGCCACCTTTCAAAGGTGTATGATGAGTATCTTTAGTGATATGGTTGGAGAGTTTATGGAAGTGTTTATGGATGACCTTTCGGTCTGTGGTGATTCTTTTGATGGATGTTTGGAGAATTTAGGCAAAGTGTTGGCTAGATGTGAGGAAAAGAACCTTGTCTTGAATTGGGAGAAGTGCCATTTCATGGTAACTTCTGGGATAGTCCTAGGCCACATTGTCTCATCTAGGGGTATCGAGGTAGATAAGTCCAAGATAGAATTAATTTCTAAACTACCTATCCCTAAGATGTCAAAGATGTTAGATCTTTCCTAGGCCATGTGGGTTTTTTTCGTAGGTTCATACAAGGCTTTAGTTTTATTTCTAGACCCTTGTGTAGCCTCCTTCTTAAGGATGCACCCTTTATTTGGACGGAAGCATGTCAAGAAGCTTTTGCAAAGCTAATTGATAAGCTTACCTCTGCTCCTATTATGAGATCACCGGATTGGAGCCTTCCTTTTGAGCTCATGTGTGATGCAAGTGACTATGCCATAGGAGCGGTATTAGGCCAAAGGAAAGACAACAAGCCATATGTCATCTATTATGCTAGTAGAACTCTTAACTGTGCACAAATGAATTACACAACTACTGAGAAAGAGTTACTAGCCATTGTTTTTGCTTTAGACAAATTTCGTGCTTATTTAATTGGATCACCTATTGTTGTTTTTACTGATCATGCCGCCCTCAAGTATCTTTTTACCAAAAAGGATGCTAAGGCGCGACTAATTAGGTGGATTTTGTTATTGCAGGAATTTAGTCTAACAATCAAAGATAAGAAAGGAGTTGAGAACGTGGTAGCAGATCACCTCTCAAGACTCACTTTCGAGGATAATTCAGATCACCTCCCTATTAATGATGAATTTCCTGATGAGCATTTATTTGTTATTTCTAAATTGTCATGGTATGCTCACATTGTGAATTACCTTGTTGTAGGTGAAATTCCGAAGGAGTGGAGCGCACAAGATAAGAGAAAGTTTTTGGTTGAGGTACGTAATTTTTATTGGGATGATCCCAATCTTTTTAAATATTGTCTTGACCAAATTATTAAGAGGTGCGTTCCTAATGATGAAATCACTAGTGTCTTAAACTTCTGTCATTCTGAATCTTGTGGTGGGCACTTTTCTATAAAGAAAACCGCTGTAAAAATTTTACAGTGTGGATTTTATTGACTCACATTGTTTAAGGACACTAATGATTTCTGTAGGACATGTGAAAGATGCCAAAAGTTGGGAGCCATTTCTCATAGGAACATGATGCCTCTTAACCCTATTCTTGTTATTGAGATCTTTGATTGTTGGGGCATAGACTTCATGGGCCCATTTCCCCCATCTTTTGGTAATCTTTACATATTAGTTGCTGTGGACTATGTGTTCAAGTGGATTGAGGCCGTGGCGTGTAAAAAGAATGACCATAGGACCGTTGTAAAATTTTTGAAAGAAAATGTCCTATCTAGATTTGGAACGCCACGAGCCATCATAAGTGACCAAGGAACCCACTTTTGTAACAAACCCTTTGAGTCCCTAATGTTGAAATATGGAGTAATCCATAAAGTAGCTACATCGTACCACCCTCAAACAAGTGGTCAAGTGGAACTAGCCAATAGGGAGATTAAACAAATTTTAGAAAAAACGGTTAGCCCCGACCGTAAGTATTGGTCCTTACGTTTGTTGGATGCACTTTGGGCTTACCGTACCGCTTTTAAAACTCCCCTAGGTATGTTCCCTTACCGACTTGTTTTTGGTAAACCTTGCCACTTGCCGATAGAACTTGAGCATAAAGCCTATTAGGCTATAAAAGCTTTTAATTTTGATTTGGATGAGGCCGGTAAGTTGAGAAAACTCCAATTGAATGAATTAGAGGAGTTAAGAAACGATACATATGAGAGTTCTAAAATCTACAAGGCAAAGATGAAAAATTTTCGTGACAAAAGGATTTTGAGAAAAACCTTTGAAGTGAACCAAAAAGTGTACTTGTATGATTCTAGACTCCATAAACATCCGGGCAAGTTGAGGTCTAGGTGGGATGGTCCGTATGTAGTGAAGCGTGTTTTTGAAAACGGGGCCATTGAGGTAGAGGATCCTAGGGATGGGCGGATTTTTAAAGTAAATGGACAAAGACTTAAGCCCGCCCTAGATAGGTTTGTGCCCGAGGAAGAAACAATTTCCTTGGAGGATCCCGTTTATCGGGATGAGTAGATTTTTCAGAGTCTACCTTTTACTTGTACTATATTTTGCTTTTGTTTTTGTTTGGTGGAACTAATATTTTGCAGGAAATATCATTAGAAGTTTCTACGCCACGATTGAGGTGCCTTCTAAACCTTTTTAAACTATCATGTTGTACATTTTTGAAACATTGAGGACAATGTTGAATTTAGGTTGGGGTAATTTTTTACAGCTTCCCATACATATGTTGAAGTGTTGAAATTCTTACATGCTTGTTGTGTTTCCCATTCATTGAAATATTTTTGCTTTTGGTAAATATTAAAAAAAAAAAAAATCTTTTTGATGTTTAATGTTATGCAATATGTCTTGAAATAATGAATTCATATGCTTTGATTGTGCTATCCTTGAGGATGTATTGAGCATTAGCTTTGATTTGAATGTCATTAGTGAGCTTAAAGGCTTGAACGCATGAGCATTTGATTGAGAAATTTAAATTCTGTCCTTTGATGCTTGATTTTTGGGTAGTGAGATTCCACATGTTTCTTTGAACTTTACAAGCACACTAGTACATGGTTGTGGGGTATGAAAGCCAAACATGAATGTTTAAAATCTTAAGACTAGTTGGTTGACTTGTTGGTTGTGAAATCCTTGGCATGGTTTTGTGTATTGCAATGTTCTAAAAAAAATAATAATAAAATAAAATAAAATAAGGAAAAATAAAATTGGCCATCTTGAGCTTATACTGAGTAACCGGGCCTCTTGCCTAGCCAGCAGTGAGTGTTCGCGTCAAAAGGTAAAGGTTTGGAATGGTCAATATAGTGTGGGTGACTAGTTTAGCTTCGTAGCCTTTTTTACTCGAGTTAGTAAGCCCTTAGGGGTGTCTTTACACCTAGTGCCCATTGAGCCACCTGGTTTGGGAGTCATTGGTCGAACACTCGATACACGGGTCAATTAGAAAGCTTAAGGGAGCTAAGCATTATGCAACCCATACAATAAAAAAAATAAAATAAAAATAAATAAATAAATGATGATACAAGTGTATATAAGCAATTTAATAATACTTTCTATGCCTTGGTTGTTTCACGTGACAAAGAATTCTAGCAATCTCTGAAGGACTAAGCCATTTATAATGGAATTGTTTGAAGCCCCATAACCATGAGCTAATTCACTTTACACTAAGGATGTGTGTGGCGTTTTACTATTTGAGCATGAGCAAATTCGGATAGAGTTTAAATTTTTCATAATTTTGGAGATGAAGTTTGTATTTTTAAGCCTACTCATAACTGAAAACCATTGTTTTTTGTGATATTGCTTTTCCTTTGATAACATAATTGGCATTGTTTGAAATAAGTCAAGACTGAGCACGCTACTTGAGAAACAAAACGTTTGTGGGTATCGTTCTAGTAAGCCCTCACGAGACTATAACTCGTCCACTAGGGACACCTAGGGGTTTAAAGGCTTGTTGCATGAGCTAAATGCAACCGAGAGTGCCAGCGAAAGTGGTATGGTTTAGGTTTATTTTCTTTTGAGTTGTTTTTAGGTTTGCTAGAGACTAGCAAAATTTAGGTTGGGGGTGTGATAAGTCATAAAATATGACTTATTAAGCCTATTTTCTAAGGTTTTTAATAGAATTATTTTTCATTTTATTTTTAGTTGTATGCAAATCATTGCATTTCTTTTATTTCATTACGTTGTATAAAAATAATTTATTTACATGCATTATTTTAATTTTATAAAGTCTAAATTTTATGTTATGTTTTAGGTGCAAACTAGTGCTGAAAAAGAAAAAGAATAGAAGAAGAACAAGGCCAGCAAGCCCACAGGCCAGCAAGCCCAGCAGTCCCACGGATTGCATGCTCTCTCCTTCCTCCCACGCAGCACAGGATCATTGCTCATTAATGAGTTCCACGTGACCAACTTACTTGACCAAATTGCATGCCATTTTTTCACCCGCAACCACTACAACAATATAGATACTTGGTGACGGAATTTAGTGATGAAAGTAATTTTGTCTCTGAAAGGTTTACATTAGGTGACGCAATTCGAATTTTGTCACCTATCAATCTTATTTGGTGACGAAAACTAATTTTTGTCACCCAGTATGCTTGGAAAATAGGCGCTAACAAATTTTTTTTGGTGGGAAAGGGAATGAGATTTATGGTGACGAACTATGTCATCACTCAAAGTTGTGATATAGGGTGACGACCTTTTTCGTCACCAAATTAGCTTCTGTAGTGACGAAATAAATATTTTGTCACGGAAGGTGCTTGAAATTGAGTGACAAAAACAAATTTCGTCACCCAATGTGTTTGAAAAATGGGCGCCAGATGAAATTTTGGAGGGAGAATGAATGGGGCTATGGTGACGGAAAATATCGTCACCTATTATTTTGCGTAGTGACGAAACAATTATTTCGCCACACAATGCACATGGAATTCGGTGACAAAGACATATTTCGTCACCCCATGTTTTTGAAAAATAGGCGCCAAATGAAATTTTGGTGGGAAAATGAAATTGATTATGGTGACGAAAAAACATCGTCATCCATTATTTGCAGCAATGACGAAAAAAATATTCTGTCACTCAATATGCTTGAAATTGGGTGACGAAAACATCTTGGGTCACCTAATGTGTTTAAAAAATAGGCGCCAAATGAAATTTTGGTGGGAGAAGGAATGAGACTATGGTGACACAAAAACTCGTCACCTAATATATACCTAGGTTATCACGATACCTTTTAACACACATGATCATGGCCCCATTGGAGCCCTAAATGAAGGTGCGTGAAACAGTAAACTGGGCAGCAGCAGTGCCGCCTGGAGCAGATGGCATTTTTTAGAGTCTTTCCTTCATTTTTCTCTCTAGTTTTTTCTCTAGCATTTTTTTCTCTAGTTTTCTTTTGTAATTTCTTGGCCATGATTGGCTAGACTTTTAGCTTGGGCTAAGGGGGAATCCAAATTTGTAAGGTAACTAATTTCTTTTAAATTCATTTTGAGTTTCAATGTTTAAGATTTATTATTTGATTGTTCTCATCTTTTTATTATTCCTTGTATTTGTGGTTCTATAATTTGAATCTTTTCATGAGTTCAATCATGTTTTTCTCATAGTTAAGTAAAGATTTTAGTTCCATTAAATCTAAGAACTCTTAATTTCATTGGATATTACTTTTTACTACATTGTTGCTAGATTAATTAGTACAATGTCGATTTTAGGTTTTTCCAACGTAGTTATTTATTATGTGTTTAAATCAATGAACAATCAAATAGTATTTCTAATTTAGATTTTATTAAAAATGGTTTTTATTGCAAATGTTCCAATTGAGGGTTTGGGATGTGAAACCCCCAATTGTGTAATTCCATGGATTTAAATTGAATTAGTTTATCTTAGCAAATTTTAGGAACCAAAAGCCCAATTTTTAGATTTAGTTTCTTTACCTATTTAAATTTTTCAAAACAACCAAAACATTTTCTTGATTTAATTTTTGTTACAGTTTCCTTACGACAACCCACCTTACCATATATACTATCATTTTACCTTATACATCCACACACATATTCATTCATATTAAATTTGATTAGACTCTATTAAAGAACGACATTTTGGAGGCCGATCAGCTTCCTTGTACGGGAACTTTGTATGATGAAGTTGTCCCTTGTGTTGAAGAGCTAACAGGAGTTGACTGACAAGGGCAACACTTTCTGCCTCCCAGTTATCATTATCTGTTTTTAGCCTATCGTCATCTCCAAAATCGGATTAAGAGACAAGGAAAAGTCAGCATCAACGATTAGATTATTTTCTGGTTTAAATGGCCTAGTAGATATAAAACTCCGAGAAAACAAGCAAAGAGAACTGTTACACCAAAATCTAGCCAAAATCCGTCTGGGATGGTTAGTGAACGTGGTCCATGGTTAGATGAAGAACACATGGCCTTTGTAGACCTTTAGGTTCCAGATGAGCTCAGGGAAGAAACTTATTTAGCGGCGTTGCTTTCTTGTTGGTTATGTGCATTTGTCTTCCCCCTCAAAGATTTACATAATATCCGACCAGGTACCTTTAAGGTTGCTAGTCTAATGGCTAATGGTCGTGTGTTTGGTCTTGCTGCTTCTGTTTTGGCAAGTATCTATCGAGGCCTAACTATGATTTCTAAATCCCATGTTTCAAGGAAGACTGATGATGGCTTCACTATTCACTATGGCTATGCATGGATAAGTCACTTCTTTAAAACTCATCGTGTTGTCAATAGCAAATTGGATAAACCTTTAATGGTGAAATATTCTGGAGTAGGCTCTGCAGCTGCTTTTGATGAGTTGTCAGCACGTGAACATGTACGATCAAGCAAAAACTTCATTTGGCATGGAACTGCATTCAAGACAAAATATGATCAGACTTTTATCGATAATGAGAGTTTGTCCCTTTCGAAACTATCTTATCTTATTAGTCTTCATTCTGGATATTTGTCCCTTCGATGTGAAGACTACCATACTGTTGAGTCATATAGTCCCCGCAGATTCAGTAGGCATTTTGGATTTTATCAAGGTATTCCAGGTGACTTAAAGGAACGAATTAATACAGGCTCTTTGGAAGAGATGTATCAATTTTATACATCTTTTACACGTTACCAAACCTCTTCTAAGGTATTTGTACCAGCTCGTTCCACTAATTTTGGGAGTCGGGTTACACATGGTCATGAGGAGTGGTGGCAAAAAGTCTGTGGGGATGATTTTTCCGAAGGCACAGAACTTCTGGCTAAAATTGCATTCGACCTTGTTAAGCCACCTGTGAAAAGTAAGCCTCGTAAAGGACAGAAGGAATAATCAATTCAGAATGCTTCACATACTCATTTGAAGTCTCTAGTTATGGTGCCCCCTTTAGAGAATAATTGCAAGTCAAAGGATTCTTCTAAGACCAATATGACTAATCAACACCCAGGTGAGAAGCATTCAGATAATATTCAACTTAATGCAGCAATTGAAGTTCTTGATGAGGATACGCACAGTAATTCTGATCTTTATTAGAAACATTTAAAGAAAACATCATCGAATGCTACCGGTGTCGATAATTCAACTAGTCATGCCCCTACTCCTATTAATAGTGAGCCTTCCATTTGCAGGCCATCTATTGAGAATTTGACAGTTAAAAGA
Organism: Fagus sylvatica; assembly: GCA_907173295.1. Classification (NCBI taxonomy): domain Eukaryota; kingdom Viridiplantae; phylum Streptophyta; class Magnoliopsida; order Fagales; family Fagaceae; genus Fagus; species Fagus sylvatica. The sequence continues at coordinate 12,965,772 of OU015768.1, read as the reverse complement.
CGCAAGATTAATGATTCCGCTCTTCCACCTAAATTTGTGAGTGATGATGATGAGGTTTCCTCAAGACGTAGTCCATCAGTTGGAGTTCCAGAAGTGTCTATGTTTCACACCATGACGACTATATCTAATGTTCGCAAGAAAGGAGCATTAATGTTAGGAGACATTCTTCCTTTGAAGCTCTCAGAACTTCCTTTAAACAAGACTTCTTCAAAGGAAGAAATCGATCAGATCTATCGTGAAATTGAGAGTTTCAGGGTTGATCCTCAAACATTACGAGAGCGTGTTGATAAATATTCTAAGGATGTCATGGATTACCTAGAGATAAAGGCATCTATGAGCGAGCAAATAAGTTTAAATGCTCGAACTTGTCAAATGGAGGAAATTGAACTTCTTCGTTCTGAAAGACTTAGTACCAAAGCGACCTTAGAAGCTGATCCTCATTTGGCCAAATCAAGGATGGATCAGTTGAAAGCAGAACTACATCAATTGGAAATGTCGGTGTCTCAAATCGAGTCTAAACAAGCTAAAGAGGATGATGTTGTCAAAGTGCTAGAGGAAGAACTTGAAATTGTTAAGTCAACTGATGTGGTTGATGACATGGATGTGGAGGCTTTGAATAAGATACAAACTATTCTAGAGACTGAACATTCCAACTTGAAGGACTTGAAGTGGATGTAGTGATCGTTTCACCTTTTCTACTCGTTTAGGCTATGTCTTTTATTTTCTTTTCCTTTTTCTTTTTTTTTTTGTCATTTAATTTCGTGCATTCCTTTATTTCATTGTAACGCACTGCGAAACTATAAATATCAATGAGATTCTTCTTTCCTTCTTCCATTTTTTTTTTAATGTGTGCATGACTGAACTTAATAAAGATTGCCAAGTTGTTTATGTATCCAAGTGAGATTAAGTCATCACATGATTCAAAGGAGAATTTTTTTTTTTGACATGTGACTGAACTTAGTAAAAGGATACCAAGTTGCCTACATACCCATGAGGGATCAAGTCATCACGTAGTTCAAAGGATTTTTTTTTTTTTTTTTTTTTTTTTTTTTTTTTTGTGCTCTAACTTTTGCCTAGGTCGCCTCTTTCAAGGTTTTCAACCTAACGAGCATTTTTTTTTTTTTTTTTTTTTTTTTTTGTGAGCAGTTTACGCTCTCGCTAAGGAGCATAATGAACTTCAAGCATAGCAACGTTTCAAGAATTTGCCGTTGATAGGGCCAATCCTTAAATCATCTTCAGCGACCAACTTGTATGCCCCATTTGTGTAGACTTCTTGAACTACATACGGTCCATCCCATTTTGAGAGAAACTTATTTCCAGTGTGATGGGTTATGATGATGGGTCTTCATTCAGCAAGGACTAAATCTCTAGCTTGAAATGATCGAGGACGAACCTTCTTATTGAAAGCCCTGGAAACATGAGCTTGATAACATTCTAATCTTTGTTGTGCCTCGTGCCTTTTTTCGTCCAAAGCTTCTAATTTTTCAAGGCGTAGATGAACATTATCTTCATTAGAAAGGTCTTCTTGAATGGCAATCCTTAGTGAAGGAATTTGACGTTCTAGTGGCAAAACAACTTCTACCCCATAGACAAAGGAGTACGGCGTGGCTTGGGTAGGCATTCGATATGTTGTACGATATGCCCATAAAGCTTCCTCAACTCTTTCATGCCAGTCTCTTCTTGACTTCCCTACAACTTTCTTCAGCAAATTGCATAGGGTCTTGTTAAAGGCTTTAGTGAGACCATTGGTTGGTGCATTATACATGGAAGAATTATGTTGCTTAAAGCCGAAATCATTGCAGAGTTTGTCCATCAGCTTATTGTAGAACTCCCTCCCATTATCGGTGATGATGTAACGAGGCACGCCATATTGATAGATGACATTTCTCTTGATGAAATTCACAACTGTTTCTTTTTTGACTTCACGAAAGGCAGTGACTTCAGCCCATTTGGAGAAATAATCTGTTGCAGCCAAGATATATGAATGTCCATCTGAAGACTTAGGTGTCAATGGTCCAACCACATCTAATTCCCAAGTGTCAAATGGCCATGAAGCGACAGTAAGATGCAAGGGTTCAAGAGGTTGATGGATGAAATTCGCATGAAATTAACAAGCTGGGCATTTTTTTTACAAAATCCATGCAATCCTTGACCATGGTGGGCCAATAATAACCCATTCGTTTGATTTGAAAATGAAGGTTGGGACTAGATTGGTGAGCACCACAAATTCCTGAATGAACTTCTTTAAGTGCCTTGACTGCTTCATCATCATCCAAACAACGAAGGAGGAGACCATCAAACGATCGTCGATATAAGGCATTCTTGTAATATACGAACCGTAGGGCTCGTCGTCGAATCTCTATTCTATGTTGAGTATCATTTGGCAATTTTCCATTTTCTATGTAGTCGATAAGAGGTTGTCTCCAATCTTCTCTATCTATTTCAAAAACTGAAATGATATTGACATCTTCTTCCATTTCATCATCATCAAAATTCGGAGGCACTACCCATCTTCGACATACAGAAACTTTTACTTCAAGATCTTGTAGAGTAAGTGCAGTTGCCAATTTTGCGATGGCGTCAGCTTCTTTATTCCCACTTCTCGGAACATGCGTGATGTTGATGTAGTCAAACCACGCTAAAAGTCTTATGGCATATTTGCAATATGGGACCAAGTCTGGCTTTTTCACTTCATACTCCAAAAGCACTTGGTTTATGATTAATTTTGAATCACCGAAGACCTTCAAACGGGTTGTCTTTGAATCCATTGCCATTTCAAGGTCTAAGATTAGTGCTTGATACTCAGCAATATTTTTTGAACAACATTCGACAAGAGTGAATGAATATGGGAGTACATCTCCTTCTGGAGTTACGAATACTACTCCAGCACCTACCCCATCACGTTGAGCCACTCCATCAAAGAACATCTTCCATGGTTGTGACATTTCTACAAGCATCACTTCTTCATCAGGAAGATCATCAGATAACTCCCGATCATCGGGGATAGGATGTTTGGCAAGGAAATCAATCAGGGCTTGCCCTTTTATAGCTTTCTGGTGGAACGTAAATTATCTCAAACTCTTGAAGTAAGAGAGCCCATTTTGCCAATCTTCTTGATAGGATTGGTTTAGACATGATGTATTTGATAGGATCTGCTCAGGAAATAAGTCGAGTTGAATGAGCTTGTAAGTAATGCCTTAGCTTTTTAATGGCAAACATTAAAGCTAAACATGTCTTTTCAATTGGTGTGTAATTAAGCTCAGCCCCATTTAGAGTTCTACTCAAATAATAAAGAGCATTCTCTTTTCCTTCTTTATTTTCTTGTGCAAGAAGTACTCCTAGAGATCGCTTCTTGTGCTACTATGTAGAGAACAAGTGGTTGACAATGTATGGGTGCTCTTAGGACAGGAGGATTCAGCAAATATCTTTTAATGCTTTTAAAGGCATTGCTACATGCTTCATCGCATTCAAATAAAACATCTTTCTTCATAAGCCGATTGAAGGGTTGGTAGTGTCCTGCCAAGTTAGCTATGAACCTCCTGATGTAGGCTAGCTTTCCCTGAAAACTTTTGAGATCATGAATGTTTTAGGGTTCTGGCATTTTCTAGATGGCATCAATCTTTGAATGATTGATCTCAATTCCCCGATGTCGAATCACAAATCCTAGAAATTTTCCTGATGTAACCCCAAATACACACTTCAAAGGGTTCCTTTTAAGTTGATACCTACGAAGTCGATCAAAGATTTGGCAAAGGTCTTGGATATGCTCCACTCTTTTCTTTGATTTCCCAACCAAATCGTCAACATAACATTCTACATTTTTATGGAGAATATCATCGAAGATCCTTTGCATTGCTCTTTGATAGGTGGCACTAAAGTTTTTTAGCCCAAAAGGCATGACTTTGTAACAGTAGATACCTTTTGGAGTACAAAATGCAGTGAACTTTTCATCTCTTGGAGCCATACAAATTTGGTTATAACCAGAGAACCCATCCATAAACGAAAGGGTTTCATAACCTACAGTAGCATCAACCAAGATTTCTGTCAGGGGGAAAGGAAAATCATCCTTTGGACATGACTTGTTGAGATCACGAAAGTCTACACAAATGCGAATTTGTCCATTCTTCTTTCTCACAGGGACAATATTTGATATCCAAGAAGGATATTTAACTTCTCGAATAAAGCCAGCTTCAATAAGCTTGTTGACCTCAACTTCGATTTGGGGACTCAATTCAAGGTCGGAATCGACGTTGCGCTTGTTTTATTGGTCGTACACCATGTCTTATTGATAGCTGATGAACAGCTACTTTTGGGTCTAGACAGGGCATTTCTTTGTATGTCCAAGCAAAAACATCTTTATATTCTTTGAGTAATTCAACATACGCATGCTCTTCCTTTGGAGACAAATTTGCATTTACACAAATTGGTTTAGGGTCTTCGGCGCTACCAATATTAATTTCTTTTAACTCATCCACTATAGCTTGCACACCTTCTTCAAATGTAGGCGGTTTATCCTCGGCATCCTCTTCTATAGATGACTCTCCCTTTGTTTCTTCAATGATTGTAACATGATTCACCGCAGTAACATCATCATCCTCCATGTTTTGATTTGTGATCACCCTCGTGTGTCTTTTAGCTGTCAGAGTTTCTCCATTTTTTATTACCCAAATAGCTTGTCGCTTCATACAAGATGGAACAGAACTTCGTATTTCCTTCGACTCTTGGGCAACAAAGTGTGCATTGTCAAACTTTTCATCAAGGGCATTTGACCCCTTGTTTTTCCTTTGTCTTCTCTCTTCGTCTTTTGAGACTTGGGGAGTTGTTGAGTTACTTAGTCGCATGTGAACTGGATTTCGAGTATCTGCAACGAGATTGTGACTTTCTTGTGGTCCCAACCTATCAAAAACTGAGACTTGTGAAGTTGGTCGACCGAGGCAATCAAATACAGAGACTTTCTTGGATGGCTTGAGAAATTGTTCTTCCTCTTCAACACCTATTGTGATGACAAGAACATTGGTTTTCCGGATAGGGATGTGGATTGGAGTTGATGGAGTATATCCAATTCCAGCCTTAGACTTTACCACGCCATACCCTTGGGCCTTCAACATCTTTTGAATTTTGGTTAAGTCAATATCTTTTTCTCCAGGAGCTTCAGGAATAAGTCTACCTAATCCATTAGGCTCCTTGTGGTTGTAACCAACTTTAGCCATAAATCTACAAGCATTAGGGTAAAAACCATCCTCAGTGCGCTTTGTAGGCAAACTTCCATGTTCAATGGTTGGTGCTTGGGATGGTCTTGTGAACCCTTGCAATGGTTGGCAAGAAAGTGTTGTTTTAGTGATCTTTGCAACAGGGAGAGTTAATTCTTGTAAACTCTTCAGGATTGATTCTTCATCTCCAAAGAATGGGGATTGACCCTCCTTTTTTTTAGTAATTGGAACATACCACAGCACAGGAGCAAGCTTGATTGTCTCAGAGCCTTGTTGTTTCGTCTTCCTTTTAGAATTCCCATTTTGCTTGGTCTCTTCCTCTACCTCAGTTGGCAAGTCAGGTTTAGGGATTTCAGATTCGAGTTTAACTTCTTTGGTTAATGGTGGAGTAATAGCTTGTATTCCTTTTAAAGTATCATCCTCTAAGTAAAACTTAGCATTTGCAAAGAATGACTCAGCTTCAGTGAAGGGTTTATTGTCAGCCATAACTTTCTTTATCTGTCCATCTTAAAATTATTTGAAACATTGGTGATACGTAGATGGCACGACACCATACTCATGGAGCCATGGTCCCCCAAGTAATAGTTTGTAAGAAGTCCTCACGTTAATGACGTGAAATAGTGCACTTGACTCCATATCACCAATGAGCATGTTGAGTCTGATCTTACCAATAGCTCTTTGTCCATCTTGATTAAAACCTTGGGTCATCAATTGGCTATGTGACAATTGATCTAAAGAGATCCCAAGATCTTTCAATACCTTAAAAGGTAAAATATTGATCGTAGAACCACCATCAACTAAGATGTGATTTACAAGTTGCTCTTTTATATAACCTGTAACAAACAAAGGACGATTGTGAATCCTTGAACCCAGTAAGCGGTCTTCATCAGTGAACATGATTGAAGCTACACATGATCTGCATATGCGAGATGACTCTATCTCTTCTTCAATATCTAAAGATTCTTCCTCATCGATTAGGTAGCATGTGACAGATGTAAATATGTCTTCTTGGAGTTGCTTTGGCATGAACTCTTGTAAAGTAAGAGGCATTAGCAAATCTTGTGTGGATATCTCTGCGAGTGGCAGCGTAGCTGTCTCAATTCCCTTAGACTTGTTCATCTTTGTTGGTTTTTTCACCATGCAAAGTCTTCTCAGAGTCTCTTTTGATTGTGTCAAAGATGTTTTCTTGCGATTCCTTCATCAAGTTACAAGGGTTCATCCTTCGTCATCAACAACTAAAGGCTCCTTATGACAGAACTTGATGCTTGTACCACTATTGTCTTTTAGCACATTAGATGTCACCTTTGGAGTAGAAAATATATCTACATTAATGGGCTCAAATGAGCCGAATTGAATGAAGAAAGTAGAGGTGGTTGGAGTGATTGCCATAGCGAGATTGGAAGTCACAACATCATCATCATCATCAAAAGTGATATTTCCTTGATGCGCTAACTCCATGATCTTATCCTTCAATACAAAGCATCATTCCACAGGGTGACTGACGAGATGATGATACTTGCAATACTTCGGATCATTAGTTTGGTTAGCCTCTTCGGGACGTTTCATCTCTGGTAATTAGATTACTTTCAGTGTAAGCAAATAATCCAACATCTTAAAGACATCTGAGTCAGGGAATGGATATTGTTTTTCTTGCATCTCTAGCAATGTCGATTTCCTTTTTCCTTTCTCTTAAATGGTGGGAGGCTTTTCGTCTTTCATCTTTCGATTTATTGGGACTTTGAGAGGAGTAGTAGTAACAATCATAGATTGTTTGTTTTCCGTTTTGGATGGAAATTTGCCCCCTTTAAGAGGATCTTGCTTCTCTTTACCTTTGCTAAGTCCTTGAACAGGCAGGCCTTGGTTTCCATTGGAGGAAATATTGAGTTCCATGTCATGAGCGCGTGTTGCCAGTTCTTCAAAGGTTCTTGGTTTTATTCTTTGCAAAATGTAACTTAAACCCCAATGCATTCCTTGATTGCACATCTCGATGCCAGATGTCTCAGACAATTGATCCTTTCAGTTGAGACTAAAATTTCTCCATCGCTGGATGTAGTCAATAACAGGTTCCTCTTTCCATTGCTTTGAATTGGTGAGCTCAACCATACTAACAGTACATCGAGTGCTATAGAAACGGTTTAGAAATTGTTACTCCAGTTGATCCCAACTGTTGATGGAGTTAGGTTTAAGGTTAGTGTACCAATCAAACGCGTTTCCTTTTATGGAGCGAACAAACTGCTTCACCATGAGATCCCTATAAGTACCAGCATTGTTACAGGTTTCTATGAAGTGAGCCACATGTTGCCTCGGATTGCCTTTAACATCAAACTGTTGAAATTTTGGCGGCTGATAATTCTTTGGCATCCTCATGAGGTCGATTCTTTGAGTGTATGGTTTGGCATAGGCAATGGAAGACTGACTTCCGCTTCCCATTTGATCCTTAATGGCGCCCTTGATGAACTCCTTAAGCTGGCTAGAGGAGATAGACCCATCTAAAGAAAATTGTAAATTTTTTGGAGCCTCACCATTTTTGGAGCTTTCAACTTCTTCTTGATGAACTTCTTCTTCTGGATCCCCTTCTATGCGATTTGGTTCGAGCATGCTCTCAATTTTGCTCTTCACGAAAGACATTTGTGCATCTCTTCTAGCTTCTCTTTCCGTAATGGATTTCATTAATTATTCTAGAGTCTTGGCCATGATTGAGACTTGTTCTTCCATAGATGTCGTGTTAGTCATCATGATTGGCATGACAGTTGAACTAACAGAGTGAGGAGAGTCCCTAAGTCTAGACATAGGGGTACTTTCTGGAAAAGAGAACTCAAATTCATCACTTGATGCATCAACTTCTTCAATGATGGGAGCATCTGGGTTCGTGCTAGAGGTTTGAGATAAAACTGGTTGAGACAACACTTTATTGACAAGGCTAGCAACATCTTTGCTTGCCCCCAAAGTGGTTGAAGCAACATGTATCTTCTTAGAATCAGAAGTGTTGAAAACGGGTATGGACTACGACATGGAAGTTACTTGCGTGTAGAGCTCTGCAAGACCTTTTGTTCCCCTTGTCATAGATCCGTCGTAACGAGTGTCTGAGTTCGATGAAGAGCTTTGGTTGGTTGTAGGATTTTCTTCACTCTTCTTGAAAAGAGGATTGTCAAATTGAATCTTCTTTGAAGCCAACACAGTGTGAGAAGATGTTTGAAAGTTGATGAAGAGAAGAGATGAGAGGTAAAGATAGTCCCACTGGCATGCCAGAAATTTGTAGACAATAAATTGTTCAATCTATAACATAATGGCAATAAATTCACAACAAATGTTTTATTTAATTGAATGTAGTGGATTACAACCTCTTTGTTTCCCTCTGATTATTCTCTTCAATCTTGACTTCAACTTGGGAGTTTTGCGAATCGTGCTTTTTGGATTGAACTGAATTAATCAGCGAATCTCTAGGCCTTGGCTTGTTTAGAAATTCTTCGTCCTTCGTGTTCTTTGATTGTTTTTCGAATCTTCGAATGTTCTTTGAATTTCTTCGAATTTGGAGTCGAATCTTCAAGCGTTCTTCAAATACTCTTAGAGCAATTTTGGCAGAGCTTTGATACTTGGAGAATTTTCTTTTTCTAAATGAGCTGGGGAGTGCCTCTATTTATAGTGGTCTTATGAAGAAGAGTCCACTTGAAACTAATACTTTAGAACACACAGGGTCAATTTTGATTGGCCAAAAATCTAAGAGTCCCTCTAGAACTCATTGATATTTATCTCCTTCTTTATTTATTTTTATTGGAGATAATTATCATTTATAAGTGTTTCAATATAATTGGAAGAAACACTTATCTTGATTTTGTGGGTTCAAGTGATACGTGGCAAATTTTGATTTGCCAATTTAATAACACATGGCATCATTTATTTGCTCTTTGATATTTAATTTAATTAATTTAGTAACACATATAAATTTAGGATTTGTCACTAATTTTGACATGGTAATTTGTAATTAGCTTTCAAATTTTTGCCTTCTACAGTACCATCTTGGACTTTTGAAAAACTTAGGAATAATCTATGAGGTCCTTTCCCATGTTTGGATTGTGGGAGATGAAAATAGAGTAAAGAAGATGAGAGGAGAAGAGGGTTAAAATTTACTAAAGATTTGTACATTTTATTATTGTTCTTCTATCATCTCTTGATCTCCATCTATTTCAAACATAAGCCAAATTAACAATGGTTGCAGCCGTTACACGTAAAAGATCTTTGTGGACCATCTATTATAGTACTTTAATCGTATGATTCTTTTCAATGATGTTACTTGGATGTGTAATCCCTTAGCGACAAAAATGATTGCTCTAATAACTAATGCACGCAACGCAATGAAAGATTAGAGGTTACAATAGTTGTCAGTCCTGACAAAAGTCGTTAATTAGGGAATGATTTTCACGAATTTAGTTCATGATTGAGAGAACCATCCACATCTTTGTTTAGCATAAGGCCCCCCTTAACAACTAACAAAGCAGAGACTTAAAAAACAAGTTTCAATATTGCGAATAACAAACTTTGGGGGCTGAATTCTAACCACGACATACATTCCCTTCTTAGAATTGTCGGACCCATTTAGCCGAAAAAATTTATTCGATTCATCTGTGCTATTACTTTCACATAAACAGTGACGGCAACATTTAGCTACGGCTATGCTACATACATAATACATGCAGTTCGAGCCTTGGAGGGGGCACGCTTTTATTCATAATAGCAAATATTATTCATCTCAGACTTTCAAGCTTCAGCTGTTACAACTTACAATAGACAAGTAATAATTGGGTCCATCGACCGCGACAGAAGCTTGTTCCATAATAAAAGTATTTGGTAAAACTTTACCACTTTAACGCCAGAACACGGCACGATTTTGATTTATTCATCAAGTCCTTTAATCATTGTTTTTGACATTATGTGCCATTTAATCTTTCAGACCATAAAAGCGAAGATTCGAGCCTAACGAACATTATAGAAAAGTAATCTGATGTTATCTTTCTTGAAGAAGTGAAGTAAAATGTAAAAATACTTGCTTTCAATCCACACCATCGATCATCTATGAGATGTGATACAAATTGTCTTGTAGTGAGGATGCTTCATAATTACTCCTCCATTATGAATATTCTTGTTCATTGTCTGGGACGGTGGGACCACAATATTTTTGTCAATAACAAACTCTCTGATCAGTCTCACTCTCTCTCGCTATAAATATCCATCTAATCCATATTTAGTTTCCATGCTTCCCGAAGATAAAGGAAGCTAAGAGAGTACATTATACATATATACCATGACTCTCATCGTTGTATTTTTTAGCTCAATTCTCATATTCTCGGTATTTTCTACCGGGAATTCACTAAGCTTAAATTACTACGACAAAACATGCCCTCATGCCGAATCAATCATTACAAATGCTGTCAAGACTGCAACGTCAAAAGACAAGACAGTTCCAGCAGCACTACTCCGGTTGCATTTCCATGACTGTTTTGTTAGGGTAACATTACAAAGCATTACGTACCCACCTAAGTTGTTTATTTTTTTGATTATATATTTTAACTCATCCTGTTTTTTTTTTTTTTTTTTTTTTTTTTCATTCATTAGGGCTGTGATGCCTCCGTGTTGTTATACTCAAAAGGGAACAACAAAGCAGAAAAAGATGGGCCACCTAATGTTTCCTTGCATGCACTGTATGTCATTGACAATGCAAAGAAAGAACTAGAAACTTGGTGCCCAGGCGTGGTCTCATGCGCTGATATTTTGGCTCTTGCTGCAAGGGATGCCGTTGCCCTAGTAAGATAACCAAAATGAATAACTCCATAGGATGCTTTTCATTTAGTCCATTTAACTAATAAGATTTTATTTTATGAATCTAACAGTATAGAACGGTCTTATTATTTAATTTTAGATCATGTAACAATTTGTACATTGTTATATTTAGAAATTTTAATTTGAATCATGAAAGAGATCCATTTCAAATGAATAGTATCATTTTCATATGTCCGGTAACATACAAAATAAGTATTTGCAATAGAATTCTATAATTCTATAGTATTAGTAATTAAAGAGAAACAATAGTTATAACGATCAATACTTTATTAAGCTTTCTTTCTTCTTTTAGCAATTTCTGATGGTATATTAATTTGAATTCGACTTATAGTCTGGAGGTCCGAGTTGGAATGTACCAAAAGGGAGAAAAGACGGGAGAACATCAAAGGCTAGTGAAACAGTACAATTGCCAGCTCCAACCTTCACCATATCTCAACTGCAAAAAACCTTCTCTCAAAGAGGTTTGTCCACGGATGATCTAGTGGCTCTTTCAGGTAAAAATAATCTCCTACTACCATTATCATTAATTACGTATTCTCTCATCACCTTAACAAAAAGTAACAGTGCCTACCATGTCATTGCCCATATGTATGTAGGAGGGCATACTATAGGGTTTTCCCACTGTTCATCCTTCCAAAACCGACTCCACAACTTCAACGCCACACATGACATCGACCCCACGATAAATCCATCCTTTGTTGCAAGCTTAAGGGGCGTTTGTCCAAAAAACAGTAAGTCAAAGAACGCTGGTACCACCATGGATCCCTCTTCAACAACTTTTGATAACACGTACTACAAGCTAATCCTCCAAGGGAAGGGCCTGTTCTCTTCGGACCAAGCCCTACTCAGTACTCCAAAATCGAAGGAGTTGGTTTTAAAATTTGCCAGCTCAAGGGAAGCTTTTACAGAGGCCTTTGTGAATTCTATTATCAAGATGGGCAGCCTCACGGGTGGACAGGAGGTTAGGAAGGATTGTAGGGTGGTTAATTAATAGTTTCTTAGCTTAGTCTGTTTTAAACTATGAGAGCTTAGTAATCTATCAAATGGGTTGGCAAAGCACAACTATGTAATTTGCAGTAACAAAGTTCAAGCATATCATCATATATGATATATGAAATTATCCAAATAAGCACGTCTGTGCTAGTACTTTCATCAATAGCTGCCCCTGCCTTTTTGTTTTCTGGTTTTTTTTTTTTTTTTTGTTCCCTTTTCCAAGCAAAGTAAAACTTTCATCACTGTCATTGACCAAGCGCATGGGGTTTCCATCTTCTTTTTTCTTGTCTTTTGCTTTTTGTTTGTTTGTAACTTTTTTTATTATTTTTTTTCCTTTTGGTGGCTATGGTCGAAGCCTAGGTTAAAATATAGAATGCAAGACAAATCTTCCATTCATGGGTAAAAATGAGCAATCTCACCCACATCTGCTGCCAACTGTTAAACAAATTGCACAATGAACTTGGTTAATAACTTAATATGCAGGGGAACTACCCCATCCATTAAAAGAGGTCCAAATAAAATCAGAAACATTTTTTGTCAGATGAGCTCATGTTCCTAACAGCTGTTTTAAAAGGTAAACCAATCAAGCTCCATGAAAATTGATGCATTTCAATCAGTATATTAAGACCTAGTATTGCAAATAAATACCAAAGCTACAACTTATGTATTTGTTTCCTCTGCAGGCAGGTCTTCCCATATGTTCCACTTACATCGGTGAAAAGCAATAATGAACCCGAAATAATATCGATCCCTTCCATTAGACTACAACATAATGGCAGGATTGCATCTCCTCCAACAGACATTTGTGTCAAGAAATTAATCACAGTTAATTTCATCAACCAAGATGCGGAGGCAAAAGCCCATAAAAATAGAATCCACAGGTGAGCTGAACCATAATCATCTCGCCACAAAGGCAGAAGTTCCATATCGAACACATGAATTTTAATCAAAATGACCGTATCAGAAACTTCCAGATGCTGATCCAATGCCATTGGGTACCTAAGGCTGTAAATTGTTCAGAACAATCTCTGCCAATTGAATGTTGACACTCAGCCCAGATGCCTTGTCAGATGGCATGAATGAAAAGCCGTCCAGAAGCTTTATGCACTTCAACCCCCATTTTGCCATCAAGAATTCAATAAGATGATGCCCACTGCATTTAAGTGAGGAAAAAATGATAAGAAAAAAAGAAGCTAATTATACACACAAGTGCTCGTGATCCAGGATAAAATTAAATCAAACCCAAAGCAGATACAAAAATACCTTCGATTATGATATGTTGTTATGAAGACTGACCCAGGAGAATTTTGAAGCAGAAATTTCACAGTGGCAAAGAGGTCATCAAAGGCTTACCAACACAGATGGAAACCACATTTCAGCTCAAGTTTTAGAGAAAACAGATTAAAACATAACGCACAGCAAATAACCTACAGCTTGTGTCATATAATACATCTGCCCCAAGAATAATCTTTGGTTGTAAACTGAATATAGATGCATCCCAAACTCCCCAAGACATTCCCAGTACCTACAAAGTAGTACTCAATCTCCTGGAAAGTGACTCAGAAGGCCAAAGTGGTATAAATGTAAGATAGACTTCAATATCATGCATGATGCTGAGCGATTAAGCAATGGGATCAAGAACATAAAGTAAAAGATAACCAATTTTGGTCTTTTCAACTAGAGGAAATTTCAGCCTCTTTACACAGAGGAACTACGAGAGTTGACAAACATATATAAAGCAGCGATAGTATTACATTACACTTGAGTTTATTCAGGTCGCACACTCTTCTCATGTTGTCTATCACCTGTAGATCCAAAACAATAGGACTATAAGAGATTATTTATAGAATTCAGTAAACAAAAAATATTTCTTAAGGCATCAAATAACAAATCTTGCTAACAAAACTCATGCAGCACACAGACTGGTCATTTTGCAACAAAAACCTTGAAAGATCATTACAGGTTTATGGCTGTAATTTATATTTCAAAGAAAAATCAGCATTACATCCCTCTCCACCCTGCATTTATGTCTGCATAGCAATTATTATTCCAGCAGGAAGCTTTTGTTGTACATATTAACACATTGTGTCCAAATTATGGGAAACTCCCTTACGGCCAAAAGTGGTAGAAATTGCCTCAAGATCCTATTTTGACTTGGTTTGGTTTTGTTGGAACAGAGGGAAAGTTTACTCCTTGTTAAAAAGGTAATGTTATGTTCCTTGTCTATAAAAGAAGGTATTCCTAGTCCACCAAGGAATAAATATTTAAATCTTATATAAAAACAGTACTACTAAGGATTTGGTGGTTTTGGTCTCAGGGTCCTCCCACATAAGGAGGGAGAAAACTCTTCGAAGAATATTGGGTTTCTTCAAAGAGTAGTTGTTAAAAGATACCTGTAAGAGTCTGTTGAAAGAACACCATTGGATGTATTAGGGCTTTAGGATTGTGAGTATCTCGTTCGTGAGTTTGTTAGTTGGTAATGAGAGCTTACTTTGGGTGTAACGGGGTTTAGATTAGTTTAGTGTATGTGAACGGTTTGAGTGTGTTTGTATTCTGTGAATTGTGACGCTTGATTAAGTGTGGTTGTTATCCATATCGTTGATAATGGATTTTAGTTGGTGTTACCCATAAATATGGACATAGATACTGTTATCTTGTGTAAATGTTTTTACTTCTTGTTGATGTGAATGTGTTTTCGCTAGCCCCACTACAACTATCGAATTAGACTAAAACATGAACACGATGCAAATTGGCAAAACTAAAGTAGGGTTCAATTCTATCTCCCATTTTGAATGTCAATTTTTACACAGAATTTCATCCCAAATGCAGAGATTCATTTCAATAGCAAGAAAGCACATTGAGATTGATTATGGTCACAGCAATAAAGTTAAAAGTTGGTTTAGCAAAATTGATAAAGAGCAAAAACCTCTATTCTATTGGCGTCGTCTGTAAGAGTGACGTCAGCACCCACTTTGGCAGCAACCAAACCGGGCAAGCAAGTTCCAGCGCCGAGCTATAAGCCAAAAATTACAATTACATAAACCACAATTACCTCCATATAATGAAATTGATTATTGGAATTATTACCCAAATGATTATGATTAGAGAATTTCAAGTACCTCAACCACGTTAGCTCCGGAAAAGCGCAATCTCTGTTGCCAAACATACTCAGCGAGGACGGTACTACAGGGCCACACAAATAGCCCGTACTCTTCTTTCATATTCTAACAACACCAAAAAAATGAAAATTCAGGTTTCGTATCTACATTTTTTTTTCTTTCTAAATTATAATAAATATTAAGAATTACAAAAAAAAGAGATAGAGGACCTCGATGATCGAGATGGAGAAGATCGGTTCGTCCGAATCATCGCCGAAAATATGCCGAGATATCGTTGTCATGTTGTGATTATCCGATTCGCCCGAGTCGCTGTCGCTGCCTGCCATATCGTCCCCGATACGGAGATTTCCAGAAGTTCCCAGTAGTTACAGAGCTCTCTTCAGGCCCATTAATTTTTGGGGTTTTGGTCGGCCCAGGCCCAGTTGGTCAATAGCTTTACACGTCGCACCCATGCAGTCATTATCCATTCGTTCCTGTCTCTATATATTTCTGTCCTCTTCGAGAAGCTAAAGGCGAAACCACCCTTTCTCTTCCTCAATCATAAAGCTTAAAGCTGGAGAGAGCTTGATTCTGGAGAGAGCTCTGAGACTTTGAAGACTCAAGAGTCAAGACCATGGCCTTTGTTCACCACTTGCTGGCTGTTCCAGTTGAGCTTTCAAAGCATTCCAAAACTTCTGTGCTGACGTCATCTTTTTCTCAGTCTCAGTCAATGTATTCTATAGCTTTTGCTTCTTCTTCGCTTCGCTCCAAAGCTCCTAACGTCTCTTTCTTCCCCACCTTCCGTACAATCGGACATAAAGGTAATTTCCTTTACTTTTTTTTCTTTTTCTATAGCTTTTGCATCCTCGTGAATTGGTACTGACTGAAAATGTTATTTGTTAACTAGTGTTATCAGCTAAGAGTAAGCCGCAAGATTCTGAAGTGAATTTAGGTGCAGATGCTTTTAATCAATTCAAGCATCTGCTTCTGCCAATCACGGATCGGAATCCTTATCTATCCGAGGGAACAAGACAGGTATACTTTCTTTAAGGAACTTACAATTCACTGTGCTTGTGTTTGGATTTAAGGTTTTAAAATCAAGGGATTTGAAGAATCTTTGCTAGTGTTTTAATTACTTGATATGAACTTAACAACACATGAAATCCAAATTGTTAGGATTTAAAATTGGCTAAATCCGTGACAGCGTATTTTGTTAAAGACTTGAAATTTCTGGTCCAAAACATCCTGGCTAAAGCTGCAATGAGAACTGCAATCTGCAGAAACTCGCTCGAGTTAGTTGTGAAACATTCCGCCATTTTCAACACAGAGAGCCAGCCGATAGAGAGAGAGCAAGAGAGCTTTGAGAGAAAATTTTCATCTGTGTGAGGGTGTTGTGCTTTTGAGAGATTTTTATGAGATTGCTACAAAAACCCATATCCCCTGCCTTTCTTTTTTGTGTGCTTAACTTTCCATTTGTTAAGACTGATGCTGAGATGCCATGTTAGAATAGATGCTCTGATACTATGTTAAACATAAAAGTGCTAGAGAGAAAAGAGTTTTGAGAAAAAGAGAGAACAGACAAAAAGAGATTCCTTGGTTCGGTCATGAAGACCGGCATTCACACACAAAAGCCCTTGACGGTTACATCTTTATTATAATTCTTGACTTGTTTGACTGACTGTTACAATGAGACCCAAGTAGGGTATGTATACTAGACAACCTAGTCTAACTAGAACTAGGGTAGCTTCTATTACAAGTAATGAGCCTACACTTGGTTTGAGCTCATAGCCCAATATATCTCTAACATCAATATATCTCTAACAGTTTTTAGCTAGAGTTTTTCTAGAGCCATTTTTATAGCCACACAAACTCCAATCCCACTTTGAACGTGTGAGGTTTGAAACCACATTCAGTAGGGTTCACTACTTGTGCCAGAAGTTTTGGTTGGAGGAGATAACTATACGAGGAATCCAGTGGTTTTGGAGCTACCTTGGTAGGAAGTTAGGTGGGGAGTCTTCAGAGTTTGGTTAGAGTTTAGGCTAGGCAAAGGTTTTGTAAGTAGTTGACTCATTGTGACCGTTTCTCTATAATGCATTTTCTTGGGACTGTCTTTGTCCCCGTAGTGATTTTTCCTGTGGAGAGATTCTCCTTGGTTTTCTACTTCATGACCATTCCTTATGTCACTCCTATTATTTGTGTTGATTGGCAATTTTTGGTGTGGTGATTAACTGTAGTTAAATTTTTTATTCCGCATATTGTGATCACCAAAGGGGTCTAAAATTAATCTCTTCAGGAGATTGTGATTTTTTCACAAATTCTACTCTTTAAATACCTCTATCTAAATGAACCACATAATCTTTTACAGCACTGGAGCTATGTGATCTTTGGACTTTATAAATATATATATATATATATACACATTCAAAAGGACTGGAGATCACAAAAAAAATTACGTTCAGAACTTAGACTCATAAGTCATAACTGGTACATTAAAAGCTTGTGCAAAGATTCTTTTTTTTTTATAAAAAAATAATTAAAAAAAAAAACCAGGAAACGCATAACAGATGACTCCCTAAATCGCAACAAAATAATCATGGGTATATAAAAAAATCTTTGCACAAGCTTTTAATGTACCTGTTATGAGTCTAAATTCTGAATCGTAATTTTTTTTGTGATTTCCAGTCCTTTGGAATGTTGAAGCCCCCCCCCCCCCCCCCCCCTCTCAAAAAAAACACACACACACAAATTGTGTCAATTGTTAGCTGTATATGGGGATATTGTACTAGTGATCAAGGTGGTCTGATAGATGCAACCGCAGTGCCTTTCTGTTGACTCTTTTATGGCAATGAAATGGATCTGTGTTGGCAAGGACTCAAAATCTACATAATTCTACTTGGAATGGAAATTTTAGGGAAAAGTCCCAATTTTGCTGATAATGGAATATAGAATTCTGTTCATATTATTGCTAACCACCGTGCACAATGTCTTCAACTAAACTTTATGCCTTTTGCTCTTGGCTCACTCTTTAGTTCAAATCTGTTCATAGGCTGTAGCAACTACTGCTGCTCTGGCTAAGAAGTATGGAGCTGACATCACAGTTGTTGGTATGTTAAGTGGCCTCTTTTTGTACTGTTTTTCATTTTTTAGGTGTCATAAACTAAGCTGTAGAGGTATTTTTTTTCTTCTCTCTTTTCTACAGACTCTTTTTAATGCGAGATTACTAGGAATATAGAACTTTATTGCAGTTATCGATGAAAAGCAGAAAGAAACATTGCCACAGCATGAGACTCAACTTTCTAGCATCCGCTGGCATCTCTCTGAAGGTTTGTATATGTTCTCAACATTTTATGTCAGTTTGGGAAGCTTTCGTTTTGAATTTGCAATATTCTTAAAGAAGTAGGCCTCTTTCAAATATATGCTACGAAGTGAACGTTCACACATGCATACAAAGTTGTCACTAAGTATTTGTGACTGGATTTCTTATAGCAATGGTGGGTTTGTTACTTTTAACTAGTATTTAAAATAAATGTATAGGTGGCATTAACTGGATCAAAAGTCAAACATGCATGATGCAGAAACAGAATAACTGCATTGAAGCAACCATTAGGCAGTCTGTCTTTGCTAAGAAAGGAAACCAATGAATTGCAAAATTGTTAAACTTATTGAAAGTGAAAATGGAGAATCATCTTCTTGTGTTCGTGTTCATCTTCTTCTTTTTTTATCTTTCTTTCTGTCTTTCCTTTGTCTCACTTGTTTTTAGAATAAGGCTGTTTTTTCATCAGTTATTGACCAAATTAGATTTTTAGAACTCAGCTTAATAGAGTATGTGGTTCCTCATTTTACTGATTACAGTATGTTTTTAGATTATTCAATTAGTTGTTCATTTATTTTTTCCGACTAGCTGATTATTTTTACACTTTCATAAAATTGATAGGTGGATTCCAGGAATATAAGTTGCTAGAGCGACTCGGGGAAGGAAACAAGCCGACAGCCATCATTGGTGAGGTTGCTGATGATCTGAATTTGGATTTAGTAGTTATTAGCATGGAAGCCATTCATTCCAAGCATGTAGATGCAAACCTGCTGGCTGAGTTCATTCCCTGCCCTGTTCGTACTTTTGCCTTTATAAAATGTAGTGTTTTTAACCCTAGCAATTGCTGAACCTTGTGTTACAAACGTCAATTTTTTTTCACATGGGGTCTTTTGATTATCCAACTTGTTTAACTTTTGCCATTTACTGTCTTGGATCTTTTGCCATTGGCTCTTTTATTTACAAGTGCTTGGTTGTGGGTTGCATATGGATGCAAAGAAGTGAAGTGGGTATATTCCTACGTCATGAAACTAGGATAACCAATTTGAAACCCTGGATATAGGCAGGTTGATGTTGTTGGATCAATTTTGATTGTTTAAGTCTGGAAAACCATTTTTATCTTTCTATTCCTGGCAGGCACGCCTACCCTCTTGTGAGGGGCATGTTGGGGGTCAAATCCCCCAACTCATTTACCTAGCTAAAAAAACAATTTTATATTGCCACTTGTTTAAGATTTTTCACTAAACAGGTTAAGAGTGGTGAGTGTATAACGTTTTACTATGGAGCTTAAGTTGAGTGATAGTTCATTGTGGTCGTCCTTGTTCATAACTCATCTAGGGCAACCAAATCACCAGGGATTTTGACCCCATATCTCTGTAGTGCTCTCATGTTCTTGGCAAATTTGTGATAAAGTTCTTGCACAAATGAACTTTTACTGGTTTGAAAAATTACCAAGGAGTATGACCTCTGATTTATTTATTTGGTTAACTGACCGGATTTCAATGAGTTGACTAACGCGGTAACGAGTTCGTTTGTAAAATCATCAACCTCTGCTGTAACGAGTTCCTTTGTAAAATCATCAATCCTCTGCTGTTGATTCGTGCCTAGTGATGGCTGTAGCACTTTGATGGCATCTGCCATGGAAGTTATCAATGAATTGTTATATAAATGCATGGTACATGTTAGATATGTGAATGAAAATCTTTTATCCCACTTTTTATGTTCCACTTTATACTCCATCAATCACAATTAGTTATGTGTTTTTTTTTTTTTTTAATAAAAAAACTAAGATTTAAAAAAAAAAAAAAAAAAAATTAACACAATCTAACACATGGCTAATTGTGATTGGTGGAGTATAAAGTAGAACATAAAAAATGGGATAGAAGATTTTTATTCGTTAGATATCATAAATCCTAAATTAGAAAGAGTTGGAGTGAGTAATGGGTATATAAGCCATGGGCAATCCTCATCTTAGAGCATTCCCAACCGATTAGGCAAAATATGGCTTATGAACCCCAAAATCACTCCCAATGGACTAACAACATATTAGGCAAAATAATTGCCCAAGCACTATAGCTTAGTGATGCCAAGCATTCTCTATTTTGACCATTTTCTATCTTATTGCTTTATTATGTTATTATTGCTCTTATTTTGGGAATTCTGTTATGTTTGTTGTGGACACTTGTGTACCTAGTATTGGGTGTATGATAGTTGGTTATTTTCTGTTTGGAGATTTTTGTAAAGGGAATATAATCCCTCGGGTGGGTTGGAAGGAGGAGGGGTTGGATAATTTTGGAAGCTTGTGAATTGAATAGTAATCACCCTGAGAGATAGAGTTTTCTCTCTCAAGGGTTTATCATTTTCTGGTATTGTAAATTTAGTTTGCATCAATTGGTATCAGAGCACAGTGCGTACCTTTGTAGTTGGAATCCTTTGGCTACTTTGTCTTAATCACCTAAGAATTCTTGACCTCACTGGGAAGCTCCAACCATGGCACCAGTGTATGGAATCAAGAACAAGAAGGTGATCACCAAAGCCAAAAATCTAGTTGCAAGGCAAGGTTGTGAAATCCGTTCCGTTCTGGCCGGAATTTCCCGTACCAGTAAGCAAACTGGTACAAAAGACCCCCATATTCCAACTCGGAATAAATTCGGGACCATTCCGGCCTGTTTCGGAAAATACCGGCCGGTATGAATAGTTAAGCTATAAAAAGTAAAAAACTCACCTTTAACTGCTTGTATCGTTGTTGGCTCCATGCTTCGTAGGGTTGTTTTTCTCTTCTCTGTTTTTCTCATCTTTGTTAAGTGTTAACTGCTACTCACCATAGATTCAAATGAATTTATTGTTGTCTCTTTAGTTTTCACCCAAATGTCCCCAACGTGTTAATCATGCAGGGTGTTTTTTCATTTTAGTCAGATTTATCTCGTATTCTTCTCCACTAGTCCACTGAGTCCTTACTTATCTTTAATTGTTTTTTCTTTTTATTAAAAAAAAAAAAATTAGATAGTGTTTATCTCTTTCTTTTTTTCTTTTTTCTTTTTTTTGAATGAGATAGTGCTTATCTTATTGGTTTATTTATTTTTAGATTAATTACGTTGGGTCAACAAATTGGGTTATGGACTTAATTTTATACAAAAAAATATATGTATTGGATTTTGAGCAAATAATAAGGTTCATCAATATAGATATATGCATTATACGTTTTTTAGGTTAACAAATATATGAAATAGCGGTAAACCCGGAACAGAACGCTGGAATTGACCGGTACTGAAATATTTCATTCCAATGACCAAACTGGAACGAGCACTGAAACGGTATTCACAACTTTGGTTGCAAGACGAACCGGAAATGGAACCTGACAATCCACAATCGTCAAGGGATGCTGAGTTTGAAGAACCAGCAATTGCGCAACCATGTAGAAGAGCCCAAGCTCCACAACAGGTTCATGAACCCCTTTGCCAAACAAAAACATTAGGTGCCAGAAGGGGGGGAATCACCGCTCGAAGACAACCTAATTTGGCCCACGGCGTGTGGAAGATCTTTCAAACCACCGATCCACCATGCCTCAACCTCCAAACCTACACCAGCTTCGAGACTCTCATTTGGGATTTCACCAAGAAGAAGATAATGAAAAGGGCTTGGGTTTTGGAGATCATCATGGGCCATCCCATGGGGGGTCACGTGCACGGGGTATGGGCCAAATGAAGCCCAACCCACAGTTTGATCCATATCGGATTGGACCCAACCAAGGTCTCAACCCAAACCCAATTGTTGAAGGCAATCGATTGGCCTTTATAGGTCAAGATTGCAATTGATCCTCCTAATCGGTCACAATTACGATCGTCGACCATATCACCAACCTCGCGACCCAGCTGGCCACGAACACAACCCACACCGACCTCTGGGTTTTGATCGTGAACCACAACGACCTTATGTGCTCGATCGCGATCTGCACCGCCGTCAGGGGTTCCATCAAGGCTTCGATCGCAATCCACACCACCCTCAAGTTGTCGATCGTGGTTTTGATCAAAACCCACATCAACGATATGGCTTCCACCGAGCACCACAGCCACTATAGTAAGGTCGTGCTCATTTTGCACCTTATGGAGTTAATCCTCCAGTCCCACACCGTGACCAGGGTCCCAATGATATGCGTTGGGAGAGTCATTTCAAGCTTGACCTCCCTGAGTTCCATGGAAGTCTCAACCCAGAGGATTTTGTAGATTGGTTGAGCACAATGGAGAGAGTGTGAATATTATGAGGTCCCTGAAGCAAAGAAGGCGAAGCTTGTGGGTATTAAGCTTCGTGGTAGAGCCTCAGCTTGGTGGGAACAGGTTCAAGTCCATCGATTGCATCGAGGCAAACCCAAGGTGCAAGCATGGGCAAAAATAAAGAAAAAGCTCTCTGCTCAGTTCCTTCCCTACAACTATGCACAACAATTGTATCAATCTTTCCACAACCTTTAGCAAACATGACCTGTGGACGATTATGGAGATCGATTCTACCAATTGATCACGAGGATTGACTTAACGGAGATAGAGGAGCAAACAGTAGCTAGGTTCATCAGTGGGCTTAAGATAAGTATCTAGGATCAGCTTGTATTTCATACTTGCTGGACCTTGTCCCAAGCCTACAACCGAGTACTCATGGTGGAGAAGCAATTGGCTAGGAAGTCGATGGTACCAAGCTACGGGTCTAGAACCAGCAGTCAAGCACCAGCAACCTCAACTCAGACCAAACCATGGTCTCAAGACCAGACCAGCAAGCTGAACACTCAAAGCAACCCCAATGTCTACAGGTCAGCCCCAAGAAATAGCAATGTGAGTGGTTTTAAGTGTTTTAAGTGTGGTGAAATGGGCCTCAAAGCAAATTAGTGCAGCAAACCCTTGTTGTTTAAGGGTAGAGCTCTCATGCTCGAAGATGTTGTTGAAATAGAGGATGTTGTCGAGTCAGATGATGAAGAGTTGGTTGGGGGTGACAATGAGGAAGAAGAGGGAGTAGTGCTAGTAATGAAGAAGACTTTGTTGACACCAAGGAAGGAGGAAGATGATGAATGGTTGCAGGATAATATCTTCCATTCTACATGTAGCATATTGGGCAAGGTTTACCAATTGGTCATTGATGCCGGCTCGTGTGAAAACGTAGTGAGCCAAGAAGCCGTGAATAAGCTTGGGCTCAAGACAGAAGAACACCATCATCCGTACAAGTTGTCGTGGCTTAAGAAGAGGGGAGAGATCAAAGTCACAAGGAGGTGCATGGTTCCTTTTTCCATTCGAAAGAAGTATGAGGACGTTGTAAGTTGCGACGTGGTACCTATGGATGTGTGTCATCTCCTACTTGGAAGACCATGGCAATATGATCGGGACACTTGCCATAATGGGAGGAACAACACTTATAGCTTGAAGATCAATGGAAATAAGATTACTTTGCTTCCCATGAAGCATCAGGTAATCCCTAAACCTCGAAAGCTTGACAAAATCTTACTTTCAACAAAAAAATTTATATGTGATAGCTTAGAGCTTGGGTGTGCATATATGTCGGTTGCTGATTTATGTGTAACCCATGGTGAAAATGAGGTGTAAGAAAGTGTGGGTGAAGTTCCTAGTGCTATCAAAGAGCTACTAAAAGAGTTTGTGGATTGTACACCAATTGACTTACCTCTAGGCTTACCACCAATGAAGGACATTCAACATGCAATCGACCCAGGGCTTCGTTACCTAATAGGGTAGCCTATAGAATGGCCCCTAAAGAGAAATAAGAGCTTCACCGTCAAGTCCATGAACTTTTTGACAAGGGGTATATTAGGCATAGCATTAGCCCATGTTCTATCCCGGCACTTTTAACACCTAAGAAAGATGGTTCTTGGAGGATGTGCATTGACTTTAGAGCCATCAACAAGATTACCATCAAGTACCAATTTCCAATACCTCAATTAGATGATATGTTGGACAACTTGGCCAGTTCTAAAGTCTTTTCTAAGGTGGATCTACAGAGTGGGTACCATCAAATTAGAATACGACCAGGGGATGAATGGAAAACAGCCTTTAAAACCCACAATGGGCTTTTTGAATGGCTTGTGATGCCATTTGGGCTTACAAATGCCCCTAGCACTTTTATGAGGGTCATGAACCAATTCTCACAACCTGTTGATCGGAGTTTGTGTTGTGGTTGTATTTTCGACGATATCCATCATCTATTCTAAGACCTTGGAAGATCATGTTATGCATCTTAGGAGGGTATTTGAATTGTTGCGAGAGAAGAAGTTGTATGCCAATTTGAAGAAGTGCTCATTTTGTGTGAACACCGTCACTTTCTTGGGTTACATTGTATCGGATAAGGGGATTTTCATGGATGAGGAGAAGGTTAGAGCCATCATGGAGTGGCCCATTCCTAAAACAGTGGGAGAAGTGCGTAGTTTTCACGGTTTAGCCACTTTCTATAGACGGTTCGTCAAAAGGTTTAGTGCCATTGCTGCCCCATTGACCGATTGCCTAAAGAAAGACAATTTCGAGTGGGGAGAGTCCACCGAATTAGCCTTTAATACCCTCAAAACAGCCCTCACTACAGCCCCTATATTATCTTTACCCAATTTTGAGAAATTGTTCGAGATTGATTGTGATGCAAGTGAAGTGGGAATAGGTGGTGTCCTAAGCCAAGAAGGGAAGCCTATAGCCTATTTTAGTGAGAAATTGAATGGTCCAAAATAAAATTACAACACTTATGACTTAAAGTTCTATGCCATTGTGCAAATCATCAAGCATTGGGCCTATTACCTTGCCTATAGAAAGTTCCTCCTAAACATCGACCATAAGGCCCTCAAACGCTTAAATAGCCAACAAACCCTCAATAAAAGACATGGGAAATGGGTTAGTTACCTTCAACAATTCAACTTCTCCATAAAGCATAAATCAGGTTCACTCAACAAAGTGGCGGATGGGCTAAGTAAAAGGCAAAGCTTGTCAGTGATGATGCGTACTAATGTGAGTGGGTTTAAGGAGTTTAAGGAGAGTTACAAGGAGGATGGGAAGCAATGGTTGGTGGTCCAAGCACTACAACAAGGTAACTAGGTTGGTTTTCCAAATTATTGGTTGGAAGATGGGTATTTGTTCAAAGAGGGAAGGTTGTGTGTGCCAAATTGTTCACTTAGGCAGCAACTAGTGCTTGAGCATCACATTCAAGGGCATTTTGGTATAGATAAAACCCTTGGACTATTGCAAAGAAACTATCATTGGCATGGGATAAGGAATGATGTTGGTAGGCTAGTTAACTCTTGTGGAGTGTGTCAAAGAAGCAAAGGGAGAAATTCCAATGTCAGATTGTACTTACATTTGTCCATGCCTAGTAAGCCTTGGGAGCATGTGAGTATAGACTTTGTTATGGGCTTAACTCCTACATCGAGAAGATCCGACCCTATCATGGTGGTTGTAGACCGGTTTTCAAAAATGGCACATTTTGTTACTTGTAAGAAAGTGTATGATGCTTCTAGTATTGCGGGGCTATACTTCAAGGATATCTATAAGTTACATGGATTACCTTCATCCATTGTATCGGATAGAGATTCTAAGTTCTTGGCTCACTTTTGAAGGACTTTGTGGAAGAAGTTGGGATACGAATTTGAATTATAGCACCTCTTTTCATCCTCAAATTGATAGGCAATCAGAAGTTGTTAACCGGAGTTTGGGAAATCTATTACGTTGCTTGATCAAAGAGAACCCAAGAGAGTGGGAAGCTATTCTACCTTTAGCCGAGTTTGCTTTTAATGCATCCATCAATAGGAACACTCAAAACTCTCCATTTGAGATGGTCTATGGCTTACAACCAGCTGGGGTGGCTGATTTGCTACCTCTTCCATTGCCAACTAAGTTTGATTTGAAGGCATTGGACATGGTACAACACATGCAACAAGTGCATCAAGCGGTCCAACAAAAGATACAAAAAACAAATGCCAAGTATAAAGCTCGAGTTGACCAAAATAGGCGACAACCTCTCTTTGAAGAAGGTGATTTGGTGTGGGTTTATTTGCCTAAAGAAAGACAACCGGGTGGACCTTACTCTAAGTTGCAAGACTAAAAGATTGAACCTTGCAAGATTCTCCAAAAGCTCAACGACAATGCATACAAAGTGGAGTTGTCATCCCATTTACAAACTTCAAATTCCTTTAATGTTCGACACTTGGTTCCATGGTGGAATTCCTACAACTTAACTTGGAGGCTAAGTTCTCAAGGAAGGAGGGTTTGATGCCAGGCATTCTCCATTTTGACCATTTTCTATCTTATTGCTTTATTATGTTATTGTTGCTCTTATTTTGGGGATTCTGTTATGTTTGTTGTGGACACTTGTGCACCTAGTATTGGGTGTATGATAGTTGGTTATTTTCTGTTTTAAGATTGTTGTAAAGGGAATATAATCCCTCGGGTTGGAAGGAGGAAGGGTTGGATAATTTTGGAAGCTTGTGAATTGAATAATAATCACCCTAAGAGATTGAGTTTTCTTTCTCAAGGGTTTATCATTTTCTGGTATTGTAAATTTAGTTTGCATCACTTAGGCAAAGCAATATTTTATTATATCCTTTATTTTTAATTAGTTCTCTTATTTTCTCTCTCTCATTTTATTGGTTTGTGTGTTTGAAAGTTTTGAATGATATAATAAAAAATAAGTAAAAAAATCATATTATAATAAAATAGAGTTAAAAATAAAGAACCGGTGGGAGATGTTTTAAAAAGTGATTAGGCAAAATTGAAAAAGTAGTTCCTAAAACTAAAATTTGACTTAAATTTTAGACAACACATTAAGAATACTCTTATAAAACGTCTTTTGAGATTGAATTAGGCTCATTAGACTTTAACATGGTATTACTCATCTCAATATAGTCAAAATTTTCCTACACAAATAGCTTTCACATCTAGTCATCTTTTGACAGGGAATGAGATCTCATGTAATACCAAAAAGGTATTGCATGGGTGCAATACCACATTTTTCTTTATAACTTTATGTAGTCTTTTACTATTTTACCCCTTTGATATTTTTTTGCTTTTTTTATTTAAAAGCTAAGATTAAAAATTAACGTTTTAACTTTAAATCCTAATCATTTAAATGAATTACAACTCATGCAATACCTTAAATATTGCATAGGATCTCAATCTTTTGACAGTATCTAACAACAAATGATGGACTATGTGGCCCACATCCCAAAATATTAAATATTGCCCCAGCAACCGATTAATGAATTCAGTAGCAACTCCAGTATCTGCTTCCTTGAAACACCTACAATTACTTTTGGGTAAAAAAAGAGTAATGGATCAGGATTCAGGAACACAAGTCCAATATCTAATTAAAAGCTACCACCAAACAAAACCACCATGATCCATAAAAAAGAGCAAAATGGGATTGCATTGAAAAAAATAAAAATAAAAAATAAAAAATTTAAGGGTTTTGAGAGGGATGAAAAAATTATCGTCATTGTGGCGAATCTGTTCATCCTTGCAGCACCAACTACTGCCGATCTGCAAGAAAAGAACAAACAAAGCATCAAAATCAAAGGTCGATTTGAGAGGGAGAGAGAGAGCTTATAGATTGTGAGTTGAGAGTGTTAAGGGTGATGGACAAAATACATGTTTTTCGAAAAATAATAGTAAAAAACGAGCTTTAAAACACTAGGCAAAAGTGTGTCTTAAAATTGCGTATTTTAAAATCGTCAAAAAAATTTGTTTTCACTGCTGTTTTGCACAACAACACTTCTCATAACTTTTTACCAAATACTCAATCACGATTTTAAAAATTATGCATTCAAAATGTAACTTTTAAATCGTTATTTTTTCAAAACTCAGGTTTGTCAAACAAACGACACAAATGGACACAAATCTGGTAAGTTTTCTTCCATTATAAACAGAACTTGAATAATATGAAGGAACCAGATAATGAAAAGGTTCCACGATTCGGAAAACCGTTTTTTTTTTTTTTTTTTGATAAGTAGATAAAAAATTTATTGCATTGAAAAAAATATATATATATATGGACAAACAGTTTTTTAATTAGATATTTTTTTTTTTTTTTTTTTTTTTTGTCGTAATCCTTAAAAGTTAAACTTAAACCTGAATTACTAGCTGAAAATGCCACTTTATGTGTCTGATGGGCGGACTATTTCCTTCATTTCATATATAGCAGTATGTTTACACCTCGGATTCCAGATCTTTTGGGCTAAGCAGATTTAAATTTTCAGCGGCATAGTCGAATTCAAGTTGTTAAGAAAAACAGGCTCATATTATAATGCAAGCCTTTTCAAACCAGATTGGCTAGATTTCATTGTTCACCCACTCTAATCTAAATTAGCGTCACATCCACATTTAAAGCGATGAATATAGTTATGTATTAAGCAAAAAATTAAAGATTTACATAAAAAAATAAATAAAACAGCTTCTATAAAAAATAAATAAATAAGACAGCTAAAAGCCTAAAACACAAGGACAAATTACAGGCAAATTTATGGGCCCCCCACGCCACCCTTCCCCGAACCAGATTATTTTTGGTATCATCAGTGTGAAGTACTTGAAAAAGTTTGAAATATGTTATTATCAACATCACACGAGTTTTTGTGATTTTGTTTCCTCTACTCTGAAAATTTCTTTTATGAGTCAATGAGATCTAAGCCAACAAAAAGCAACGGTTTTAATGTGATAATTAGTCGTGTGAGCGACAAATTTATTCGGAAAAACAGGCACAAGCATCTTCAGAATCAATTTGATGAATGATAATCAAGCCGAATTTTAAGGGATAAATATTCAGAAAGAAAATAAAATAAAAAATTTAAGGGATGAATGATTATATGAAAATTGTCATATATAGGCGTACTGTACATGTTTATA
Organism: Fagus sylvatica; assembly: GCA_907173295.1. Taxonomy (NCBI): domain Eukaryota; kingdom Viridiplantae; phylum Streptophyta; class Magnoliopsida; order Fagales; family Fagaceae; genus Fagus; species Fagus sylvatica. Next base: position 12,936,464 of record OU015768.1, on the reverse strand, counting down.
TACAGCTAAATCTTTAGACAGTTGAAGCATTTGTCTTTTCTTTTCTTTTTTGAAGTAATCTTTAGAAAATTGTATAAATAAATGGTTAGCATTGTTTGGTGTCATTGTAATAAACGAATTATAAAAAAAACAAAACACCCATTTGACTTTAGTCTCTACAAAGTACTATGGGAATGAATACTCTTGAGTCTTGAATCAAACAATTAGACATTTAATTTTTTTTTCACCTCATACTAATTTTAATTCTCATATCTAGTCAAATTACAATAAATACCAGTAATTGAGGGAGATAGTTCGGTTTTTTCTCGTACCATTATTTCAAAAAAAAACTTTAAATAGATAAATGTAGTATGATGTATTAAAAAAGAGAGAAACATAGTGTTTAACACTATACTTTAATACCATACTTAATACCTTCCACCTGTAACAGTTTCTACAAGAGGACAGGGATGGTGGTGATCTAAGTTTAATTGTTATCATCCACTCAACAAAGGAAAAGATTCTTGGAAAAGCTTGGACACATTGCTACTTCAAATTCATCCCTTTTATCTTCTTTTTCTTTTCTTTTTTTTGTAGGCATTTCTATGTTAGTACGAAGAAAGAACATTACCAAAAAAAAAAAAAAAAAAGCCTTTAGTATTAGGGTTGTATAAATACAAGCAGCCATAGTCGTAGTAATTAGAATATTGAATATTGATTCATTTCATTTCCAGTTTCCACATATACCTATTTTTCCATACATTAATTCTACATAGTCAAACAAAGAAAATAAGAGATGTTGACGCGGTTACAAAGAAAGAGATATTAAGAATTAAGATTTTACCATTAACTACAATATATTCGTATCAAACTAATAAAGTAATCATTAATTGTAGAGACCCAAGTATATGGTAATATATTATTTACACGTGGAACTGTAGAGAAAATAGGTAGGTTGTTGTGGCCATTGAGGAAAGTAACGCATAACCCTAACCGCGGTCCAATCAATTGACAGTGGAGTACCAATTCGCAGTTTCGGATTAAAGCTTACGAGGGCATTGACGTAATTTTAATTTAACCAAAAACAGTAGGGGTATATACGTAATTGAGAGAATAACAAAAACCTGAGAGAGGAACACCCTCAAGAATTTCCAAGAACAAAGCAACCAAACCAAAGAAAGAAAAAAAAATTAGAGAGAGAGAGAGTGAGAGAGAATTAGAGCCTCCGCTCTTCTCCATTGCCTCGCGCGCTTTCGCTCGCACGCTTCCTCTCTCATTCTCTCTCTCTCTCTTTGCGATCGTTCGCTGAAATCTTTGGAATCATCCTCGCATTACACAAATTCGATTCAGTTTTTTTTTTTTTTAATTCTCTCTTTCTAAACTATCCAATTTTTTTTTTTTTTTTTTTTTAACTTCTAGATTTATTACGTTTTTACCCCCTCAATCCTCGTCGATCAACTCGTCGACTCACACTCAAAAACCCTAATTTGTGTCTCCATTTTGATCATGGCTACGAACAGTAGCGCTAACAGCAATTCGGCTTCTCAATCGCCTCGTCAATCCGGCGGTGGCGATACCATCGGGAGCCCTCAATCACGACGCGGCGGGAGGCCAGTGTCGTCACCGTGGACACAAATTGTTCGCGGAGAATCTGAGCCGACGACGATCGGTGGTGCTGCTACTCCTTCGTCCTCGACAGCTGCGATAGAGCCAGCTGTCACCGTTGGTTTGGTGGTGGAGGAAGCGATCTCGGAGAGCTCGGAGAATGGGCCGAATGGCAATGGGGGAAAGAGGCCCGCCTGGAACAAGCCCTCGAATGGAGCTGCCGCGGAGGTTGGGCCGGTCATGGGTGCGGTCTCTTGGCCCGCTTTATCCGAGTCCACTAGGCCTCCCTCCAAATCGTCTCCCGATTCCTTCAAACCCTTATCTGATGGATCGTCTGTCCTCGTTTCTCAGGTTTGCTTCTTTAATCAATCCAGTATTTCATGCTCATTGTTTATTGTTTATGTTTAGTCCAGCTTGAGACTGAGTATTTTTTTAAAAATATTTTTTATTACTTTTTCATATTGTGTATATTGTTATTTATTTGCAATCGGATGGTAGATTGAAAATGTCAAAAAAGAATATTATGTATGTATGTATGTATAAAATGCTGGATCGTTCAAGCTTAGTGCTTGAGTCTAATTAAAATTCACTCAAACCAAGTAATCCTAACATTTCAGCAACCAAATTGAGTTATTCATGTTATTTTAATGAGTTGATGAGCTTGTTTTTAGCTGCAACACGTACATTCAGATTATACTATGTGTGTACTATAGGGGACTGGAGCGACATCTTCGGCTGCACAGAAACAAGTCAGTAATAATGTGAATCCAAGTTCAACATCGAACAACCATAGCGTATCCACACGCCCAAGATCGATGAAGCGTAATAATACAAGCACGTCCTCTAATGGTGGGCTCCCTCAGCAGCAAGTACCACCAGTTCCAGCAGTTGAAATGGCTTCAAATAACCCTTTGCCTAAGGACCATACACATAGGAGTGGATTTGCGTCTCATAGTGGTAATGATCATCCACAGCACCGTAACTCCTTTAGGGGCCGCAACGGTGGCTCGCATCCACGTGGAGATGGTTCTCACCATCACAATTACGGGAACAGGCGTGATCAAGAACGTGGAAATCAAGATTGGGGTCATCGAAATTTCACTGGTAGAGACACCCACATGCAGACTCCACGAGGTGTGCCTAGGTATATAAGGCCCCCACCACCACCACCACCACCGAGTTCTGCCCCATTTATTCAACCTGTGCGGCATTTTGGCAGTCCCATCGGTTTCCCTGGTAAGCTGTATTAATATTCTAGTTTTGGACTTTTAGTGTGTGGTCTAGCTCTGAGTCTCTATCCATTTTCAGAATTGCCACCTACAGTGTTGTATGGAATGCCTTTTGTTCCACTACCGCCTCCTGCAGTTTTTTTCTCTGCACCAGATCTTCAGTTGCATACTAAGATAGTTAATCAGATAGATTATTATTTCAGGTATTCTTTTTGGCTTTTTACCTAATAGGAAATGTAATTTAAATTTTTTTTTTTTATTATCACCATCAACTTATTTAAATATGTTGGAATGTTAACTGTGATTGTACCTCGTTTTCCATTATTGCAGTAATGAGAATTTAATTAAAGATACATACTTGAGGCAGAACATGGATGACCAGGGCTGGGTTCCTATTAAATTGATAGCACGCTTCAACAAAGTGAGTTGTTTGGGGATATTTAAATGGTTTTGCTTATGTGATAGTGATCTGGTGTTCTGTGTTTATTGCTAATTGTTCATAATCTGCTTATTTTATGTTAACCTTTTCAACTTCTGCTCATTGGACATGCAAGTTAACACTTAACAGTTCTGTAAGCTCTTGGTGATATGTGAGCTATCATCAAATGGTGCAACTGATGGCAATTGACAACATAATTTTATTTTATTGATTATTACACACGCCCGGTGGGTCTTGAACCTGTCACATTTCCCTCCATCTTGCTCTTACAAGGGGAGGAGCCTCTATTGGAGATAGAGCTCATGTGTTGCAATTGACAACAAATGAATAAATAAAGAATGGTTTTCATGAAATATTAGATGTGGTTTTTGTTAGACCTGTGGTGTTCATATTTGCATCAAGTTATTTTTTTTTAGCATATTTAGCATCATTGTACTTTGAACCATAAAAAATGGTCGTACCCAGTATAGAGGGCTCCCGCTTTTGCAAGGTTTTGGTGGCAGTTTATTTGGTGATCTATTTGTGGAAAATTATCATTATTATTCCTTTCATCCTTGGATGATTGTGATATAAATCTGAACATAAAAGATTTTGCAATGAAGATTGACTTTACTTTTGGATAAATAGCTATTGCAAGGTATTTGGTAAATGGTTGAATTGTGACAAGAAGAGCCTTGGCCTACCTAGCCTTGTTTTAAAATAATCGTTCTGTGCTTTTGTCTTTCGCTATTCTGAAGTTAATTTTTCCATAAAAAAATTATGTCATGTTTATGTATCTATTATTTCTTTGTATATGTTGTTTCACAAAAGCATTTCTGATGTGTGAAGTCTCGTGTTTTATATGAATGTCATGGTTCATTTGAGTTTAATAGGTTAAAAATGTTTACTACATTGGTATTTTATACGTAATTCAGGAAATTGTATTATTAGGTTGAAATTTAACTTTTTTTTGTTCAACAAGACAGCCTCAGATGCCAGCTCAACTTCTTAGAATTGGTAAGCAAATCCCTCATCACGATTGAACTGAATCATGGACCAAATAACCTATGACACTATAGGCAAGGCTTCTCTAAATGCCACATCCCTCTTCTTTTTTGCCTCTGTCCACTACTTCTACTTAATGTTGAAGTTACTCGTCTCTGCTGCAAATGTGCAAACCATCTTCGACAATATTTTCCAATTTAATCTTGTCCTCACCTCCTCTTGATGCTGCAGATGTGAAAATCATTTCTAAGATATTCAATCTTTCATTAATTTTGCATAATCTGCCTAAGCATCGTGGGCTTCTTTTTTAAAGATTTCCTACAATTGACATTATGAAGCAGGCTGGCCACTTTATATTTGTTTATTATTTGCTTAATTCATGCAACCTTTAATATTCAAATGCTCCTTCTGCCATACATTATCTGTACTGCTTCTCGTACAAAAATACATTACTTATAAAAATAAAAATAAACTGCTTCTAGTACAAAAATAATGTTTATAATTAAGGAATATATTTAGACGATGGTGGCAAATTCGTGTGGACAGATCACAGGTCTGATTTTCTAATGCACCAACTTTGCTGTGTTTAGAAAAATGGTTTCCATGCAGTTGAATTGGCATGTAGAGATCTATAGTTATCCTCCAATACACTTTCCACTTGTAGGTCCTATGGTGCAATATCTAGTTCATTTATGTTGCCTACCTATTTTAAAATGTTTGTTTGAGGTCTTATTATTCCTTCTTTCTTCTTTCTGATTTCTTATTATCTCTGTGAGTGTGTTATTTATTTATTAAAAAATAATTGTGTGTGTGTGTGTTATGTCGCTGTTGGGGCTTGTGGTTTTACCAACTTGTTATTTCTGATGTTAAAATCTTTATTGGGTGATAAACAAACTGACCAAAACTATGGAAGGTAAGTTTTCAAGTTAGTTTCCATAATTGACATGGATTTGCTTATTTCCTTTTTTAAGAGTATAAATAATGCAATATAAAAGGACAGAAAAAGAGTGTTTCTGTGTCCCTGCCTGTAAAGGTACTCTTTACTTAAAAGCATATATTATGGGCTAGGTAAAGATGGACATTAGCCTTGCAAACATTAATGTCAATGCATGGCAGGGCGCCACATATTCTGCAAAGTTCTATGAGGCCTGAGGCCCCAAAAATGATATGGAAGTGAAAAATAGTCATTTTAAAGTAGATTAGAGGGGTCAAATGCACAATGCATTGTAAGTTCAGCTATCTTGCTAAGTTGAGAATTGAGGTACCTTGTAACAAAAGTTATGTGATGCAGTCATATATCTGTGAGTTCTTATGCCACTAAAGTCTCTCTGTCTCAACTATATCTACACCCAGAGTTCTAATGTTGATGATTTTGTAGGGCAGAGTGTCAACACCTTGTCCATCATATATTCCTAGTGTCCAAACCATACTGTAGTGGCATGGACTCCACCAATATATTGATGTCTGGCATAGTGGTGCTGTCTTTGTTGCTGTAGCTTTCTAGTATCAGAATTGTGGATGGAAACAATGATATATAGTGTGAATTTCCTCTTGAAATGTAGATGCCTTCGATGACTCTTGGTGAAATCCTGGATATAGCATTGAAGTACCATTGCTTTACTCAGTAGAAGATGATGTTTTCTGTTCAAGTTTGCACTTTAGTTGATGAATTTGTAATTTGTTTGGAAACTGAATGGGTTTTGATTGCAAATTAAGCTTAAGTTAAAGTCAGTGTCTTTTACACTGCTGGGCCACAGTGTTGCTTCTCTTTCTCTATATTTTTAATTTAAAATTTGATGTTGAAATTAAGCCAATCTTTTAAGATTTACATTTAATTGTTTTTACCGAGGATGAAATTACCTTGTATTATACTCCTTGAATCGACACATTCATCGAAGTGCAAGGTTCATGTTTGTGGATGATGATATTATTGAAGTATTTATCTGATTAAGGAGATACATGCATGGGACCCATAATTGGGATTGGGATGACAGGATCTAAGTTTTTAAACTATTGATATGAACGGAAGGCATGTTGAAAATAAAGTTGGACTGTATACAGGATGGTGAATCAACTGATTTTCCTGGTTTCCAAGTGCGGTTGTAAGCATCTTTTCCCAGGAACTGCCTTTACAATATTTATTTCTGATATATCATAAAGAGACAGGTGGACAGTTAGATTTCAGTATTTTATTATTTTTGTATCTCTGAACTTTGATGCATTATGTCCTGCAAAAACTTATGACCTGGTGCTGGTATGTGGTTCTAATGATTGTTGATTATACAAGGTTTACATTATTTAGAATTTGACTAATGTTTTTTCTTTGTGCTGTCCTGTTCTTTAGATTTATTGTCTCTGTTTTTGCCTTTTGGATACAGTATGCATTTTTGGTAATTTTCCCTTTTTGCCTTTTGGATACAGTATGCATTTTTGGTAATTTTCCCTTAACAAGCCAAAGGAAAAATTCTTACTAGATTAGATGTGCAAGTCGTAACTCGTAATGTTGCACCAGCATCAGGAGTGTTTGTTTTCTTCATCTAATGATGCGAAGATGATATATTTCCTTGGCTTCCTTTTCAGGTTATGCACTTGACAGAGAATATCCAGCTTATACTGGATGCTGTGCGAACTTCAAATGTTCTGGAAGTACAGGTATATTTCTAAAAATGTGTTTTGAGGTTGTATTGCCAAAGTTCATTGTTTTGGAAATCAATGATATTCCGCCAGTTTGATGACCTTTTGGTATTGTGTGAAATCTTGTGGCTTCTCTAACTCCAATCCCTTTGCCTTTGTCTTCTAGGGTGACAAAGTAAGAAGGCGCGGTGATTGGATGAGATGGATAATGCCAGCTTCAGTTCAGTTTCCTAAGACCTTGGGAAATTCCAGTCTTGATACCGTGGCAGGTCAAGTCCAAAGCATGGCACTGGAGGAGAACACTACTAACCACAACAATTCCAGGGGTCCAGCAGATGTTCATGCTGAGGGCTTCCCAAGTGGACTACCATCCGAGGACTTGAGCAGCCAGTTACAGCTCTCTGGTGGGGAGGGAACAGCTCAGGTCGGTATCCAAGCCGGTTCAGCAAGAAATTAGAGTAAGAAAGTGCGTTTTTGCACCTTTTCTTTTCCAAGAACTAATTTCAGAAGAAAAGAGGGAGAGGGAGTGACTTGATGACAATGGTGAATATCTAGCATGTTCTTGAAGATAGTGATCTTGCCATGGCACGATAAAACACGATTTCTTGTGAGCACTTGGAAGACATAATTTAAAAGGAAAAAAAAAGAACCTATTATAGAACAGAAAGAGTAAGGCAGGAAACCAGAAACCAAAAAAAAAAAAGAGGAACATTTATATGACTCGAGCTACTAGCATGGGTTTATTGGGAATGTGCATGTATGGTTTTTGTGGGGGTTTTGCATTTTAACTCCATTGTTTTTTAATGGTGGCATGATCTGTGTTTTCCTATGGGGAATTTTGATTTCATTTCCCTTGCTGCCCCTGAGCTGGTTTTTTGAATCTTTGGGGTCAGATCACCTCCACTTTCAGGAGGTATACATAATTCTGAGTTTCGGAAGTGTTTGGTGGATACATGTCTGCCTACTGTTAGGGGAAGAGAGGAGGGTGGCTCTTGCTCAACGCTGCAGCTCGTGCTACAACCACTATTATTCTATTCTTGATCTCGTGGTCTTTTTATTTTGGACTTCCCTTGTCAAATATACTATATTTAGAATTACATTTATATGTATACCTTATTTCTTCAAACCCTTCGAAGAATTTACTGCATAAAAATTGGCCCCTGGGGGGACAAACCTTTGGATTATCCAGGTTACGACTGGATGTGGTTGGTATTCATGATAATTTAAAATTTGGAGCTTGTGGAACTTACCCGCTCTAAAGTGGATTCTGCCTGTTCCTCTTTCTCTCTCTTTTAATTAGTAGTATTGATTTATTAGCATGCGGAAATTGAAGTATAAGGTTCAATGGAAACTTGTCGGAATGTGGTTGGGGACTCTTTCGCATCCTTCATAGAGGGTATGAGTACGACTATTATGCTTGATTTTTAATAAAATGCATCTGCTTCCTATCTTCTTGGGGAAGCTTATGAACTGAGATTTGCGTTAATTAATGTCAAGATAATAATGAGTTGGACTTGCCAACTGTGCACTAGGGAGATATATTCCATAATGCTTGAAAGTGAGGGAAATGTGTCCCTAGGAACCTTTCGCTGGATAAGATCCTTTAGAATTCCTAGGGTACTCTACTAAATAGAGTTCTTCTAAATCCTAACCTTTCTTTTTATAATAAATGATTTAAATTATGTCACGTTATCATTCCACTAACAAAATTCCTAAAATATTGGTTTTTACTTTTTATCACTTAACGTGTTAACACTTATCCATTAATATCAATATTTTAAGGGTTTTGTTAGTGGAAAGATGACGTGGTATAATCTGAACCATTTATTATAAAAAGAAAGGTTAGGATTTAGAGAATTCTATGTGGTAGAGTACCCTAGGAACTCTAGAGGATCTTGATCCCTTTCGCCGATGTAATTTTAGAGCATAGAATTTATTTCAATGCACTTTTTGACCTTGATTATGGTCGTAATCTAAATGGCAAACCTGAGGTTCAATTTCAAACTACTATAGGTTTTGTAATTCGTGAAATTGCTCGTTCTTTCTCAATTTTAACTGTATTGGACAAACAGCTCTTTACGGACATCCTACGTGATTTATTTTTATCCAAAAAAAAATTATTTTTGTTTTTTTGTTGTGAAATAAAAGAAAATAAATCTGAAGATGAAAAAATATTATGAGAACTTTCATTTAATGGTCATCCACACATTGTAAACGTTTTTTTTTTTTTAGGGAATTGTTATCTCCACACCCATTTGTTATATTTCTGCACTAATGATGCCGAAATATAAAAAATGTGAATGAAATTTCACTTCATTTTTTTATATTTCTGCACTATTGGTGCGGAAATATAAGAAATAGGTGTAAAAATAACCACCTTTTTTTTATTACTAAAATTGAATCACGCAAGGTACATAGTATATACCCTCCAATCATCCAAAGTGAGGCAGAGTGAGCAATTTCACAAATTGTGAAACCTATATAAAAAATATATATATATAAATAAATAATAAATAAAAATTAGAATCTGATCTATTTGAAATTAAACCAAAGTTGGAGGGACATTTCTATACTTTTCCTTCTTATAAAGATAATCTTAATATTACTTGCCACGAGTTCCTATGAGCTCTCTCTCTCTCTCTCTCTCTCTCTCTCTCTCTCTCTCTCTCTCTCTCTCTCTCTCTCTCATATTAAGAACAATTTCATTTCTTTAAAATGGAGATGATTCATTTTATGGAGAAGATTTGGTACTTCTCAAATCTAAAATTGAATATGGAGCCATGTCATTTAAAATAAAAGGCAAATTGTATTTTTTTCTCCCTTAACTATAGGGTCAAGTCAATCCCCCTTAAAGTGTAAAATCGAACAATCTCTGCTAACTTATTGGTAATATGCAAATTGTCTCCTACCATTAGTGTTTTCGGTTAATTTTATCGGTTTTTGTTTTTCAAAAATTTTGCCAAGACAAAAATTAAACTTACTTTCTCACTTTTTGAACTTTTGAACTAGCAATTGCATGGTGCAATAACTATTGCACCATCCCATTTTGTCTTAGTATCAGACATCATGGACTTCATCCACTTAATCTTCCAGTCCTTTAAGTTGTACCGGGGAGCCTGAGGCATGCATAGTTGTTTGTTTTTCAACTGTTGACATAAGGCATGGAAATCTTCTCTCAATTGAACTTGGCTTGTGACTAGAGCATTCATGAGGTCCTTAACTTCGACCATGGGCTCATTCGCTCCTACTCGGGCCATTGGAAGTGCTTAGGCTCGAATCTTCTAAGCTTGAGAATTGTAACTTGATGAACTCGGACCTTGAGCAAACTAGAAATTATTGTCTTCATATTCTTTTTTTTGGTAAGAAGGAAATTGCATAGAAAGGCTAAATCAGCCTGAAACGAAGAACATTAGAATTGTCAAAATCCAAAGCTGCCAGCACATGCGCTGGGGCCAAGGAAAAACAAAGAAAATCTACTTGCTGGTCGCAGCCAGCTTTAGCTAAAATATCCGCCACACCATTAGCTTCTCTATAAATGTGTTTGAGAGTGAACCGCTCAAACTTCTCCAAGAGACACCTGCAATCACCCACAATAGAACTCAGGAAAACATTAGTGATGACTGTGGAATTAACAAGATTCACTGCAACTAAGGAATCCATCTCAATATCAAGGTAAGGGATTTCAAGATCAATGGCTAAATTTAAGCCATCTTTAAGAGCCCTAAGTTCTGCCTGAACACTAGTAGTATGACCAATAGCCCGAGAAAAACCCCCAACCCAAACCCCAAATGAATCACGGATCACACCCCCACCCCCAGCAATACCAAGATTGCCCATAGAAGAGCCATCTGTATTAAGCTTTGCCCAACCCATGGAAGGAGGAGTCCATTTGACAGGTATAGGACTAAGGTTCCTACATTTAGGGCATTTACCTAATAGACAAAAAAACTCATATGCATAAGACATAGTGCTAGTAAAAGGATCAGGTAAGCAAGGGCGATCATTGAAAATAACTTGATTCCTGCGAAGCCAAAGATTCCACAAGCCAAAGGCAAAAACAGACTGCCAAGAAAGAGTACCATCAAAGGAACGAGTAGAAGTGCAGTTAAAATGTAACCAATCAGACACAGGGAAGGAGAAGGATTGCTTACATGCAACAGGGATATTCAAAGCTTGCCAAAAGGATATTGAATCAGGGCAATCTCGAAGCATATGAATTAGAGTCTCATTAGCAACCAAACAACGGGGGCAATAAGGAGGAACATTCAAACCACGAGAGGCAAGCGTATCACGAACAGGAACACTTAAATGGTAACATTGCCAAAGGAAAAAACAAATCCTAGGACTAGTGAACACTTTCCAAATCCAAGCTGAAGGGCTGCTATTTATGGTAGGAGAAGTACAAGCTAAAAGGTAAGCTTTTTCAAGGCAAAATTCACCATCACTGGACTCCCAAGCAAGCTGATCCTGCTGTAAACTAATAGTGCACACATGAACAGCTCTAATGTAATCCTGAGTAGTGCTAGGAAGAGTAATAGATAGTCTAGAGAAGTCCCAAAAACCTGAACCCTCAATAACATCACTAACCCGAAAGGAATTCTCCCCAGGAGGAAGAGGGCCTTGAATCACATCTCTAAGCAAGCTGTTACCTACCCACTTGTCATGCCAAAAAGATACCTGCTGCCCATTATTCACTACCCAACGGATACCCTGTTTGAAAACATCATTCCCCATTTTAAGGCCTCTCCAAATACAAGACCCACTCTTCTTAGGTCTAGCACTAATATCCAGTGGCCCATGAGGGCAGTATTTAGCCAAGAGAGTTTTTGCCCACAAAGAATCCTTCTCATGGAAAAGGCGCCAGTTAAGTTTGGCAAGAAGGGCAATATTTCGAGGTTTTGCAGTATACAACCCAAGACCCCCTTCATTCCTAGGCCTACACACTTTATTCCAACCTACCATATGCATCTTTTTCTTTTCCGAGGAGGAACCCCAAAGAAAGTTTCTATTAAGCCTATCAAGCTCAGAGCAAGTGCTGCTAGGAAGAGCTGTGGACTGCATATAGTAAGCAGGAATGGAAGAAGTAACTGACTGCACTAATACAATCCGACCAGCAGGGGATAGTAGCTTCGCTTTCCAACTAGTAAGTTTGTTTTGGACTTTTTCCACAATGAAGCTGTAATCCCTACTGTTGCGACCATTAAGCTTTAGGGGAAAACCTAAATATTTGCCAAGGTCAGGGGTGCTAGAGACCCCAAGTATGTTGCAAAGATGATGTCTCAAATGATATTCTTTAAGCCTTAACTACATCATTCTTAGAGCCTTAGATTTCTCACTCATGATAGACCCAAGTGTTGGGCTTGGGCTAATTCACAACAAATATAGTTCAAACATTGATAAACACAAACAATGCTTTACATGGGTGGGTCAGCCTAAGGGATGGGTTCTAATTGGGCTTCTACGTGGGGATAGAAGGTTGGCTTTAAAGTTACCCATGAGGTAGGACGTTATACCTCCTAACTTGTAATACAAAGAGAACTACGTTGGTTTAAATGGTAAGGTTTGTCCTTTAATATAGGTACTCAGAAGGGTCAAGTAGTCTAGTCGATGGCGTACGGCTGGCTCAAGAGATTTTGCGGCCTAAGGCGACATTTTAAATGATCCATGACATTATTTTTTTCTAAAGAAAAAAAAAATCTAGTAGATATAGTTTCTTAAGTACAATACAACAATGTTTTTCTCCAATTAAATTAAATGTAATGTAACTATTTGTTTGAAATTAATTTGGGAACAACAAAAAGCCTTATAGCTCAAATGATACTTCCTGGTGTTTTAAACATAGACATCTAGAGTTTAAATCCCTCATCCCTCAACTATTAAATTATCGAAGTAAAAAAAAAATTAAATGGGGAACCTAAAGTACTACCTATGAAAGAATCTGAATAATCTGAAATAAAAAGTCACATAGAGTGCACAACCTACTAAGATAGATTTTCATCTATTGAGTCATTGGCTAAATTTTGGGACTTAATTATTATTCCTACAAGACAATTAATAACTGAGATGTTTCTTCTATTAGCTTTTTAAAAAATTAAAAATTAAAAAGAAAGATTTTATCAGTTTATAATTAGAATCTTTTTTTAGATTTTACTCAAATATTTTTTTTTTTAATAATATTTGGGGCCTTCTTCCATTTGGAGGCCTTAGGCGATGGCCCTAGTTGCCTATAAGCTAGAGCCGGCCCTAGCGTAAGCTCAACTATGGGTACTCGAGCCCAACAAGGAATGCGATCCATGACTACTATAATTGGAGTTTTGGCTATCACACTAAGTAGACATATGGATGCATGAATATACAAAAGATGAGAATTATGGAAAACATATAAGTAACGAGTGCATCCAACATAAAAATAATAAAAATAAAAATTACATAGGAAAGTCACTATTCTAGAATCCAAAATTTAAGCTTAGAAGCTAAGTTACGAGATGAGAAAGTATTAAGCACCATATTACCTGACTTAAAAATTGGTCTTCTAGGATTTAATGACCACATCATGTTATTATGATCAAAGAATCATGCTATCTTTTCAAGTCAACATCACATAAACATATAAATCATGATGAATTGATGATCATATCAGAATTAAAGAACCTATAACATTCATGAGCGAATGTTGGTCCAAGAATCATGGTCACCAGGTTTGCATTACCATCTTATGCTTTCTTTTCATACAAAGATCATGTACATTCACATTTAACGTCATCATGCAGGTTATCTTTTAATTTCATCACTTTTAACAATCTCATGCGTTATTTAATCATGTTAAATCCATAATCTATGAACATGTTCATTCTAACAATTCAACGCAAGTCATCAAAAGAAAACACATCTTTAGGCAAAGACAGAGGCACTTGGGGACTAAAGGGGGCCCTAGCCCCTGCTGGCTCTACCAAAAAAAAAAAAGGCTAGAGTAAATATAAAAAATTAATCGGCCCCCACTCAAATAATTTTTGGGTTCCTACTAACACAAATTTTAGTTGATACACCGGCCCCCACTCATGTAAAATGCTGACTACGTCTCGATCTGTAGGAAAACAAATAATGCAGAAAATTAAAAAGGGTTAGAAAAGTATATCTGCATGGACTACCTCTTATAAGGAATATGATAGCAGCAGATTACCCTAAGGATGGATGATGCTCCACTTGAGATGGTGTTGCTCCTTCCTCTTTTGCCAATCCACGAGCTTGTTCCCCACCTTCAAATGGGAATAGGATCTTTTTTCATTTTAAAATCTCTTCATTTGTTTATTTGATGGTTCAAAATTTATTTCTCGGATCTAATAGTATATATATTGCCACATCATTTAAAATTTTAAATGACGTAATTTTAAATCTATAATATTTAATCGAACCATGAAATTGACCAAATGAAAGGATTTTAAATTGAACGGAAAATGAGTGAGTTGTGCCTTCACCCATCATGTATTGATTTGGTAGAATTTTGGTCTAACACCTTCGGACTTTTGTTAATTGTAAGCAAAAATTATATTGATCGATGTCTATTGAAAAGGGTTATTTTGAGGAATTGATAGTGGTTCAGATGATGAAAGTTCTAGAATTTCAACCATTCTCTAGCATGCAAAATTGGTCAAGAATGGAAATGTTGAGAGGTTCATCAAAGATCACAAAGTCTAGCCTTAAAGTCATGACAGTTGTCAACTTTGTATTACTCTCTTTAAAACTCTTTCACATCTTTTTTAGTACTCTCTATCCCATTCCAACCCTAAATGGTAATAAATCCTTAGAGCATCTCTAGGAAATTCTCTACATTCTCACCCACATGTGTAGACAGTAGAGAGTTCTCTATATATAACTAACCACCTTTTCAATACATTCCAACAAACTCTATTTTTTCATTACTTTTATTAAAATAATTTTTTTATTTTTTTATTTTAACTTTTTTTCCAACAAACTCTATTTTTTCATTACTTTTATTAAAATAATATTTTTATTCTTTTATTTTAACTTTTTTTCTCTCTCCTCGTTTATTCCTTCTTATCTCATCTCTCTTCTCAAATTTCTTTCTTCTCCGTTTCTCCCCTCCAGTGACCCACAGACCAAATCGTGCCTCTCCCTCCTCAATCCACCTAATCCACAACCCTCTTCCAAAACCAACAAAAAATCACCACCAATCTACCACTCTTCTTCCAAAATCAATTAAAATCCCATTAAGACAACCCACCACCAGTAGAGGTCCAACAAGCACCAAAATCGACCAAAACTCCATTACAGTTCAGTTCGGCTTTGAGTATTTCTCTACAACCCAAAAAAAAAATCACTTGCTTTCAAAATTACAAAAACCCATAATCCAAAAGCTTTCCAAATTCTCCACCAAATGTCAAAGTTTCAAGTACCAAGAGAGAACCCAATTCACCATTGAGAAGCTTTGAGGGTTTGTAAGGCTAGACCACTTTTTTTCTCATTTCTAGATTTGTTAAGATTAGTTGGGTTTGTGGGTTCCTGGAATGGTTTGTGGGTTTTTGTTGAGAAAAGCTGGGTTTGTTGAGATTTGTTGAGATCATGTGAGGAAATCAGGCGGATCTTATTCTGGTGGTGTGATGTAGGAGAGAGAGAGAGAGAGAGGCGAAGGTGCTCTGTTGGAGGTAAGAGAGACCGAGAAAGAGCTTAAATGAAATAATAATAAAAATGGGCTAATAATCATTTTTTATTTTAGTGGAGGGCTAGAATAGCTCTCCACAATTGTAGCATTTAGAAATTATGAAGAATATGAGGAAAGGTTGCTGAAGTATTTTTTTTATGGTTTGACTCTCCACTTGTGAAGAATAGATGTGTTTACAAGAGCTGTTGGAGTTGCTCTTACCCAGAGGCCCTAGCACCCTTGATTACTCAGTCATTGTTTCCACATCTCTCTCAAAATACATTCTCAAAAAAATACTGCATGTTTAGTTGGGATTTTGACAAATGTAAAATGTATTCTAGGCAAAATGTATTTTGCGAATTCACAATTCTAGAACAAAAGTCAAAATTAAAAAATAAATAAATAAAATAAAAACCTAATTCTCGTGTTTGATTAAAATTTGGAAGTTACGAAGATAACCAATTATGTATGTATGTGTGATCAAATTTTGCCAATAGCTTTGGAATTAAATAACATTTTCACCCGTAATTATATGATATCATATATCATATATGAAATTTTATTCTTTAATTTATCATATAAATGAATATTATATATATATATATATATATATATATATATATATTAATTATATAAGTTACGCTATGCAACAAATATCTATTAATTAGAAGTTTGTAGGAATTCAACTTGAAACTTCTAAGTTTTCTTAACAAAATCTCAACCAATTGTTCCGCTTTTTTTTTTTTTTTAATTATTTATATATACATATATATACCCATGCCCCCCAAAACATTCACCTCTTTATTTATTTATTTTTTGCTGAATAATTAATTGGTTATATTCAATAATAAGAAGAAGAAGAAATGGAGGGAGAGGAATTATCACCCATCAGATAATATTACAAAATTTGATTCCCTATGAATATGAGAATCTTCCTAAAGATAGATAGACCCCAAGCTAATTTTTATCTCATTAATAATCACCTCTTTATGATCTAAGCCTCCAACGTGTAGTTATTCATCAAAAAATGTATGGACGAGATTTTTACAAAGGATAAAATTTGGGTATAGTTCATTAGGTTAAGTATATTAAGTTTTTTAATTAAATTCAAACACATGATTACATTAATCAATAAAATATAAATAATATTATTTTTTTAAGAATATTTAAATTTAATGTATTTAAATTTAACTAAGAACCTAATCCACTTAATCTTAACAAATCTACCTAAATTTTATATTTTACAAATAGAAAGTTTATGGAAGGCAAAGATCGATTCAAGAAGAGCACAAGAGGCAAAGATGGTACTTTCTATGTAATGACTTACTCCATAAAGAACATTTTCTCACTCTTCTGCGCTGTCGTTTGATTTGATCGAGACCCATCAACCACCCAAGTGTTGGGTTTCCAAAGTAACTGGGAAAAGTAAAATATTTAATTAGGATGAGATTCTTTTTCTTTTTTTATAAAATTTAGTACGAGATTCTGATTCTTTATTATTTGTATGATTTGTATGTGGTCTCGTTTGCTTAGTTTTCTGTCATATAGCCCATTGGTAATAACAGTGTAACGAACTTATAACCATTGGACATCCTTCTTTAAGTTCGAATTCCTAGGCAATAGATTGGCTTTAGATGTTGCATCCCCAAAACAGTATAGACCTGGACAAAGCTGAAGCCACCAAAAACTGCTCCAGAAAATAGCAAACACTGTTTGCAAAATCTATGAGCTCTTTTATCCTGGCTGTGCCAACTTCCGGTTTCTACCACCCAAATCCACGCAAACCGTTGCATTCTTCTCGTGCTTGTGTGTTTTTTTTTTTTTTTTTTTTTTTTTTTTTTTTTCAACAAGGTTGACTTTTTTGTGATATATCATATATGACATATGAAACAATGGGGTAAGAATATTAAATTGTGAATGAATGTCAAATTGTGATCCCCACCCAACCCAAGGCTGTGTTATAAAGAGAGCGAAAATTATTAATTCCAGGAATACATTAAATGTGTATTTTCTTCTTGGGTCCTGTTAACGAGTGCCCTTAGGGTAATGGTTAAGGAAGCATTTAATGCTTCTACTTAATGCTTCCATTTAATACAAAAATAACTTTTAAGGGTATTTTAGTCTTTCTATTTATTATTTTAATATTAAAAGTTCGTTATTTCCCGTAAAGTGCAATCATTTAATGCTCCTTAACCATTGTCCTAAGGACACTGGTTAACAAAATCCTTTCTTCTTTTATAGAAGTGGTGGGTCTCATCATGAATTTAATTAACAGAATCCATAATTTTTATGAGAGAAAGAAATACATATTTAATATACTCCCGAAATATAATATAATTATCAAAGAGAGAGAGCCCTACTTGGCTGCTTGAGACATCTCAAAAGCTTTGTAGGAGGGAACGAGAAGCAATTTGAGGTGTGATGGCAACAGTAAGAGCCTGCACACGTGGATGTAGACAGCACTGATCCTTTGATGTTAACACTAGTGATTAGTGTGGGATCAACATCCCATTAAGAAAAATATTGTATGGTATAATATTTTTCATTTTTTTTATTTATTTAAAAATAAATTTTCATCTTGATAAAATAATAACTTTTTTTAATTTTTAAAATAATTTTTAATATATTTAAATATAGGACTAATAAGAAGAAAAAGTTGTTGATGCAATACTTTTAAGTATTATATATGCAAGAAATATTATTGTTAGAACGGTTTTATGACTCTCTTGGTAAGTTGAGCTTATCTCGGTAATCGTTGGAGCTCCTAAAATTGTCACAACACAAGGTAGATAAGGATGATCAGCAAAAACAAAATATTTTGACTTACCCTAATAGCCAAGAGAGAGGCTAAATTAAGTTATTCAGTTTTCCGATGGACATGGCTGGGAGAAGTTTATTTTGTTAGAATAGGAAGAAGAAAATAAAATAATGTATAGAGAGAATGAGAGAGCCAAAGTAGTTACGTGATTCAATTTGATAGGTTACGTTTAATCTTATATGATGTAAATTTTACATTTTCAAAACGTAATTGGAGTTCAAAGTCAAATATTTTTCTCAAATTGTATCTAGGATTAATTTCATGTAAATCATCAATTTTATATTCAAAGATGTAAAGTTGTACCATTTTCTTAATCAATAAAATGAGGAATTCAATTTCAAAATCAATGTGAAAGTTTTTTTTTTTTTTTTTTTCCAATTCAAATAAAACAATTGCAATCCTTTCTTTATCTAAAGTGGGATGCATCCGCAAAGGATAACCATTTTGAAATCCACTAAAAAGATGTATAAATCAATCACACATCTTTTAAGATTAGTTAGATTTTCAATTGTGACCCTCACACAAATTAATAACTATTCTATTACTGATGTGTCTAGCTATAAATGATAAATAATTAAATAATGTTAGTGGTAAGTTCATATGAGAATTAATAAAAAATTATCTATTCAACTCTTGTGAAAAATATTATGTCTATAGTATTACTTTTATATAAAATTAAATTACTCTTTTCAAAACTGATTTTTTTTTTTTTTTTTTTTTTATTTTTTTTTTTATTATAAACTCTTTTTATTAACTTCATAATATTATATCATATAAACTCATGATGTTTTACAATCTTATAAATCGTTAATTTAATATATACTTCATAACTAAATTTAAATTATATTCTATATTTATGCTTTTCGTTAAAATCTTAAAATATATCGTTGTATATACTATATGCAAATATCACCAATGTTATTCTCACTGCTCTCGTCCACTCCAAGAAGAAAAAAAGAAAAAGCTTGCCACCTGGGGTGCGATAGCCTCCATGGTTGCCGTGCCCCCACCCCTCTTTTTTCTTTTTTTGCTTCCTTTCTTCTCTTTCTTTTATCTTTTCAAAGAGGTTTTCCTCCCCCCTTTTCAATGCTTCCTTTTGGGTAGCTCAGAGAAGTGGAGGTTTCTCTCCCCTCCTGTATGTATGTTTGTTTTGTCCCCCTTTGTGGGGGGTTTTTTGTTGGGTTTTTGTGTGTTTTTTTTTTTTTTCTTTTGCAGGTTGTTGATGTTCTAGATCTTGAGCTGTTGACCTAAATTTGGACTCTTGATGTTTTTTTCGGGTTAGATCTAGTGTGTCCTGTTCAAGATTTGGCTTTTTTGTTTCTTGGGTTCCAGATCTACTGTTTTTTTACTCAAATCCAGACTTTGTGTTGCTCTAGTGTGGTTCCTCCAACAATGTTAGGACTATTTCAAACTTGACCAAATGTTATCGTCTTCCTGACTCAAGCATGATATCAATCCAGATGTTGTATTCAGATTGCTGTTTATTGGCCCATGACCCCTGCCACCACCAATTGCTACTCAAGCTACTGTGTCGAGTCTATTTTCTTTATTTGTTATAAGTTCTGTGGTTTAGTTATGTAACATCTTTTTCCTGTTCTTACTTGGGTTGTTTTGGTCTGTAACTGAACTTGTACATAAGTCATCTTTACATATGTAATCTTAGCTTCATGATATTAATAAATGTCTTTTGTTTTATTAAAAAACTAATCGCAAACCCGTATGATGCATGGGAAAGCAACTAAAAATGAGATGTAAAGAAAAAAAAATTAGTAGTAATATTCCAATCAAATTGTACTCTCACTCAAATTTTTTATCCATCTATCCCAAAAGGTCAAATTATCTCATTTATTAGTTGTATAATGCTCATTATTAAACCATCATTTAAAAATATTGTTTGGCCTTAAAATTTGCATGAATTTCATTTTGTCTAAACTTTAAGAAGTTCGCTTTCCATCTCTAACTATTTGAAGTGTTACACTTTATGCTTAAACTTAATTTCATTTTTCATCCTTATTTTTGCCCCTAAACTAATGGAAAAATATATTTAAAATGTTTAGGGATGAAAAACGAACTTTTTAAATTTTACGGACAAAAAAGAAACTTCATACAAACTTTAGGGAAAAAAAATATTTTAGACTTTTATTTTAATTTAAAATTTTTGGTTTCTAATGTAGAGGCAAAGTGAACGCTTATGTTCAAATATGAATGTTGACATTGTCTTTTAGTGAAACCATTTCTCATGACTCTTAGTTTCCACATTTATGTATTCATAACTATAGAACCATGTATATATTGCCATTCTAGTGGCCATTTTGAACTTATGGTCAAATAAATTGCCATAGCATACCGTCCATACCCTTAAAATAAAAGACCATACCTTACAATGAGTATTTCTATGTTGAAACTTAACTCCAATTACATTTAGCAACATGAGTTCCCAGTCAATTGTTAACATTGTACCTGGTTGGCTAACACTCTCTACAAATGAACTTCTAAAGCTTGACATCATTCATCTAAGATAAACTACAACCTATACACACCCTTTTTAATTATCATTGTTTAGTTTTCATCTCATTGATTGGGTTCAACTTTATGAAAATGTAAGCATAAAACTCTCAAAGTTAATGTTAATTTTTCTGATCAAGGAAAATATACTTCAATCTTAATTTATCCAAATGAACTGAAAACTAGTCCAGCTCTATATAACATTTGCTACGGTATGGAAGACTTGGAAGTGTTTATCAATTGAGTTGAAAGTTTCATGCTACTCAATTAAGGTAAAATCCAAAGAAATATCTGCACAATTCTATGTAATTGATATAGGATATGCTTTATTGTTGCAAAGTAATATTATGAGTTTTGGGGGTGGAGAGATTAACTTGGACATTTCATCAAACACTTTGGGGATGATTGCGCTGTATGAACCAAACCTTTTCCCACAAACCCACACATCGAACACCTCCTTTGGCTTGCAAATATTTGTTCAATATTTCAAAATCTGAGTTCCAGGAGCCGTAGTTGCTCTTTCGAGTGTGAGAATCTCATTGAGATTGTCTGAATTGGTTTTTTTTTTTTAAATAAAATGGAAAACTCTCCAGAATCTGGTGGAACCAACGCCCTTTGGCTAGGGGCAGTGCGCCAATGCTTGCTTGTACATCTAAGATTGTTTGAATTGGCAAAGAAAAAATAAAAAAAGAAAAACTCCACAAATCTCTAGAATCTGGTGGAACCAACGTCTTTTGGCTTGGGGCAGTGCGCCAATGCTTGCTTGTACATGTTTCATAATTTGCGATGCATCATATATGGATGCCTGATGGAGAAACGCGGAGTTAGAGAGCTTCGAGAGACATAAGAAGTATTATCAGGTGTAAAGTGATAGAAAAAATTATATAAAAAATATTTTGATGACTTGAAAAATTGTGAGACTTTAGAAGAAGTTGATGTGTCAAAATATTAAAAAGTCAATAAAAAATCAACAAAACTTCGGTTTTACAAATATATATATATATATATATCACCGATTATTGACAAGTTTAAATGTATGGTCGTTGCTTTTCGTAGAGTGATCTCCTTGTCATAAAGTAAAAATCCTTACGGTACGAAACAAAGCAAAGCGCTACTACGGTAGCCCCCCACCCCCAAGATAAACATAGGGTGAAAGCTATTTGACCAAAGAATGATTACAGTTTTGACAAGGGGTGAGAAAATGGCTTCTCCGAGGAAAGCAAGTAGAGGGTGTTTGGGGAGCTAGGTGGGGGGGGGGCCGAGAGATAGAACCGCTGGCAGCAAGTTATCTGATGAATAATAGAGGTTGTCATAGACTCATAGTATAGTCACCCCTGTCTGCTGTATCATGTATGGGTAGGGTAAATATTAAGGTGAAAGAGAGAGAGAGAATATCTGGAGCTGCACAAACTGACCCAAAGACGTGTATTCTTTTGTGGCGGCATACCCTTTTCCTTCCCTAATTCAAACCAGCAGATTGTACTAGCTACTTCTCTAATCTCTTCCCAACATATAACTATTAAAATATGTATTATCTTATCACTTTCTTGAAATCAGTCAAATCAGAGTGACAACTTTCTTTAACAAATCTCTTTTAGCTCAGAGATTTGAGGTAGGACGGAGATTTCCTTGAGTCAACAAGTGGACCAATGCCATTTCACTTCAAACTGTAAAAGAAAGCACTGGTCACAGAACCAGTACGAGAGCATTCACCCCAACCAACCACACTAAACTAGGTGGCAATGTATATAAAGGCATCGATTTTAAGTGGTATGCAGTTTTGTACAAGAAATCAGTATTTGATTAACCAGTGATAGAGCCAACTCAGAGGCAGAGGGCACAAAATTTTAAAAGTACTGAACTATTTCGGCAAACACCATACCTAGGAAAATAAGTAAAGGATGCGGCTTTAAGAAAATATTTAATGCTTTTTTTTTTTCCTGTACGTATGATTTTAGGTAGGGGTGGCTTCGGGTCGGGCGGGTTGGGTATTGGACAAATCCGTTGTCCGTCCGTAAAAAATAAATTCACGGATAATCCGTCCACTAACCGTCCGTTGATAAGTTCGGGCGGGCGGGTCGGTTGAGCGGGTTTGGCGGGCGGGTGGTCGGGTTTAATAGGCTTGCAAGTAAGCTTTTTTTGGACTTTTTTGGGCTTGCAAGTGGACTTTAAAAATTTAGTCCATATCATTGTTTTGGACTTTTTTGGGTCATTTTAAAGCCAAATTAACAACTATATATAATTGGGCCTACTAATTTAGTTTTTTTAGCCATTTTTTTACTATTAATTTAAACCTCCTTATTTGCTAACTTTTTAAACCATTCTTATATATAAAAAACCAAACATAAATGCAAGTATGCAACAATTCCTAAGCACATACAAATACAAATACAAAAAATCAATTTCATATTAACCTAAATTACCAACCAACTAAGCAACTACCAAACATACTAAATAAATAATCATACATTCTAATTTCTATAAATTCATATTAACCTAAATTACCAACTAGGCAACTACCAAGCATGCTAAATAAATAGTCATACATTCTAATTTCTACCCTAATTTAGCAAGCATACAAAACAACAAATACAAATACAAATACAAATAATCAAAAACTAAGTTATGGGTTTATAACTTTATATATAATATATATATATATATATTTAATTAAATATTTTCGGGCGGGTGGGTATCCACCCGACCAAAATTCCAAAAACCGTTATCCGTCCGTTATCCGGATATTTAAAATATCCGTATCCGTCCGTATATATACGAGCGGGCGGGTGGGTGAGTGGGTCGGCCGGATTGGTCGGGCGGGTCGGGTTCCACGGTTTTTTGCCCACCCCTAATTTTAGGGATGTAACAAGTGAAGTATAGTATAGTTTTCTTTATATTTATGTATCTATTTTTTATAATACGGTTTTTCCATTATACAAATCTGTATTTGTATTTATTAAGATCGGTTACGATGCAGTGCGGTGTAGATGCGGTCTTGCGATTTTGGCTAAACTCATTTTGGGTCGGATTGGGTCAGCCTATATATCAATTTTAATCTAAAAAATCTACCTTTACAACAACTCAAAAATTTGGCTAACTATAGCATACAGATATAAATCATAATTTTCAATTTCAACTTAAATATTTAAGAAGAAAAAAAATTATAACATACATATCTCATAGAATTAATCATAATTTACAATCTCAACCTGCACATATATGTCATATTTATACAAATATAACTCAATCTTAACCTTCACATACCATTAGCATACAAATATAACATAATATCACCTACATATACCATTAGTATACAAGTATAACATACTAGAAGGTGTAATCAGTGAGGTGCGATGCGGTTTTCTCCTGATTTATGCACCTACACCTTATAGTGCGGTTTTCCTATTACACACATCTACACCTGCACCTATTAAGATCGGTTTTGGCGCGGTGCGGTGTGATTCTTGCGGTTGTGTCGGTGAAGCTTACACCCCTACGAAGGAAAGAAATCAATATTAAAAAAAAAAAAAAACTTTTGAAGTATTTTAATTTTTTTAATTATTATTTTGATATTAAAATTCACTATTTTTCTCATAAAATGGAATCATTTAATACTTGCTAAACGTATATCCTAAATGTTTCTCCACACACCAATATATATATATACCCTGAGGGCAGCTTTAACAAAAACCATACGTAAAATGGAATAATAATCAAACAAAAAATAAATACTTAGTAGAATTCCATAGAAGTATAATTTTCATTAATCTTTTACACTAAGCCTACAAGTACATAAAATTTCACAGGAAAAATCATTTTTCATATTCCAAAATGAGAGAAAATATGTGGATTTTAGTTAGTTTAACTAATAAGTCTCTTGTCGTCGAATAAAGGACCTGCAGACTTGGCCTAATGGTAAGAATAATCATCATGGAACAGACGCCACAATAAAATCGTGTTTCTACCAATCCCAAGATTTGGTTATAGATCCTACCATGATCCTACTAATTAAATATCCTATTACAATATGTATGGTTTAAAAGTTTTAGTATCGGGTCTTAAAATAGATTTTACGTTAATTTTTATTTATAAGGCATATTATGTAGTTTATTCAAGAGCACCTTTGGAATTGTGACAAGAGATACAATTGTAACCACAGATTTTTGCAAAAAATAACTATTAAAATGATTAGATTTGGGCAAATACAATTACAAAGTTTTAAATTGTAATAGGTGTTTGATAACTAAGATGATAAAAGAGTTTTTTAAAGTAAGAAATGACAAAATATGAAATTATAAAAATGCTTTATATTATTGTTTGGCGTAAAAAGTGTTATTCCATATTACTATATTATTATGAAATACTTATTTATATAATTTATTAAATTATAAGTTCAATAAAAATATCCAAATTAAATTATAATTGGACTCCAATTTTGTGCTAAGTGTCATTTAATTGCACTTTAATTTGATGCCATACTCGAATAAAAATAAAAATTAATGGAAAATGTTTTTTTTTTTTTAATTATTAGTTGACTAAATGATCTTCTGACCCTTAAAGATTGGAGTTTGTTTTCATTTTGGTCCCTTAAGTGTGAGATTTTTCATTTTGGTCCATCAAGTTTGATACTATTTTCAAAATGGTTCCTCAAGTTTTAGAATTTTTTTTTTGGTCCATCACATCTGATTTTGTTTTTAGAATGATCATTATCGTCTATCTCTGTTTACATTTTGGTTCATCAAGTTTGATTATGTTTTTAGATCAGGAGGACCATTTTGAAAAATGAAATCAAACTTGATGGACCAAAATAAAATAAAAATTCTCACACTTAAGGGACTATTTTGAAAATTAATCAAATTTGGTGGACCAAAATGAAAAATCTCAAACTTAAATGACCAAAATGAAAACAATCTCAAACCATTATTATTATGGGCATCATGTGTCTTTAAAATAATAATAAATTATGGGTATGGCATTTCTTACTTATATGAGAAATAATTCAATAGATTTTAAAATAATTTTAGGAAAAAATTTCAAAATTTGTGTCTTTCAGGAGCCCATATAAAAAGCTTTTTAAGGCCCCCCTAAGGGTCTATTTGGATGAAAGGAAAGAAAAGTGGGTGGAAAGAAAATGGAAGCAAAAAAGAAAAGTGGAAGGAAAACTAATTTGATGAAAAATAAATATAAACTTTATTTGTTTGGATGAGAAGAAAAATGAGAGGATGAAAAATGTAGTTTATATGAATTTTCTATTATGATCATATTACATAGTATATAAGAAACAAAGTTATGAACGAAAATTATGCTTTTTTTTTTTTTTTTTAAAGAAAATTCGTTTGTTTTTTTAAATAAAAATAAAAACAAAAACACAAAATTAAGATGAACCGAAGGAAAGAGGGGCAAAAAAGTTTTTTTACTCCAATGTCTCGTACAACCAACATTTCTCTCCACTATATTTCCATTTTGGAGAGAAAAGTTTTTGTGGGCCCGGGAGGAAAAGTAGCAGGCCCCCACACTTTTATTTCCTTTACTTTTTAAACCAAACAAGTATTTTTTTTCCAATTAAACTTTGCTCTTCGGTC
Source organism: Fagus sylvatica (assembly GCA_907173295.1). Taxonomy (NCBI): domain Eukaryota; kingdom Viridiplantae; phylum Streptophyta; class Magnoliopsida; order Fagales; family Fagaceae; genus Fagus; species Fagus sylvatica. The sequence continues at coordinate 12,910,030 of OU015768.1, read as the reverse complement.
AATGATCTCAAGGTGAAGTGATATCTTTTGGTGATTCTAATGTAGATGTTTATTGTTCGAATGCTTCCCCCTCCCCCCATAGTGTCAAATGCATCATCATGAAGTGGACATGAGTTCAAATGTTATGTATAAAATATATATATATATATATATATATATATATGTATATATTATTTCAAGTTTGATTATTCTAATTTAACATCTTTTTAATTTTTTTTTTTGTTGTTGGATAATCATAGTTGGGAAATGAGGATTTAAAATTTATTTTTTAGATAAAGTCAATACTAATTGAGTTACAAGACTCTTAACAGATCTTTTAAATAATAAATCAATTGAATCGTGTACATACTTTTTTATCATATATTTCATCTTCTATATTAAATATGACAATGAGACATCAAGGGTAGATCGTACTCAATAAGGGTTTTTAACATGTAGGCCAATTTACTATGGAGGAAGAGAAATGGTCTATACTTCTTAGAGTATTCATCCGTTCACACTACTTAAAATGTTGATAATGTTACTCATAATTTATGATGTTAAAATTTATGGACAACAATGCCCAAAGATAATATTGTTTAAATTTATTAGTTGTCTGCAGATATTTAGCAAAACAAAAAATGTAGTAGTCTGCAGATGTATTTTTCCTACTTATTAATCTCTCAACTTAAACAGCACCAACCGCACTCTCACGCTTGGCACGCGTGGCGCAAAGGACGCATATCTTGACCATTAACACAGGCAGTGTCACAAAACACCCTCTCAAATATCAATTTCTCCCAACTCTGGCTCTCTCTGTTTCTTATCCGTGGCTCTGTGCGTGTGTGTGTGTGTGTGTATGTTTGTTTTAGGAGTTAAAAGGAGTTTTAGGACAGTTCCAAACCATCTCACCTAGCTAGCACTCAATGTTGTCATCAACAGGAGTTGAAGAAACTAGCTTAAACAAAACAAAGAGGCTCAGCAGCAGAGTCTCATCCTCATCCTCATCCTCAAAGTCATCACTATCATCATCTACATCTTCATCATACCCTTCACCATTCTCACCCTCTCTCCACCAAACCCACCCAAGAACCAACACCAAAACCATGGAAGAGGTTTGGAAGGACATAAATCTTGCTTCTCTCCAAGACCAAGCAACCACACCAAGGATCCACCAACCTCATCCCACCTCAAACTTCCGCAGTGTTATCCTCCAAGACTTTCTTGCTCGACCCTTTAACAAAGACCCACCTACTTCCACTGCCACCATGGTCTCCACCACTACACAGGCCGCTCTCTTCGACTCTGGCCCAGTACTGTTGCCACCCCCAGCCACTGTTTTGAGCTTGAATTCGGGTTGTCAATTTCATTTTCTTGATCACTCTGACCCACTAATTAGGCCTAACTCACATTTACAATCCCACCCCAATTCTAATGTTTCTTCTTTCAGTAGCCCATTTGAGGCCTTGGCTTCCTCTTCTGCTTTGCCATCTTCTGCAAAGAAAAGGGTTCCAGAATCTGATAGCAGCTCCGGAGATCGGCGACATAAGCGTATGATCAAGAACCGAGAGTCCGCTGCTCGATCGAGAGCTCGAAAACAGGAATGTGTAACTCTTAAATTTTTCTTTCGTTCTAAGTTTAAATGTAATAGTCTGGTGGTGATTCTTATTTTGACAAGTGCGTTTGTTAAGTCGCACATAAAGCATATGGTCTCACATTGACATATATGCTAGTCAGACTGAATTTACTAACAATTGCAAGCAGTCCCAAATGCATCTTGTGAATAGTCTTTTGTCGCTTTTACACTGTTTGATTTTCTTTTCTGAAAGTACTCTTTCGGGTGCTTCCTTTTTACAGGCCTACACAAATGAGTTGGAACTTGAAGTTGCCCACTTGATGGAAGAGAATGCAAGACTTAAGAAACAGCAAGAACAGGTGAGTTTTATACTAATAAGCACAACCCAAATTGTGATTGTTCCCATTATTTCTTTAAGGTTTATTTACTACTCCTAGCCAGAACTAGAACTATTCTATTCTAAATTTAGTTTTATTTGGGTGTGAATTTTGAGATGGCTTTCTTTTTTCTTTTTTTTTCATTCATTTGGGCAGTTAAGATTGGCTGCAGCTGCTCAACTTCCAAAAAAGCACTCCCTTCAACGAACGTCAACGGCTCCATTTTGATAATCATCAATGCCTTCTTCCTTTTAACAAATCTACCTCTTATATACCTCAGCAAAGTCCCTTTCGAGTTGAGAGAGAATAGAAAGAAAGAGAGGGTATTTATGGGTTTCAATGTTTTTGTAGGTAAGTGTACCTCTACTCCATATTTATAGTGGCTTTAGGAAAGAACGATGAATGTCTGAAAAGAAAAAGATAGTGTTTGCTGCTGCTGCATTCCTAAGAAGCAGGAACTTAATTTGGTGGGTCTGTGTTTTGTTTTGTTGGTATCCTTTCCTTTGGCTTATTACCCTTTTTTATCCTTCTCAATTTTAAAATTTCATTGTATCTCTAAAGAGAGAGAAATTGGTTCCAAAAAGCCGAAAAGTGCGAGTTATGTGGCTCCAAGAAGATGTACAGTGCAAAATGATGGGACACTTTGTTTCTTTCCTGCCCATCGCTTTCAACATCTTCTTCTTATCTCTCTTATCTTCCGCTGTGGAGTGTCTGTAACTAGTACAACCCTTTCTTTCATGTTATTATTACCCTCACTGATGCACTATTTTGTTGGCTTTCTGGTGGCCTTTTCTAAGGCCTTAATTTCTGTCCTGGTTCCTCCTGTATCAAAAAAGAAAAGAAAAGTAGCAAGAGTGCAAATAATGGGTATTTTTAATGATTCATTAAAAATTTAAATAAAAATGTTAAAGACGTCAACAATTTTATGGATTGGTATTGAATAACGCCAATGATATTTCCACACCCATAAATGAATCAATAATGGGTGTGGAAATAACACCTATATGGTTCTCTAGAATAACAATGGTTCTTAATGGTTGAGATAACTTGTAAAATTATTTTTCATCTCAAATATATTAAATTTTTTTTTAAAAGTTAAAAAAGTTGTTTTTTCGTTGACAATGGATGGTCGAGATCAAAAAGATTGCCCTTGCACGGGATCTTGGTCACAATTTTATAAAAAATCAAAAGACAATAATAACGGTAATTTTTAAACTAATGTCCACTTTTGGCCCTTAACTTAAAGGGTATTTTTATTTTGGCTTCTTAATTTCAAAAGTTTTCATTTGAGTCATATAGGTTTGAGTAGTTTTTAAAATAGTCATTCCGTGTAACCAAGATTTGGTAAATAACGAAATGACTCATTTGACAGTTAAACAGACTTATGAAATAAAAACTTTTAAAGTTATGGGATTAAAATGAAAACTTCAAAGTTAGGGGGTTAAAAATGGACTTTAGTCTAATCTTTATTGCATCAATAAATTGATTTGATTGTTATTTCATCAATACGTAATAAATATATATCACATAAAAATTTTATATATATATATATATATATATATATATATATTTAAAGACAACACATCAATTTATAATTTTTTATATATACATATAAATTAGATTACAATGATTGTGTCACACAACATGTTAACGTTGGTCACACAATTCTTTACACCATTTGATTTTTTATTACCTATCTCCATCAATCCTTTTTTTAAGATAGGATAAAATTTGAATTTATAGTATCTGTTTCATAATGGAACCTACCTTACATCAAATGCTTTGATTGTTATTTCATCAGTAACATAATAAATATATATATATATATATATAATTATCGACATGTTACTGTGGGTCACACCAGTCTTTACACTATTTGATTTTTTGTGACAAACGAGTGTTTGCCTATCTCTATCAATTCATTTTTTAAAATAGGATAAAGTTTGAACTTATGGTATCTGTTTCATGATGACATTATGCTTTGATTGTTATTTCATCAATAACATAATAAATATATATATATATATATACATTTTTTGTGACAAACGAGTGTTTGCCTATTTACATCAATACCTTTTTTTTAAGATAGCATAAAGTTTGAACTAATAGTATCTGTTTCATGATAGAATCTACATTGCATTAAATGCTTTAATTGAGCCATAATTTAGTTTTTTGATATAAGCTGAATAAAAAATAGAATTAGTTCAAAATTCAACTCTTTTTATTTTATATCTAATTTTGATGAGAATGTGAATGTGAAAATGTTATAATTTAGAATATATATGTTTGCACCAAACTTTAAGAACTCATTTTTTGTGGTAATGGGCATTTGAAATAATCAAATTTAAAACTAGTTTTTTTATGTTTTTTATGGGGCTAAAAGCATAATACCCCCTGGGGTTTGGCTAGTTGCAAACAGACCCCCTGGGGTTTTGATTTTGCAATATAACCACCTGAGGTTTTTAAATTGGTGAAATTGACCCCTTTAATTTTTTTGAATTTTGCTAACAAAATTTTCATATTTGAGGTAATGGCATATGACAAATTTTGTTAGCAAAATTGACAAAAAATATATAAGGGGTCAATTTCAAATTTAAAAAAAACTAGTTTTTTTATGTTTTTTATGGCAATCTATTTGGTCTAATTTTGAATGTCTTTACCAAAAAAAAAAAAAAAATCAAATGGAAAACCATTAAAGTAGTTTACATTATTCATTGTTGGTAAGGTTTTATGACATGCCAAACATTTCTTCTGGGCACTGCCATTTGTGGGCCAGTCAAGTTAATTACATCTTCCAACGAGTGGCGGGAGACGTGTACTTGGTCATTTGTAAGTTTTTTTTTTTGGCTAATTTGGTCATTCGCAAGTAGTGTATAATTCCATATACATCGTGATTCTGTAAGACTGTAGCCTAAATAATTAAGAAGAAACGAAAGTGATTAAACTGATAATTTTAGGATGTGAGAGGGGTCATGTAAGGTATTCTCAATCTCAAGCAAGCCTTGAATTTGCCTTGGGTTGCCTTTTGGGCCAAATTCCTCCATCGGGGGTGGTGGATGCCCAAATATGCAAGTTGTTTATCGAACCAAGAATAAGAAGAAAATAAATGGTAATTATAATGAAGCGCTTGGTATGAGAAATTTTTTTAGGATTCTGGAGAATGTTAAAAAATTTATCAATATTTCATGTTTTACTGCAAATCACACAAGGAAATTCCATATGCCTGTAATAATGTGCCTTTTAAGACTAGTTTCGACTTTCAAGTAATTTTGATATAATTCTTCTAAATGAAAAGAAAAAACGTAATTTGAAATAAATTTTTTTGTAAAGAATTATTCTCTAATAATATTTTAAGAACTGTGATTCAATGACCTTTTTGTGTGTGTTTTGGGTGAATTAAATGTGTTCAATATGAACATTTATATTTACAGTTAATTTGAGATGCATATGCATTAGACCAAAAATAGAAGAGTTAATTTGACCAATAAATTTTATATCATTCATGTTATTTAGAAATGTTAGACTAATGTTTTGATAAAGTTGACTTCATTTATAGGTTATATTATTTTTCTCATCATCTATTTGTAGGAGATACAAAAAAAGTTACAGGAATAACACTTGAAAGTTGAAACTTTGTTTATAAATTTAAAGATATTTTGCAAATAATAAATAATTTTCCTAAGATTCATATGAATGAACCAAACATAGACATAATTACATTCATGAACATCTAGATTCTTAGGCAAAATTAGAACGGAATGACAATTGTTATCATAGTTTTAAAAACGGAATGAGATTGGTCGGTTCAATCAATTCAAATCATGAACTAGGGCCTATATCAATTCGGTCTTAAAATTGGGAATTGGATTGATTTGATTGAACTTGAACATTTTATATTTTTGGCTAAACTACAATTTTGGTACCTGTACATTTGTCGCAATTTCAATTTTGTCATTATACATTTAATTGTGTCAAGTTTGAAGTTACCTTGATACCCTTAAGATCTGGGGGCTTTTTGGTCATTTTAAAACTCTGGGGTTAATTGTTAAAAGCTGACTTGGTTAATTATGACACATGTCATTTAATTATAGGGATGGTGGACAGCTGACGTGGTTCACCTAGTAGACTGAATAATTTCTCCTAAACCATCTCTCCAAAAATTGATGCCTTTTCTTTTTTCTTTTCAAATGATCCTTTATGCTCAAGCAAGCCACTTTCCCATTTTATTTTTTGCATTAATTTTGAATTATAGGTATATTTTCCCATTTAGGTCTTCCGGAAGACCCAAAAAAGAGTATGTAGATGCCCATTTTTTTTATAAAGGATTTTTCTATTTGGGTTTGTTTCATGAATGAAATATTTTGTTTATATAATTATTTGGGATTACAATAAATATTAATGATATTTTTGCGTCCGAATCAAACTATAATTTTTTTTTGCACATTTTATTCAAAGTTACAACCAAACACAAGAAAACAAATTAGTTTTTCAAGAAGATATTTTATGCCAAAATAAACAGAGCTTAAGGGCACGTTTGGTACATTGTAATGATTATTACAAGGTAATAAGAATCAATATTACTAGTAATAGAATAAACTATAATGGAATATCTATTACTATTCATTTGTTTGGTGACAATACATGAATATAATCATGAATCTATATTATTTTTTTTCTATAACATGATTAATTTATGCGTTCTTTGTTCAAAATTACCAACTCTTTAAAATGTCTTTTTTTTTTTTAAATAATAAAAAATTTGTTATCACCTTTTATAATTAATATATGTGTCATTTGATAATGTTTTTACTAAAAAAAGAAAACTATAATAGACTTGAACTATTTTGGGGATCAACCTAAATATATATATATATATATATATATAGAGAGAGAGAGAGAGAGAGAGAGAGAGAGAGAGGGAGGCAACAATTAAAAATAAAAAAATTATTTTGGGGGAGCGGCACTTAATGAGGGTTTTAGAATTGGTTTTGTATTTGTTATAGCTATTAAGTAGATTAAGGAATAATTATTACACCATTTTTGGTATGGAATATCTATTCTAAGTTTAAGGAATAACAATTTGTAAGGATAGCTATAGTCTGTAAAGAAAACACAACTAATGGCACATTTGACACACTATAATAAGTCTCTTAATAGAATAACTATTTCTAAGGAATTAATATTCAATTGTCTGGTTGCGCTTTTATTCTAGGTAATAATTATTCCTTAAGAATGACTATTATTTAAAATAAGGAATAACTATTTCTTATCAAAAGGTCTATAATAACTATTCCTTAAGTCACGTAATAGTTCAAAAACATAAATAAATATAAAATCCAAAAACAATAATTGGTTACCACTTTTTAAAATTCTCTCTCTCTCTCTCTCTCTCTCTCTCTCTCTCTTCTATATATATATATATATATATCAATCAAAACAAGTCTCCAAAATTTTATTTTTAATCTCTCCTCCCCCCCCCCCTCTCTCTAAATAAAAAATCAAAACGCAAGTCTCTGAAAATGCTTAAAATTATTAATATTCCTATAATAAGCAATCAATTCCAAGTTTTGTCTTCCAGAGATTCGTGAACTCTTATATGCAAAATCATCATAAAAATTAAACAAAGTTCTATAAAATAAGTTTATTATTGTTTGTTTGTTTTTTTAAAAACATTATCAAAGGACACTTACAATTATTAGAAAAGGTGTTATCATTTTTTTTCTTACATTTATGGAATTATTAATTTTGAACAAAGAACACGTATATTAATCATGTTAGTAAAATATACAATACAGATTCAAGGTTCTTCTATTCATGTGTTATTAATAACATATGAATGGTAATATTTTTTTCATTACAGCTTATTATATTCCTTTTAATTCTGATTCCTGGTTTCCTACTACACTCTTTATAATAGTGATTCTTGCTGCACTATATTAAGCCTGTGTTTGGATCCTCTACTAAAAAGTGATTTCATGGATTTTTATGTATATAATGCATTATGCAAAAAATCTGAGATGTTTGGTTGGGATTTTGGAAAATGCATTTTGCAAATTCTCATTTCTAGAGCAGAAGTCAGAATCCAAAATATTTTGGATTCTGATTCTAGCTTCTACTTTTAATTTTTGCTAAAGTAAATGGGATCCACTTACAACAGTTTATTACTCAAACAACTTTTTTTTCCCTGCTTAATTTTTCTCTTTCTTTCTTTTATTTTCCCTCCCTCTCTTTTGTTCCCTACTTTTTCTATTTTTTTGATGTGTTCCTATTTTTTCTCTTTCTTTCTTTTATCTTTGAAAAAGTATTCTATTTTCTCATTTTGTATCAAATAACCAAGGATGATTTGGAATGATTGTTAGTAATGTTTTTTTCTTTGTTTAATGTAAACTTGTTATGATGTGCTTTTTCCAGCACTTTATTTGTAATGTTTGAATTTTATGTCACATTATGTTTTTTCTTTTATTTCCTTTTCTTTTATTTGTAATGTTTGTAATGTTTGGATGTTATATAAAAAGAAAAAAAAAACTGAGAAATGGGGGAGGGGTGTGAACTGTGAGGAGGAAATGAGAGAAAAAAATGAGATGGGTGAGGGGGGATGTGTGTGTGTGGTGGGGGAGAAGAAAAAAGAAAGGCAGGGGGTACATGGGTGGTGGGGAAAAAAAAAAGGAAATAAAAAGGAAAAAAGAAATGGGGAGTGGGGTTTACGTGTATGGTGGGAAAAAAGGGGGAGTGGAAAAGAAAGAAGAAAAAAAAAATTGAAAGGGAAAAAACTAAATTGGTTTTATTTGTATGTTCACTTTGTTTGGTGCAAAGTGTAGAATTGTGAAAATTTATTTAGAGGATGTCTATGATATTTTTTTTATCATAAATGGTTTGTGTATATCTCTATTGCACACACAATACACATTTCTCTATATTTTTTTATTACATTGTTCAAATTTTATAAAAATGTGTGCAAGGAGATGTGCACAAATCATGACCTATTTTTTTTTTATTAGTAGACATTAATTTAAATCACAACGTAATACTTTATTTCTTTATTACATTGTTAATTTTGTATTGGTAGTAAATGTATTTTTAGCCTTGTATTGAGATATTTAAAAAAAAAATGTTAATTACATAATGTATACTAATAATATATTATTTAATAAGAAGAATGCATTCTTTAAAATACCAACCAAACACAATTTCTTTCAGCATAATCACTTCTTATAAATAATTTCAATATTTTACCAAACGCACTATTTTCAGCAAAATGCATTCTAGAAAATGTATTCTCGAAGAATGCATTCTCGAGAATGCATTCTAGCAGGAATGCATTTTCGAGAATGCATTTCCTAAAATTGAGGATTCAAACATAAGCTAACTATTACAATATATCAAACGTGTCCAAAATCCCAAAACACCCCACCCACCACCCCCCCAAAAAAAAAAAAGACCTTTTATTTTTATCATTATTTTTTACGACAGACCTTTTATGTTTCGTATAGAAAAGACATGTTCACTGGCTTAAGTTCATCTCAATTCTCAAGATAAACTTCGATTCTATTAGCCATACTAGAATATTTTGCCCAGAGTTTATCGAAGTTAAATAAACTATACTAGCCAATGTTAACATCAATTCCGTTGTCGTCCAGCGGTTAGGATATCTGGCTTTCACCCAGGAGACCCGGGTTCGATTCCCGGCAACGGAAGTTTTTGCATTTTTCATCTTTATGTTTTGGACTTTGTAGAAATGGAGCCCCAGTTGTCCAAAATCAAGCCCATACCTGCTACACCAGGATGCTTGCAGTTGCATAGCTTTCGAGTCTTTTTTGTTTTTCCAATAACTTGTGCATTGAAAAAGTTCCAAGTACTATGTGCCAACCAACTCCCTTAAATCAGACATGAAGTAACGAGCAAGCATCAATAGCTTTCGAGTTTTGATCCTACTTGACATTCATGGATTGGTTTAACATGTTGGATCTTGGGTTAGCATAAATCTTTTTTCTTTTCTTCTTTTCCTAACAATAAAAGCACTTACTTTTTTCTTTTCTTTTCTTTTCTTTTTTCAATAGGTGAGTTTTGATCCTAATGTGAGGAGTAAGATAGGAGAGATTAAAAGTACTTTTTATGTTAATTAATTCATTTTAAATTATAATCTCGAGGTTCTCTATAAGCTCAAATTAACTAGTTCAAACAGTACAGCTTCTTTTTTCTACATCTAATAACAGATTCCAAGCGGGATATATACCTAAAGTCACCCTTTGGATCTTGTCAGAAACTCATAAACTCTTACCTTTTAGCTTAAACTAAAATTTTCCTTTTATTTCTCTAAATTATTAATACTACTTGACGTACTTGGGCACAAAACTCCGGGGCAATTATCATCTCTGGTAATTTTTCGTATAGGATTGGCATGGCAGCTGCTCGTCTTTTTTGCTCAAAACTTGAGAATAATATAAATCTAGTGCAATTGTTATTTCTCTTCTTTCTTCTTTAAACAATTCATGGTGGTATACCGTATACGTGGTGCAATTTTCAAGAACTGGGCTAAACTTGGGGCCATGCAAAGTAGCCTAAAAGCCCATGTGAAACCTTTCCAGACCAATTATGAGCAGGTGGGCTGCCCTCCAGTTGTCAACTATGTACAAGCCAGTAGTCTATAAATACCATTGTACCTTAAAAAAATAAAAATTAAATTAAATTGTTCGATTTTATAGTTTACTGCGGGGTTGAATTATTGAACTTAACCCCATAGTTAAAGTGGTAAAATTTAATTTGCCCAACAAAAAAAAAATTTGAAAAATGAAAAATGAAAAGAAGCAAACTTTTGAGATCAACGCAATAATAATAGTTTCAACGAAATACCAAGAAGCTCCGTTGTCGTCCAGCGGTTAGGATATCTGGCTTTCACCCAGGAGACCCGGGTTCGATTCCCGGCAACGGAATTTTTTACATCTACTTCAAAAATTTTATTTATATATCAAGTGCAAGTGCAGAATTTACATGTTAGAAACCAGCTACATGAAAAGAAGAAAACCAAATGACCATCTCATCGGTGAGCACTTCCTGTGTATGACAGTACTTCTCCTCTCCTCCCATGGAAAACCGGCATACAGGGCATGTTTTCCGGCACGCATTGAACCACCTATCAACACAAATCTTGTGAAACTCATGCAAGCATGGAAGAATACGTGTCTCCTGCTGTCCCTTCTTTAATCTTGACAAACACACGCAGCATAGCTCACCCTCAAACTGAACCTCATCCAAGGGAGACATGGATGAACATTCTTCCTTCACCTTTTGCCAAACATCCGATCCAATAAGATTATAGATGAAGGACACCAACTTCTTCAAAACCATTTTGTTTGACGGAGTCTCCTAACATTTCTATTACATCTTTAATAAGAGTGAAGTTTAGTTGAAAAATAGTGTGATAGTAACGGGTCATTTTTGATGCTCACTTGTTTTGCGTGGTTTGGAAGTGTTGTTAGATTGGCAGAGACGATTTGTTCAAGTCCCCAGCACAAAGCGGTTACACCTAAACAGACTCTTACTCTTGACCTTTCTTCTTTTCTTAATAAAACATCCCTAACCTATTCTCAACTCTAGCTTCATTTCTTTCATTTGGTATGCTGGGTTTTGTTTTTTGTTTTTTGTTTTTCGGAGAGAAGAAAGGGGATCGAACCCGTTGGCAGGTTGGGTAAAGTTTTTTGCTAAAATTTAGTAGTCACATTGCATCATATTCATAACATTAATAAAATTAAATTAAATTAGTCACCCTTGAATGTAAAAAATAAGTCATAATATATAGGATAGCCCTGGGCCCAGAAATTAATATCTTGATAGAAGAATTGTAACCTTACAACCAACACGACCATTTTGCCTAATTACTAATTTATTTGGTCTCACAGCAAAAAGTGAGACGAAAGGAATGCATATATTCTTCTGTAAGGGAAGGATCATTAGCAGCCAATGTTGCTTATACCTTAAGGTATATGAACTATTAAGACCATAAATTGTGGTTATATTCCTTTCGAAACTACTCGAAAACGACTTTTTGAGATAACAATACAATTGCTTAAACCTTAATATTGTTGAATTTTAAGTATAATTCACTTTTTCCATATTGTCAAGACTCAAGACTGACCACGAGAGAGAACTTTGCGGTTGTTATTAATAATGAAGAAAAATATGAACATCTGAATAAACTAGTTGGAATTGGAGGCCTCACTTCAAAGTTTCTTTCCTGTAGAAGAGGGCCTCCAATTGCATGCAATTCCCTTCTGCTAAAGACGGCTCAGAAGGTCAAATGAAAATAGATCTATTAGGTAAGCTCCATCCTGTGCAGAATCCAAAGCACAAGGAAAAGCTAGGCAATCAGACAACCTAATGTGTGAGGCATCCACATGTCAATAGGGAGTGATTTCTAATTTTAAAGTAAATTATCAAAAAAAAAAAAAAAAATTGTGATTCTACCAAACCATTCCAATCCAACAAAAAGAGACATGAATCCTAGTTGAGCCAGTTGAATCCATTAAAGCTGCTCATTGTGGCACACACAGTCACATATTCTATTAGACAAGTTTTGGTCCCAAGGAAAGAGGGAGAGGGGAAGAGGAGATTCGGACTAATGACCTCCACCGCATGATGCGTAGTCCCCAACCAATTGTGCCATTTAGGGTTTCATTGGTACATATATAAAACACACTCAAACCACTTCCATAGTTCCATACCTCATTCTTTGAGGTAAGAATCACAAGGTTGTCTATCAAGGCATTTTTATTAAAGTTAAACCCAAGAGAAACACAAAGAGCATTCAGAATAACGATTTAAAGGATAGAAAGAAAATTTATTAAATGAAAAGAAGGAACACATCCAAGTACACAGGTTGTGTACTTGAGATGCAGCACAATTCAACTATATTACGATAGTCAAGAAATCCCAACAAATTAGAGAAAGAATGACCACTTAAAGTAGCCATCCAATCATACAAGAAGCATAAGAAAACATCTTTAGATCCGTCGTAGCTCGGTCAAGTCCTTCAAATGTTCGGCTATTACATTCTTCCAAATAGTCCACATTATGCACAAAGGAATTGCATTCCAAATATCATCACTACAGTGTCTAGCAAACCGCCCCTTCCAATAGACCAACAAATCAACTACCCTATTAGGCATGACCCAGTGCACCCCAAAGAACCATATCACTGCACCCCAAAGGATATGAAAACCATGGCTACTAATAGGCAGAAGCTATACATAATCACTTAGAAGAGAAGGAAAACAGTATTTGGAGATTTAAGAGATCTACAAACACCACCTTCGTCTCTTATGCCCAAACAAATTTCCCAACAAACTGGAATAACTAAAGCTGTTTTGGTATTTCTGTAGAACTGATCATATGCAGCCACATATGTATCAAACATGATGCACCGCTAATAATGGATAAATCCACTAACTTATCAATAAATGAAAAAGAAAAAGAATAAATCCATTAGCAAACATACATTGTAGAGCAAAAAGGGTCATCCCTCCATTTGAGGGAACTTTGGATTCAGAAATAACAAACAAGACAAATAATCTTTGCTAAAGAAACAAGATCACTTAAAGAATAATGATGACTTGCTTGCATAAATACATTTGTAGCTTACAAATATAACAAGGCATTGTCCAATGGCGGCAACAATATTTCAAATCCTAACAAAGATAGTTCTCTTTGTGGGCTGTAATATATGAACTCTCACTATCCAGCACAAGGGTTACCCCTCCTAGTTATTAATTGTTCATTGAAGAAAAATCAGCAGCAGCATCAGTTTTTGGCATGCCATCAGCTTCAATTATCTTACCATCCTTTGGATTCAAGCAAGGGATCCCATCCTTTATCTATCAGATAATGAGCAAGGAAAAAATCATACCGAAAACATTACAAGTAGAATACATTTATGAGACATGGAGAAGCATATTTAAGGTATTTATGTGCATGCACCAATGCAAACATATGAGTGCAACCAAATTTGGGGATCAGTTAGGTAAACCTTTGTATCATGTGGTACTGCAAAGGAGTTCACAAGGGAAATAAAAATTCATAAAGGTCGCACTTGGGTTAAGTCATTCAAACTATAAATTTCATCAACAAATAAAAAAATGCCATCCCAAACTCTATTTAAGTCATTCAAACTAAAAATTGAAATCCAAATCCTTCCAATTAACACCTCTACCAAAAGAACCAGAATTGAATCAATACTCCAACCTATGTTGCCAAATAACTAGAAATTGCAGCATTCAGGAACATGGGCTACTACCAGATAGTAAAAAACTTTAATAAATTTGAGCAGTGACAAATAAGCTTCAAAATTTGAAGAAAAGAAAGCACAATTCGAAATTTAAATGAAGGGTAAAGGAAATAATAGTACTCACAGGAAAAGAAACGCCAATGGCATCACTGATTAGAGAATTAGTATCCTCAGAATATCTTCAAAGAAACCCAAAACCAAATCAGAATTAACAAACTCAACGAACCACAAAAATAAATAAAGAAATAATGACCTTAAGGGTTGCTTGGAGAGTGGGCAGACGAGTATCTGTGAGAGAGTCTTGCAGATTCCATGCCCCGCATCTTTGAGAAGCGTTATGCTTGCCCTCACCATTTCATATCCTTTTTCTCACTGGGGTTCAACTTTATTTGGGGACCGTTCAGAACTGTACGTGTTACCAAACGTGGCGATTTAACGAAAAATTCATCATAAGGGCATGTTTGGTAGCGAATATTAAAACTTGCTCTAAAGCTATTCTTAAACTAAGATAACCTAAACTCTCTCTCTCTCTCTCTCTCTCTCTCTCTCATCGACTGTGATTGTGCTTTCAACTTGCCTCATTGCGTCAGTGGAACTCGAACCTAAGTCGCTCGCGATATCGGAATGTGCTTTAATGGATACAAGGCAGACCTGGAACTCGAAGCTAAATCAAAACCAATATCCAAATGAATGGCAAGAGCTTCCCTTGTTCGATTCCGGAAACTCCATTCTCACCACAAAAACCAATCTTTCTTCTTCCTCTCCATTTTCCTCTGATACTGGAACCTCACTCACTCTTTATCACCGAAGATGTCTACTTCTCCAAGCATGTCAGAATGTGAGGTGTCAGAATATGAGGCAGCTGTTCCAAATCCAAGCCCATTTCATCACTTCCGGTCTCTTCCACAACCCCTTTTGGGCAGGCAAAGTTTTGCACTACTCTTCGGATTTCGGCGATATAGATTACACTCTTTTGGTTTTCCGATATATAGATTTTCCAGACAGGTTGTGTATTAATACTGTAATCAAGGCTTACTCTAAGAGTTGTATTTCTTATCAGGCTGTGGTGTTCTATTTTGAATGTTTGAGAAATGGGTTTTTGCCCAATAGCTATACTTTTGTACCACTTGTTGGGTCTTGTGCGAAGATGGGTTGTGTTAAATCTGGAAAGGAGTGTCACGGGCAGGCTATTAAGAATGGGGTTGATTGTGTTTTGCCAGTGCAAAACTCGTTGATTCATATGTATAGTTGTTGTGAGGATATTGAGCTTGCTTTTAAGGTGTTTGTCGGAATTTCAAAGCGGGATTTGATCTCATGGAATTCGATCGTAGATGGGTATGCAAGAATTGGTAATTTGGGTGTTGCTCATCAGATGTTTGATTTAATGCCTGAAAGAAATTTGATTTCTTGGAATATTATGATTAATGGGTATTTAAAAGGTGGGAATCCTGGGTGTGGGTTGAAGTTGTTCAGGGAAATGGTTAAGATGGGGTTGAGAGGTAGTGATACGACTATGGTTGGTGTGCTCACTGCCTGTGGTCAGTCTGCTAGACTGAAGGAAGGAAGGTCAGCTCATGGCTTTCTCATTAGGATGTTCTTGAGACCAAGTATAATTATTGATACAGCTTTAATAGATATGTATAGCAGGTGCAAAAGGGTGGATGCAGCCTCTAAAGTGTTTGAAAGGATGGCGAATAGGAATTTAGTTTGCTGGAATGCTATGATCTTGGGGCATTGCCTTCATGGGAATCCAGAAGATGGGCTTATCCTATTTGGTGAAATGTTGGGTAGAACAAGGTCGAAACATGGAGAAATCAACCTTGGTGAGAATTCAAGGCCAGGTAAAGGGGAAGAAGGAATTATCCCAGATGAAATAACCTTCATTGGTGTTTTGTGTGCCTGTGCTCGTGCTGGATTTTTAACAGAGGGCGGAGATTACTTCAGCCAAATGATAGATGTATATAGTATAAAGCCCAATTTCGCACATTATTGGTGCATGGCTAATCTATATGCCAATGCAGGGCTTATCCAAAAGGCAGAGGAAATCTTAAGGAACATGCCAGAAGACGAGGACAAGTCATCAGAATCCCTGTTGTGGGCCAATTTGCTGGGTTCATGTCGTTTCCTAGGAGATGTGTCTTTGGGAGAACGAATTGCAAAATCTCTAATCAACATGGACCCTCAAAAGCCCTCATACTATCAACTATTGCTGAATGTCTATGCTGTGGCAGGTCGATGGGAGGATGTTGCTAGGGTAAAAGAGATGATGAAGGATCAAAAGGTGGGAAGGTTGCCTGGATGTAATCTTATAGATCTGAAAGATATAGTTCACAAGCTGAAAGTAGGAGATTATTGGCAAGAAGGAATGGAGGAGGTCAGCATGATGATGGGTGAATTGGCTCAAAAGTCAAGCTTGTTGAGTACCGAGCTGAAACGATCACCAGTACACAACACAAAAACTGGAATTTAGCTCAAAAAACAAGTGAAGATTACAGAAAATGGGTTGGTTTTGCCCAACTGGACAATGTCATTACAGTCTGTGGGCAGAGTTGGTTTCAAATAGAGTGGATTAACAAAACAGAATACAAGAATATCTCTTTCCAAAATGGTAAGGATAATGCTTGCCTGATGTAGGTAGTTAGGTGACAACGAATTAAGTGTAAATTATGGCCTCAGCCAAGAAGGCACATAGTATTGTAAGAGTTAGATGCTGAATAACACTAGACTCTCTAAGACTCAGAATGTCAACCTGATGATATTTGGTTTTTCTAATAGGCTCAGCATATGTCAAGGAGGTTTCCAACAGCCACTGCAACTCACAGGTTATTACAGTTTCTTTGACAGAGTGTAGTAATTGATACCTTGCATCATTTATGGTCAATCTCTCTGCAGTTAATGACTGTTCCGTTTTTGCCTCTTATCAGATAGAACATTTGATGAAATAATAATTGGTTGATTCTTTTTTCATATGAATGTGCTAGCAATGTTCCTGATTGTTTCAAGCATCTCAAGAAATGGCCTTGATTGTTTTAACAGTCAGGAGAAGTTGCAATTCTGAGATATCTCAAAGTAATGCCACTTGTTATATCAAGCTCAATGTTGAATGTTCAGTTTTGGCCCTTTTGGGAGTTGAGTTATAACTAGCTGCATCTTATTTGTTCCCCAATTTAGCAACCTAGCAACCTAACTAGTTCGTGAGAACCTTCTTAGACTCAAATATGTAGGCACCTCAATATTTAACTCTTCCCGTACCAACCAATGGCTTTGAGAGACAAGTAAGGAAATGGCGATCATATAGCCCAACACATAAAAATATCTTTCTATTATCTATCAAAAAAATATAGCCCAACACTTATTTAAAAATAAAAATAAAAAAAATAGTCCAACACATATCCGCTTGGAGGCACGTTTTAAGGGTGTAAGATCTGCCACCCAGCCGAAATGTGCTTCCCATAAATATCTCTTGAATTATTGTCTTCTATCTCTTGAATTAATTAGATATTAGTTTATTTTCGCATATGACACTAACAAATTTTGCTTTTGGTGCATTAATGTTGTCTTTGTGGGTTTCTGGATGAATCTTTCCAAGTCCTGCTGGAAGCAACCATTTGCTTTAGTTTATTTTATTTTTTGTGTGTAGGTGCAGGCAAAAGCTTGGGTTGCCAGTAGCCAAAGGATAACTCGTTTGGCAAGAGTTTCAAGTCTGAGACATCAAGAACTCAGGTCCAATAATCTTGTGTCACCCTCTTGGAAAAACTATTTTGTGGGTCTCTCTTGTTTGTGAGGGAGATGTTGTATACAGCGAAAATACAAGATATCAGCTCCACCCTCTTGACACATTACCCCAACAAAAAGGCTCCACAGTTTACTCTTCTTTTTTCTTTTTCTTTTTTTCACCGAAAAAAAGAACTCAGACCCAATAATAGTGACATCTATGAATAAAAAAATTTTATCCCATTTTTTTGTATCACTTTTTGTTTCACCGATTGCAATATATCATTTTAAATTGTGGTTATTTTAAAAGGAAAGGAAAATAACAATTTTTTTTTCAATAGGGATGTTACTGAAATAACCTAAGACACTACTGGTCCACCTATATTAAATAAAAAGAATTCCCGTATGCATGAAATCACCAAAACATCCTTATTTTCCCTTTATTTCTTTCTTTTTTCTTGGAAAAATCTGTCAATCATATAGAATGATCGTGGGAAGTTTTTTTTTTTTTTTTTTTTGGAGTAGATAATCAGTGATCGTATGTAATATTCTTTACCATAATTTCAACTCTCTTTGCCACCACAATGGTTTTTTTTAATTAAAAAAAAGCGTTTCGAATATAGAGGAGCATAGGAGCTCGTGTGACGGAAGGGAATATTGATTGCGTGAAGAGCTTAAGGAGTGCAAATCAATAATGATCCCCCGTTATAGTAACAATTAACAAAATAAAAACCTCAGTTACCCATCCGACAATATGTGCCGGATCTGGTATTTGTTCATAACTTATGTTATTGATAGAATGGTGGGTTCCAGTTAGCTCAACTGGTAAAGTCTCTTGTCGTCGAGCAAGAGACCTGGGTTCAAATCCCGCCTACACCAAAAATCAATTGGTGTCTTGGCTTGATGGTAAGAGCAATCATCATGAGCGGACGCCATAGGTTTAAATTCTATCATAACTATCAAAAAAAAAATATGTTATTGATAGAATAACGATTTGAGAATAAATGGAAAATGAAATTATTTGTTCCCATGAGGGTCATTGATATTCAGTAAAGTTTTTATCATCAACCAAGTGTATATAAGAGCATTCCCAATGGGTTCTCTAAATTTAAGCCAAAATTTGATTTAAGACCTTATTTTTTCAATTTTAGTTAACCACTTTTCAGAATACACATTCGATTCTCTATTTTCAACTCTATTTCATTTAAATATTAATTCTTCATTCATTTTTTTATTATTCCTCTAAAACTTTCAAGTACACAACCTAATAAAAAAAAAAGAGAAAGGAAGAGAATTAATTAAAAATAAAAGATATAATAAAATATTATTTTGTTCTAAATGATAGTGCTGAAGCATTTTTGCCTAACATATTGTTAGTCCAATGGGAACGGTTTTGAGGGCTCATTAGCCATATTTTGGTTTAAATAGTATTTTGCTTAACTGATTGGAAATGCTCTAACCTACAGTCTTAGCTCTTAATACACCAAAGTAAGAAAACTAAATCCCATGCCCAGCCATCTTCCTATGAAAACGGGAGCTCCTATCCAGCCAGTCCTAGTTTCCACACTCAACTATGAAACAGAGAACCTGAATCCTATCAGTATGGAGTCAATTCACTATCGCCCCTTGTAAGTATCTACAAGGATCTCACAAACAACTGAACAAGGTCCACACTTAAGCATAGATGCAAATGCAGAAAGATGTATTCTTGTCTACCCACGACCATGGAAATCACAACATGGTATCATAGTTTTCCATTCATCCCTTATAGGTCTAACATGAATCTCGCGCATAAGGTCCAATAAATGCAGCAATCGGATTGCATATAGATGTCAAATGCACACAGATGCATGCATGCCTAACCAAAACCAGGAAAACACAACAAAGAAGTAAAGCATTAAAATGACATTGGTATTGATAGCAGGACCAACCACAATGAAGTAAAGCATTAAAATGACATTGGAATTGATAGCAGGACCAACTACTACCAATGCCCCATCAGAATCTGAATATTATTTACACTTTAAAGTGCACACAATTTCAAGAGAGAGTACTTAAAACAGAGAAAGATAGAGTCAGAATAACTATTGACTAATATAAACCCACATAATACACCATAAAAACACATTTTTGTTTGTAAGTTATACTCCATATCATCAACCGAAACATCATTCAAATGCCCACTGGTTCTCCCTACGAACCTCGTCCTCTTCCTCTGCGGTGAAGTCATTCTTGATGTTAAAGGTCTTGCGGATCTCCTCTGGGGTCTTACCCTTGATCATGTCTGCTACGGTCTGGCATGTCAAATCCAAAAGGCTCTTGATGTTCAAATAGTTCGCAGCCTGGAAAATTTCAACAATATTTGAACAAATTCAGTTTACCAAGTAATGAGTATAGGATAAACTAGTGAGTATTTAGACAACTGAACAAGCATTATCTCTTACAGCTCAGGCAACTTCAAAGATCAATATAAACAACTAAATTGTATTACCACAATAAACATAAGAAAAGAATGTAACCCATGTCTTAGAAAAGTACTAGAACAGACTGAATAATACATTTTAGTTACACAAAATGCTCAATTAAATATACTGTCTACCACGGTTCACAAGTCAGAACCCAAGTAGGCAAGGGTTCAACAAAACCAAGATATCTCTCTTTTTTCCTGTAAATAAGATAAGCACATATAAGCGACACATACTCAAAAGACGGAACACTTCCACCCTTGTTTATATCTTAAAGCATGTCTTGAATATTAGGCATGAGATCTAGTTTCTTTTTTTAATATATAAAAGTTTTGCCCAAAGGGGATATTTGAACTTGTAACCTCTGCTTCATGATGGCATGGTCCCCAGACGAATTAGGTGTAAAATCTAGTTATTTTCAACCTTCAGAGGAAGGTAAACAAAATAACATTCTAATAAAGCATCAAATCCAATTCATTCTCACCTAAAAGGACCAATCTTTAACAATATATTGCTAACATATCAACAATAACAAAACGGATTTCGCAAGCCCTAGCAACGTTATACAAACACATGACCACAATACAAAAACTCCAAATAAAAAAGCAAATTTCGATCGAAAATCCTCAAAATTTCGAAACCCTAGAATCGTAAATTCAGACTAGCGAAACCCTAACTAACATCCAGATCCAAATCTGGAAGCCCTAGCCCAAAGAAAACGATAATAAGAGAGTAAAAAGGTAATTATACCAGAATGAGATCAAAGAGGGTGGCCTGGTCAACTTTGACGAACTCGGCGTCCCAGGCCTTGAGATCCTCGTCGGAGGTGCGTTCGTCGGGGTTGGTGGCCTCGACGTGTTTCTTACAGTACTCGATGACCTTGGCCAAGATCTTGCTCGTCACGTTAGGGAGAGGGATTCCGTTGTCGGCGCACTCATCCTCGATCATGTGCTTGATTGTCTGGGACTCCAACGCCACGGCCTCTTCAACTTCGAAAGCCTCGCCATCGGAGCTCTTGAGGGTAATCTTCTTCGACGAAGACATGGTTTGATGAAACGCAAAAAAAGAAAGAAGCGTATAGGAAAACCCTAACGGTGGCGATTACTTTTGCCTTTTTCTTAGAGGAGTTTGTTTCTGCGTAGCGAAAAAAGATTGATTTGATTAGAGGGGTGTGACCGCTATTTATAATGATACCGAGTACCGAGACGTAAAAAAGTATATCCGAGATAATCCTTGCAAAAGTAGTACTGATTTTAATGGGCACGGTTCCCACGTGCACCTCTTTGATTTTTTTTTTGTTTTTTGATAAGTTCATCTCTTTGATATTATATTCAGAAAGAAGAAAAAAAAAAAAAAAAAATATATAATATATATATATATATATATATATATATAATATTAAAATGAGTTACATGTCTAGGTAATTACTAAAAAAATTGTTTAGTTTTGGGACTTTTTGGTTGATCTCGTAAAATTCAAATACTATGAATTTTTTTTTTTTTCTTTCTAGTCATGAATAAGTTAAGGTTTCATTAAAAGAGAATTTTGATTGATGTGTGTGATAATGGGCATAATAACAGGAGATGATGCAGCGAATCCATTAATCTGGATGTTACTCTTCACATGAAATAGATAGTTGATAATCAACAAATACGTCTTCGTAATGAACTTACTCTTTTTAGTAACCTTTAACGGTAATTCTATGTTTGGATGAAAGAAGAAATGACAAAATACCAACAAGATGAAGTAGAGTAACGGTACTCATTTATTATCTTTTTCGCACGCTCTACCAACCTATTTCCATACATGAATATTCTAAAATTCTTCATACTTTCATTCTTAAAAGGAAACCAAGAATCGTTAAATTAACGGTAGATTAGGTTATGGCTGGAGTTTGGGGTGAATTGTAATTTCAATTATTTACTCAATAAGCCAGTATTGTTGAAATGTTCAAAATTTTGTCCTAAAACTAAAATAATGATTATGTTGTTGGAAAACACTAAAATAGGTTATACTTTTCTCAATTTTTTTAAAAGTGAGATTTTTTTAAGTAATTACTTGGAAAATGTATAATTTTGGTTGATCTTGTAAAAATCAATGTTGTTTTGCTTTTATTTTCTTGTCGTGAGCGATTTAAGGTTTCACTAAAGATAATTTTGATTGATGTGTGTGATAATGGCAAAATAAAAGGAGATGATGCAGTGAATTCACTGATATGAATCCTACTCTTCACATGAAATAGATAATTGATTACAGAACCTATAAATACGTCTTTATAATGACCTTACTCTTTTTAGTATCTGTTAATGGTAATTCTATGTTTGGATGAAAGAAGAAAGAGGACAAAATACCAGAAGAAATGAAGTAGAGTAACGATACTCATTTATTCTTGTTTTCGCGCACTCTACCAACCTCCTTCCATACAAGCATTTTCTAAAACCTCTCATACTTTCATCCTTAAAATGAAACCAAATATTGTTAAATTAAGGGCAGATTAGGTTATGCTAGAGACTGGAGGCTGAGATTAATTGTAATTTCAATTATTAGCTCAATAACCTAATATCGTTAGAATGTTCACAATTTTGTCATAAAATTAAAATAATGATTAGGTTGCTTAAAACACTAAAATGGGTTGTATTTTTCTCAAGTTATTTAAAAGTGATATTTTTAAGTAATTACTTATAAAATGTATAATTTTGGTTGATCTCGTAAAAATTAATACTATGTTGTTCTGCTTTTAATTCCTGCCATGAGCAAGTTAAGGTTTCATTAAGTATCATTTTGATTAATGTGTGTGATAATGGCAAAATAACAGGAGTTGGTGTGGTGAATCCATTGATCTGGATGCTACTCTTCACATGAAATAGATAGTTGATGACAAAACCTACAAATACATCTTCGTAATGACCTTACTCTTATTAGTAACCCTTAACGGTAATTCTATGTTTGGACGAAAGAAAAAAGAGGACAAAATACTAGAAGAGATGGAATGACATAATGGTACTCATTTATTCTCCTTTAAGCATGCTCTCTACCAACCTCCTTCCATACAAACATATTCTAAAATTCTTCTTACTTTCATCCTAAAAAGGAAACCAAATATCGTTAAATTAAGGGCGTATTAGGTTATGGCTGGTGGCTTAGGTCAATCGTAATTTCAATTAATAGCTCAATAACCTAATATATTTAAAATGTTCAAAATTCTGTCCTAAAACTAAAATAAGGATTAGATTTTTCAACAATATTAAAATGGGTTATATTGTTCTCAATTTTTTTATAAGTGAGATTTTTAAGTAATTACTTAGAAAAATATATCAAAATAAAAAAAAAAGAATTTGGTTGATGTCATAAAAATTAATACTATGTTGTTTTGCTTTTATTTCTTGTCATGAGCTAGTTAAGGTTTCATTAAAGATAATTTTGATTGATGTTCGTGATAATGGCATGATAACCGAAGATAATGTGTTGCATCCATCAATATAGATATTATTCTTCACTTGAAACGGATAATTGATGACAAAGCCTACAAATACGTCTCCATAATAATCTTACTCTTTTTAATAACTCTTTACCGTAACCCTATTTTTGGATGAAATAATAAAGGATAGAAGACGAGATGGGATGGAGTGACACGATGGTACTCGTGTCCTCTCTTTTCCTCACTCTCTTCCAACCTCCTTCCATACAATCATATTCTAAAACTCTTAGTACTTTCATCTTGAAAAAGAACGAATTGAGATCTCATGCAATAGTTAAAAAAGTATTGCACAATAATACTATAAATGAGATGAAAAGTTGCAACTTTTTGTGACATTTCATCTTGTTAATCTGTTCAAATATTATTTAAAAAGTTAAAAATTTATTTTTATTAGATAGTCGAGATGAAAAATCACATTTCATTTGATGGTTGAGATTAAAAGTGTTGCTTTAAGTATTGCACGGGATCTCAATCTAAAAGGAAACACGATAGGGTCAGTGCTGGCTCAACCCATTGATTACTTAGGCCATGGCCTAAGGCCCCCAAGTGGAACAAGGCCCCCAAAAAATAAGAATAAAATAGAGTATAATCTTTGGAAAAAAAAAAATTCTCAATTATAAACTAATAAAATCCTTTGGGAAATGTCAAAAAAAAAAAAAATCCTTATAGTTTTAACATTATGACAAACTAAACTCCATATTTTTAAATGTGATGGTCTACCACTCATTGTTTGCCACTTTAAAGTTGCAAAATTTGTGGCACAAAAGTTGTTTCACTTGACTTTTTCTTTAGTTAATAAATTAAAATCTCCATCTTAGTAGGTTTTGCACTTTACTTTATCTTACTTTTTATTTTAGATTGTTTAGATTTTTACATATGCTTTCTAAATCTTCTACACACACCTACACTTAAAATTATCGCCTCACTTAAAATATGAATTATTGTTTCTCAACATGGCTTCACTTAAATTATTGTCTTAAGCCCCAAAATGCCTTAAGCTGGCCTGGATAAGGTTGTACATGATATTCAACAAGGGTTATGATGGATATGGCACTATATGTATGCTAATAGATACTACCACGACATTTGAACATTGTTCCAAAATACATGGCTTACAAGTTACAACAGATAAGACTTCAACCATGTATTATCATGTATTTTGGAACAATGTTCAAATGTCGTGGTAGCATGGAAATGAATTTTGTCGAATACCATGGTACGAGCATCCTCCATATATAGTCTAGCCATCCAATCTTCTGGCTTAAATTTAACTGTCTTTCTCCAAAATTTCCTCCAACAAACTCACTGGAGATTAGCTAATTTATTTTATTAAAAAGCTACAGTAAGGGTACCTCTAAGGACATCTTTAGTAACCTTTTTAAAGTTTTACCTGAATTTAAAGAGAGAAAAAAAAACACATATTTTCTATTGGGAATGGATTCCCTCCAGTGCACTGGAGCACTGGAGGGAGCTAGGACGCGACACGTGTCAGCCTGTAGCTCCCTCCAGTGCACCACTGCACTGGAGGTAAGCCACTCCCTTTTCTATTTTACTTAGTCACATTTTGAACATGCCCTCCAACCACCTATCTATCATTTCTCTATTTTTATTAAAATAATATTATATATTTTATTTATTTTAATTATTTTTCTCTCTAAAAGAATAATTACTTCTCCAATCATTCTCAAGCATATTTTTTTTCATTAATTTTCCAATTGTTCTTTCTCTTCTCCACAAACACACAGAGAGAGAGAGAGAGAGAGAGAGATCCTTTCATCATGCTTGTCCTCGTCCCTCTACCACCTACCACTACCACCACACTCATCATCAAGCCACATACCGATTTTTTTGGTGAGGAGAGAGAAAGAGATTTGATGGAAGAGAGAGACAGAGATAATCAGTTACCCAATATTTTTATTAGGCTAAAGTTTCTATTGAATATGGAGTTCATTGTAAATTTGAAGAAGAAGAAATTAACCCTATAGAAAACCTATTGGAGCACCATTTTGTGGTCTCACTCATAATTTGAGTGAGGAAAAAAAAAAAAATGTTATAAAGAGCCTATTAGAGGTGATATAACAAGATAGCCCAAGCAATTTTTTCTCCCAAATTTTTAGGCATTCCCCAAAATCATTCTCCAACAAATTGGCTAGTTAGCTATTTTTCTTAAAGTTACATTGGTCAAAGTCATTGTAGCTCTTTATCTCCATTTCCGCCTTTTTTTAAATAAAAAAATTGGTCACAATATGCTACCCATGGCCATACCACCACCCTTGACCCAACCAAACCCTTATGAATGAAACAATCATGGCCAATCCATCGTGACCCACATGAAGAACCCATGCCATAAACCAAATCCTCAAATCAACAAACTCCACCACAGCCAAATCAATCACCGTTGATTCCAAACAAACCCTATCAACGAATCCATTCGCAGATCAACCGCAAACATGTCACGAAATATCTATTCCCAACCGCCACGAGCCTTTTTAGCACCTCCCATCAACCCCACTTATTCTAACTCTGCAATTACAGGGAGGGGAAAAGAAGGCAGTCATTGGTGGCAAGATACCAGTTATCACAGGGACATGAGATCTCTAGCATGTAACCCAGCTACTGCATCTTTTGATGCAAGATTAAGATTGAATGGACATAGAGGGAACAGGGTCTAATTCAGTTTTCAGGGTGAAAGCCTCTCTAAAAAGGCTTAGCCATTTCCTAGCAACACAAGGCAAGCTAGAAAGGCGAGAGGAGCTATAGTAGCTACATGAAACCAAGTCATTCTTTCTAGAATACTTGCTGGAATGCGAGACGAGACTGAAACCAAGGCCAAGGGCAGGAACTCTGCCAACAGGACCAATATGATCTCTATCATCAACCAATAGGCTAGGAGCAAGGATTCCGGAAGTAGCTTCAACTCATTAATGGAACTCATTTGTATCTATCGACTATATAATAATATATATATATATATATATATATATATATTTTGCAATTAATTAACTCAACAATAATAGTTATTACTAGAAGTGCGCATTCAACCCACCAACTCAACAAACCCGAACCAGCCCAACGCATAAGGTTGGTTTTTCGTAGGTTAATAGGTGAGATTGGATCCTAATTTTTGTATGAAGCTCAAGTTGGGTCAGGTTTAGGTAGGCAAACTTTTAACCCAAACAACACAACCCAACCCATGGTATTATAATAGATTTTTTTTAGACTTAATTTAAATTTGTTAGTTATTTATTTTGAAACTTAGTTTTGATAAATTTAAAAATTAGGCTCAATTATAATCATGTATTGAATAATGAGCTTAAATAGTTGAGTTAAAATGCAATTTTTTAAGGATAAAATGCAATAACACCTCTTGAATTTAGTCAAATTCAAATGATCACATGTTCTTCTAATTTAAAATTTAAAATCCCTAAATGACCAAATTGATCATTCATATATCATTTTGTAGTTTTAACTAATCAATACTATCACGTGTTGTCGAAGGATGGAATAATAACAAAATGGTCAATTTGGCCATTTCTCAAAGTTATATGACTTCTAATTTCAAATTATAAAAACAAAAGGTGAATTTGATTTTGATCTAAAGTTCAAGATTAGTTTTTTGCATTTTACCCTTAGCTTTATTAGACCTAACAAAATGACTCAACTTGACAACCCAATTCGATCCTTGCGAGTTAGGTTGAATGGAAGATTTCTCACCCCGTAGAGGCCTGATTAGGTTGTAAAATACACCAAACCCAACCAAAACAGATAGTGCACTCTAATTATAAAAGTCCAGTCCATTTTGCTTATAATCTGTTATCTATAGGTAAGAGCAAAATAATATAATCCGAATTATTCAAAATACAAAGAATAATAAGAATCATACTTCCTAACAGTAATTCCTATAGGTAAGGGCCATATATAATGAAACTACATGCCCTAAATTGATCAGATTATGCCAAAAGCATTGTAATTCAATGTTTTCATTATTATCATTATTATTATTTATATATATATATATAATAGAAATCCTAATCTAAACCCACACACACGTATATTTTGGAGATAGTGGAGATCAAACCCACACCCTTCATAGAGAGATGGTGACTCTTTGGGAAGAGGAATTACCACTGGGCCAAATGCCAAGTGGCTTCAATGGTTTTATCTGATCTCTGGCATATGATTCGAGCAAAGGCTTTACCAAGGATACCATCCCAAAAGTAACCCTCTGTTTTCATGGAGGCTTACAGCGAAGGATCTGAAGATGAACAAAGTATGCAGCAACCAGCTAAACACTAGAACGCTGGGTTTGTGAGTATTTCACATGGCGATACTCAAGCATATGACACATTTCGTCATGTCACTGAAAGCTGAAGTAGGAACTCGTCATAAACTTTCCATTTATATCTTGAATCATGCTTATGTGTATTTCTCCATGTTCATATATATATATATATATATATATATAGATATTGTGTAGATCAACACATTGGTATGGACATAATGAATATATGAACAATGAACAATTAAGAATAAGGTATGTACAAGCAGTTTCTAATTCTGTGCACCAGTGTCAAGGTGACCATCCTCTTACCCCCGTTACTAATGTCATTGAACAAACCCTTTTGGCAACCCGTAAAATATGATTATTGACACCATCATACAATATTGGGTAAAACATCACTAAAATTTAGTCTAAGATACACAATATGCTGAATTTGAAAGACATAGACAGCTAATTTACATATGGGTAAATTTATGACACAAATACCAAAACAAGTTCCTGTAACACAGGCAACTAACTATTACCCGTATATATGGCTGCCAAGGTATATAAGTTTCAAAACCACTGAACAACACTTCCATTCTCTCACTTAGGATTCCATGTATTGGGAGGATGGAGGGCTTGTTTTTGTCTTCTCAGTACCTGCAAGTTGTTTTTTATATCAAATATTTTGCATTAAGCTCCAGCACCTTAATAATATAAGTCCAAGGAAGCCCATTAACCAGAAAGAAGATCATTATGACTTGAAAACCAATCCACCAAATTAAAATTATTTAAAAGGAAAAGGGAAAATTTTCCAAGACACACAATGCAACAAAGTTGCGCATTCTCAATTTTGAGAGTCACCTAGACTTTTTTTTTTGTTATTCAATATTCTGAGATTCGAACACTAACTATATCATTCCAACAAGATTAAGCAAAAGCTGAATGCATAGGACGTACCATAAACCCCACGGATCTCAACTTCTCGCCATTCTTGGACAAGTGCACAGCAGCAACACATCAAATGTGAGAGGAAATCATCAATAAAGCCTCCCTACCAAAGAAAGTAATAATGAAGAGTGCACAGTTGGGAGAAACTAGAAAACAATAGAACAAGAGGACTAATTGTTAACAATAAAATTATATATCTTGTGGTCCAACTCAACCATGCACAAACACATTACCTAACGTAAATTCTTTTTTACAAACTGACAATATCTGGACCCTTTTATGTATTGCACTTGAGGTCTAGACATAAGTAAATTAATATAGCTGCCCCATGGCCACACCTCCCAACCCTCCAACAAAAGAGATATATGAGTAATGATATTGAATATTAGCATGTTAGTCTTACATGGATGTGTTTCATCTGACCTATAAATCTACACATCAAATGGTTCACAATAATTTAACCAAAACTTTAATTTAAAACTGTTCATGATAAGATTAGCACTGCCAGAGGTAAATTATTATTTCACAAAAATGATATATCATATCAATTTTCAACCAAGGTAACAGCATTAAAACTTTATAAAAAAAATGCAGGAAAATAGGAGGTGAGGGTTATCTAAGTGGGTTAATATGTCTGATTCATGTTGTACCACAAGAAGAGATACCGATCATGTAGTGAGAGAGAAGGTACCGTGATGTTCAACTTCTTGCGAAGCTTTCTTCTGACATAGCAAGTATAGCAACAGCATGACAATATCAATGAATATGCCATTAATTCGTTACAGGATTCTGCCGGAGCTGATGATCATAGAACCAACATTTTTCTGTGTAAGCTTCCGAACAATATAAAAAACAAGCATAGAATCTCAATATGCAGTATAGCATTTGAACTTGATAGATTTAGAATTGAGGAAATAATTTGAAACATTGAGCATTCATAGGCTGAACATATATTAAGCTATTGAAAAAAACAGAATCATTCTTGGGTCTGTAATTCCACAAACCAATATATATAGGAAACTACTATTGCTAGTTTAGTTAAGTGTGGTCACAAATTTACAACTGATCAACATCAGGATATAATACAGTAAGGCCTCATTCGATGCTAGGAAACACAACTCAGCCAACATTAAAATCCATACTAAACTCCAACCAAAAAAAAAATCCATACAAAAAACTTAGTTTTACAAACGAAGAAAACTAACTCACAGTTACTAAAGATTTACCAAGTTGTTCTAGACCAAATGGTCTTGAATTATGAAAGCGAAGAAAACTGTATCCTCCACAGGGCATTTAATACGTAATATGATGCAAAGATTCTAGCAGGGTCACGGAAATAGGCTAATAGCCCAATAATGATTTCTTAATTGATCCAAAGATCCATGCTGGAGAAGGAAAAAATGCAGCTTTTTCCAATCACAAGACTGAAAACTAAATCCTACTATATTTTTCTAACTTGGTGAGACCTCCTGTTAAATTACATTATTAAAGTCTAACAATTGACAGAAACACGAAACACGTGGAAGCAGTGGCATTCTGATATAGCCAATAAATATCTCTTTATTGTATATAATTACAATGAATGGTAGATAAGAATTGAATAGAAAATCTGTACAAGTTAGCTAACTTACAGATGTGCCTGTTATTTGCTACAGTAGCAATCTTTGAAAATGTCCCGCAAGGAAAGAAGAATGTCTTTATACCTGCAAAGTGACTAATCCATTTAGAACACAAGCAAACTTTTGGCAAACACAAGTCAGTATAGGGTCACGTAAAAATTTAGTAGGATGAGATAGATCACCATTTTTACTAAAAGGGTCGTATGATAGTTCACCCTCTTGACCATATTAGTCACTCTTATCATTTGAAGAATAAGGAAGAACAAACTCAGTTATCATAACTGCCACTCTCTAATCTGTTTAAGTGCTTGGATAAAATTAATATTTTGGGGTACTCAAATTGTTGAATCAACATGCTCATCTAGTGAGCCACCCACATATTTCAATACCTAAGCAACCACTTATAGTGGTGCATTAAAAATTTACTACCCCACCCCTACTCACATACAAACCCAGACTGTGCTTAAATCTTTGTTAATAAAAAGTCAAAAAAGAAGAAGATAAATTTGATCTGAGTTACACCAGAACATACAATTGAGATACACCTAGACTCTAGTGAAGAATGAATGCATCTTGTGTGCCAGTTGGTATTCGCATGAAAGGAAAAGGTTGGAGAGGGTATTCTAATCAAACAAGATCAGAAAGCAGTATTTTTTGTTATTTTTTGCACATTTGAACATAATTAGGACCATAAGTTAAGTGGAAGAGGAAGACACATCCAAAAATTGATGTTAAATATATTTCCAGAAATGTTAGTTAAAAAAATATTCAGCTACAGCTTGAGTGTTCTTTCATGTCATATGAAAGGCTATCAAAACAGATTACAAGGGATTGGTCTTCATTTGCCTATGAAGGGAAATGATTTCACTGGTGAAGGATAACTGGGAAAAACTCTTCTGTTAAATATGTGGTAGTGAAGCAGAAATGGGCAATTTAAACATACCATCTGTACCATAAGTACATGGATTGATAAAAACAAAAATTTATATTAGTTAAAAAAATAAAGTTAAAGTTGCGGTTTTGCTTCTATCTTATGGACATAATTTTAACAGCAAGAGAGAACATACACAGACAAGGTTCTGAACAACAACCAAGAAGATCAGAATGCCATTCTTCATGCTGGTATGAGCCTCTAGTTGACAGCAGATCATGTCCAGATGAAACTGAAGACGTGTTTCTGCGCAGATAAATATGGCATCATACATCTATATAAGTACTTATTAAAACAAAGACATCTATATAAGTGTGTAAAAGATATTTTTAGGAAGTCTATTCTGGCTTGAAACATAATATAAGGGATTGTAAAACCAGAATTCCACAGTTTACGTAATCTGGTCAGGGGTTTTTTCAGTGTTCCTGGATCTGACAAGCATGTAGCTTGAGATTCGCATAAGTATTGAAATATTTAGTTACACTGAAATGGCATTGGAACATACAATTTCATTGATTGTGACTGCATTCAACTTCATATGCTACAAAATCAGAAGAAAACTAACCTTGAAGTTGTACGAGTATCACTTCTCTTATGATAGCCTTCATCAGATGAATGCCCTTTGTCATCACTGGCATCTGAATAATTCCGCTCCACTTTCTTGTGACCTTTTTCTGGATGGGTATTTGTAGCAGCAACTTCTGTTACTTCTAACAAATGTTGAATTACTTCACATTGACTCACATCCAAGTTAGCTTGTGATCGTTGTAGTTCAAGATGAAGCTTTTCATTTTCCTTTTGAAGTGCCTCATTAAAAGGCAAGTTTCGGGTATGAACAAGAAAGAGTTTTCTTCAACACCATAGCATCATTCTGTGATGGTGATGGATTCAGGATCACATCCTGCACCTTTCTGTCCTCTTCATCCAATGTGTATTCTCGTTGATCCCTTTCAATATCTTCCAATCTCTCCTGTGGATTTGGGAGAAATATGTATAAACCTAATCAATAAATTATTTATGCAAGCACAGGCACTATCAAGGAAATTGCAGCATAAGCATACTAATTAAACTGGTCAAACTCCACACAAATATAGAACAGTGAGCAGATTCTGATCCAGTTGGAGGCAAAGCAAGAGTAAATAGCGTTGCATGTACTCGTCAAAGAAAAAAATCTGTAATTGAGGAAATTGCAGCATAAGAATATTAATTAAATTGGTCAAACTCCACACAAATATTGAACAGTGAGCGGTTTCTGATCCATTTAGAGGCAAAGCAAGAGTAAATAGAGTTGCATGGGCTCGTCATGGAAAAAAAAAAAGTAATTGCAGCTGAATCATCAAGATGCATGAGACTTTAGTATGAACATGAGCCACGTGACACGTTGAGAGTATCTATTAATCCAGTTATTTACCCATTGCATCAATTTCAAATCAATAACCAATTTTTCATGCCAACAAAAAGCAACAAAAACTAACACCCCAGAGGAAGGATGTGAGGCCAATTAGTATTTCATAAATAGAGTTCCCCCTTTCCAACCCATTCCTACTTGGTGTATCTGTTGGATCAAATAAAATATCTATGACTTAAGTGTAACAAGCACTATGTTAGTGTAACAAGCACTATGTTAGCACTATGTCTTAAGTGTAACAAGCACTATGTTAGTGTAACAAGCACTATGTTAGCACTATGTTAGGCCTATATAGTCTTTATGTGTAATCCAAATTATATACGATTGTAAAATACTTTAGTATCACCTTATACCTAGCCACATGATGCCATAACACCTAGGTCTTACAACTCAACAGCACTCCTGAACAAAGAGCCATGGACTAAAGTCTGTATGCCAGCTTTTTAAACTTCATTTAAAAGCACAAAGTCAGTACTCCAATATGTCTACCACTGCCCACTGGCAATCAAGGTTAGTGGCCCAATCTGAACAATTATGCCCATCATCAGTAAGCACAATATAACACGCCTTGAAGAACCAACTCTCAACAACTAATTCTTCCATTACGATGCTTAAGTTCCTGACCTACTGCCCCCATTTAAGCCATCTTTGTTGCTTCAACAAATGATACTCTAACTAAACGGTAAATTGTAAAAAAATCACCTAAACTATCACCTGAGTTATAATGTGCTCCCTACACTTAAAAACTGATCAATCAACCCCCAGCTTTATTCAAAATTGCAAATAACCCTCAACAGTAATAATTGAAAATATTTATCATCATTGCGATTTTCAATTTAATGAATTCAGAGTGCTTGAGAGAGAAGTTAAAGGGCTACTTGAAGAAAATTTTCAATTTGAAAGAAATTAATACGGGTAGGCACTCTGTGCAATGTTAAGTTAAGCTAGTGGATTAAATCAGATGATAACTTAGCCGCTAACTACATCATTACTCCAATTAACTATAAGACTAATAAGAAGAAAGCGAAAACAAAGAAACAAAGACAAGAACAAGAACAAGAATTGATACCCTGACTCTAGCATTGTCCACAAGAGTGATCAATGGTACAAGCTTCAAGTATCTGTCAATCTCATTCTGAGCCTTCCGGAATTGGTACACAATGTTCCACCCCATTGCCAACAAATAGAGATAGCTCCGGTCCTGGCAACTATTGACCAAAATGAAGGACCTTCTGAGAGCATCCTCGAGCTGCTCCAAAGGCTCGCGCGTCTCCGGGTACTTCTTAAGCTCCGAGATCCTGAGCTGCTCCAGCAAGTTCCCAATCAACTTCAAATGCTGCGCAAATTGCCTGCAATTCTTCTTGTGCATTCGAGCCGTATTCGCGGCTTTCACAATCATCGAAATCAGCCGCCCGGCATCAAGGCCCGAGAGTTGGACCACCGTCGCAACCTCCCCAAGAGCTTCCCACGTAGCCATATCTTCCCAACCTAAATCAGTCTTACATCAGCTCACAAGTCAAACCACATATATAACTCCAATATGCATCTTCCAAATTTTACACGCTCAAGCCAAAAAAAAAGGACAAAAATATCTACAAAATTGTACTCCTTTAGTAATACAGCCAAAATTGAACTCACATATACTAGTAATCTCAATGGAATACGTTAAAATTTTGGTGAAATTCAGAGATCTTTTAGTTCCTTTTTACCTTTTTCTTAAACCAATGGCTTAAACTTAAAAAGAAATCCGTTGTTTTGCAATTGCTTCATCCATTTGCATTGCCGAAGTGAAGGCAGAGCTGGATCAAGAGCTCCTTAGCAGGATCTTCTCAAAATGGCATTGAGGAAAGTCTATACTCCGTTTCTACTGAAAGAAAAAAAAAAAAAGAGAATACGAAATTTTGAAGATTGTCCATTACGCATCTTGACTCACTTTTCAACGGGAGAGATAAAAGCCAAAAAAAGCAAAAAACGAAAAAGGAAAATATGATTCAACTTGAACTTTGAACATAAATAATAATTAAATATCTATAATTATAAATTAAATATAAAAATTAAGAAAGAAAAAAATGACTATCGCAGCTCACGTACAGCGTCTGGAAATATTAGCCTCTACCCGCCGTAGACTCACCGTCAATCGCCGTACAGAGAGAGGTTAAAATTTAGTGCTGTTTTAGACAAAATAAGAAATAAATATTAGTTGAGAAATAAATAAGTAAATAACAATGCAGAAATGAGAATTTGTTAGCATAAAAATAAAAAAAAGCTGCAAATGCACATGAACTTTCTCACCTGCCGTGCAAAACTTCCTCAAATTTTTGGTAGGCTCGCTTTTTTGTTGTGAAGTGGTGTTTGTTTCTGCGGAGTTTAATATTTTAATCTATTAAAGATGAAAAGAAACGTCAAAATCCGTGAAGAAAAGAGCATCGAATTCTGAGATTAACAGGCATTGCTTTGCGAACACGAGCTTCTTCTTCTTCTTATTTTCCTTCGTGAGCACTTTATCCCTCACCTACTGTCTTTCTCTACCTCTTATCGCTCACAGTTTCGGTGTTGTTTGTCCCTGATGCTTTTGTTTTGTTTGCATTTCTCTCTCTCTGTCTTTCTCTGCTACAGGTCAAGGTGCAAACACAGACAGAGAAGCATGGATTTAGTGCGGGACCAGTGCAAGTACTTAAAACCCCTTTCGATGCTGCTGAAATTACGAAGGTGACCCCGTTGTTCACGGGGTGTAAAGGTCGAATGCGGGGAAGGGAACAGGTTATTGACTCGTCGTTTTAACGGAGGCTTTTTGGTCTGAATATTATTTAATACAAGACCTCCAGCTGGCACCTGTTCTACTTCAAGCTGAGGCAACTTTATGAAAAGCCCATGCAATTCACAAGCGGGTGGGTTTGCATTAATTTTTTTGTTTTTCTTGATGGCTCATAGTTGGAAAAGGTGATTTAGATCGTTAAAAGGACTGATCAATACAAGATGAATTACTAGACTCTCGGCATATATAATTTCACATAAAATAATTATAATCTGTTTTGGGGTCAAGACGTGAAAAATAGATAATAAAATAATATTATTAATGAATTAAAAAGAGTATTAATAAAAAAGGGTCAAATTTCCAGTTGTAAAATTTATTATAAAAAATTTATTTTGGGTGTACTCTACAATAGTTACTAGTTCAAGTTCTCTCAGGATCACTTATTCAAGATAAAGCCTTACGCCTATTATGGTACACATATTAGTAAAGTGTTACGTGTCCTCCTAAGATTAATCGAGATGTACGTAACTATCGAAATGTTGACCCAGACATCCAAAGTTATCAAAAGAAATTATTATTATAAAATATGTTATAAATGTAACATTACACTTTTTAAAATCTTATTTATGTATCAATTTTAAAAAAATCTCATTTTTACTTTTTAGTGACATAATTGCACTCTTACCTACTTTCATCAAAAAAATTGCACTCTTACCTACTTATTGTTATACTTACTTTTAGTAAGTCAATAAAATGATAGTCCCTACGACCCTACAGACATTACGTGTCATGTGTGCCTTAACCTTTCAGCAGTATGACACAGTGTTTTTTTTCGCAACTTAAATTAAAAGTTACTCCTCCTATTCACCCTAAAGCTTTGAGCATTATCCAATAGCAATATCATTTTGTGTTTTTTACACAAGTGCATTAATAATATCATTTTTATTATATGCTAATTATAACCTATCTAATAGTATTGAAATTTTTTATATCACTTTATTATATGCTAATTATAACATATCATTTTAATAATTGTGAAATTTTGTATATCACTAAATTGTTGTGGCTATTTTATGTTCATGCTTATTAAAATACTGATCCAAAGATCCTAGAATAATTTTAGAATTGCTAAAGGACATTTATCACACATAAATCTTTAATGACTACAATCAAGGTAGATTTTGGTTCAAATTGTTGAATACTGAGAGGTAACTCAACTGGTTTGGTCTTAGGTGTGCTCCCCAATGATCACTAATTCGAGTCTCCTTAGGACCACCTACCTAAGACAAAGCCTTACGTATATTATGTTATACGTACTAATAGAGTGTTGCGTGTCCCCAAAGATTAGTAAACGTATCTACGAAATGCTGACATGGACACTCAAAATTGCCAACAAAAAAAAAAATATTCAAATTGTTGTGCCGAGGTGTTCACGATCCTACCACAATCCCTCTTGTTCTTGAATTTGGACCTATATATAACTAACTGTTTACACCTTTGAGCTTAACTTAAAAATAAAAAATAAGTTTGTGTAAGACTTTTTGTAACAAATTCACCATTTCTCCAAGATACATCTTTTATGCCAATCAATAGCTTAAATATTATAATTTTCTGTTAAATTCAATTGTTATCATCATTTGAGTCCGTCGCCATTTATCATCACCCATCAATACAGAAAATGTAACATCATACTGAAATTATTTAAGGGATGGATGGAACGATAGTGTAAGTGGGTGCACGTGAGAACCGAAGACTTACATGTTTGGTTGATAATCCATCGCCATTAATTGAGTGTTAGTGCTTTTGGCATGTAATTTCATGGATTGATATTCTTTAGGGTTACTTGAGTACTCTATAAGTAGAGTTCTTTAAATTTTCACCTTTAATTTAAAATAAAAGGTTAAGAGAATGTCACATCATCAATCCACTAGTGAAAATCTAAATAAGTATTTCAAATGCTTTAAAACACTTTGGTAACTATTAACGTTTATCAAACGTCGTTTTTTTTTTTTTTCTATTTTTTTTTATCTTTTTCCTGTTTCTTTTTTGTCTAGAGCAGTCATCATCCATCAACCCAACAAGAATCACGTCATTCCCTTATGTTCTGTGGTTGAAAATTTATATTTAAGATTTATAAACCAATTTCAAACTATGAATCTCACAAATTTTGCAGCTATCTCAGCAACTAACTAAAATTAATGTTAATTCATAAACAATTTGCATTACAATTTTATCTTAATCCTTGCCTCAAATACTCCAAGCCAAATAAATTTATTTCGAATCACAAAGAACAACAATAATCTTTTTGTGAGTTAAAATAACTACAAGTTGATCTTAAATATTCATGGACGATTTGGAGATTGTCCCTCAATCATTTGTGAGTTAAAAAGATTGAAAATTTTCAGAAAGAGGAAGAGTTGTTGGGTCGATAGAGAAAAAAAAAAAAAAAAGTAAAAAGAAAAGACGTGATAAACGTGAGAGCAATTGGTTATTGGAGTGTTTTAAGGCATTTGAAATACTTGCAGCAATTTAGGTTTTCATTAGTGGATTGATGATGTGGCATTTTCTTGACCATTTATTTTAAATTAAAGGTGGGGATTTAAAGAACTCTACCTTGTAGAGTACCCTAGGAACTCTAGAAGATCTTAATCCGTAATTCATATTTAACACTAGTAGTTTGAGAAGAACTAGTATTGACTCAATTATAAAGATACCAGTTTTATTTATTCTTGAAAATATCAAAATATAAAAGTTGATTTTCATTTTTTCTTTTTTTAGAATTTGAAAAAACATATAAGAGAAATGAAATCAATAAAATTTAATGATTAATTACTCGTAACTAATTGCATCCAGACTTTAAAATTAAATTCATGTTGATGTTGTTGTTATGATTTTTTTTAGTTAACAACTAATTCATATTTAATGATATATACTTTCATTTATTTAAATTTAACTTTATTTAATTGTAAATTATTGTTCTTATTTCTAATCAATTATACCTTATCACCTATGGTAATTATTATTGAAACATAGTATTTTACTTTGTTTTTCAAAGCAACATCCTATGATCGTGATACGATCATCTTGCAATATGACTTGGACGACTCATGACTGGAAAGGTCTTTCCACCTATTCATCTTCCCACCTATCTTGCGTAGGATCTCGATTTTAACAACCATGTTTGTGTGTAATTTATAAGATGTTCCCTACTTCTTCTTCTTCTTTGAGCTCCCTACTATATTCATAAAGGATAGTTTTCCTTTTTTATTAGAATAGGAAATATTTTTGAGTTGGGTTATTGTATGTCTAACTCGAGTTTTATCATGTTTGTTAACTAACATCACTTTGTTCCTTGATTTTTGATATATATGAGATCTATATCATATGATCTCATGTTTATTGTATAACCCTTTATCATCAGAATAATTGTTACCAATTAAAACAAAAGAAAAAACAACAACAAAAATAACTTATACCTTCAATTAATAAAATGATACTAACGATATCAAAGATAAGTGGCCACATGTCTAGCTTTGCGTTGCCTTTGATGACTTGCATAGGTAAGAAAATAAATACTCGGAGTGACACCGGTGTGATGTTGGCCAAAACCTATATGATTCATAAGTTAATACTCAAAGATGGAGACGATCATTTCTTATACTACCTGCTCTCAAAATTGTGTTATACCGTGGTAAGGCAAGATCATGGCATCTTTTATAATGGCTCTAATTGTTACTCACATGATCCTCGCCACTTTCCCTCCTCGTGGTGTGGGATGCCTTATGGCTTTAATCATGGGTTTATATCTTGAGATTTGTGTTCACCTTAGGGAAAGGTGCATGGATTCATTGCAAATATTGATCCCATGTTTTAAGGATCACAATTGTGATCATATTCAGACTCGTCTTTCCCACCTCGTCCAATTATGAGATATGGCAAGGGGTCATGCAAGTGGATGGGCATAACCAAACGATATGTATCCCATCAGTTGCCCCTTATTCCAAATTTGTCAACCCATTCATTTGGATGGATTCAATTGAATGGTAAGGTCATCTATTGGGTTCTTAATTCTCATGGTTTTATGCATGTGTTTTGTTATGGATGTATTTGTGTAGGGATTCAATTGAATGGTGATAGTTAGGGTTGTGGTTTTATAGTTTCAAGTCGATAGAGATGGTGGCTTAGACAGGTTTGGATGGGAGGTTCAATGTCATTGTTAGTGTAGATGCTAGGTTTTAGGTGTTAACACGCAATGGAAGAAGAATAGATCAATAAACAATGAGATTGATAGAGGATAAGCAGTTGAGAAAGGGAGTTAGTGGTGAGAATAAATGAAAGAAGAAGAAGAAGGAGAGAGAAGTGTCACCTAAGTTGATGAGGTGGCTAATTTAGTGGTCAAATTTTATTTTAATCGGGTCTCTCAATATGACATGTAAGCAATCTATTTGACATATCAACGGTCTATTTAATATGTTAGCAAATTCTATTAGTAAGACAATGATAAGGACATAATTGATGATCTTTTTTGCTTCTTCCTCTTTTACCAATCTTCGAACCATTGCTCTTAGGATTGCAAGATATGCAAATACAACCACCAAGGCAACTAAAAAGGCCAAACAACACCATCCAGTGGGTGACCTAACGATTGGTGGAGTGGACTTATGACTCCTTGATAGGTTTCTAAGCACAAGTTCGAATCCTCAACATAACTAGCACTTGGATTTGGCGAGAATATAGGCTATGGCTCAAAGCTGTTTTGCAGGATTGTCTGACTTCCTGACATGCCCTTCATAACTCGCTTCCCCGCAGGTAGGAGGCTCTCATGATAGCATCCAAGGAGGAGAGTCACCCCTAGGTAGCCCCTCACCTACACTTCTTTACTCATAAAAAAAGAAAAAAGGAAAAAAGCCAAACAACCTGGTATAAAGTAAACTATAGATTGCTACCAATTTTAATACGAAAGTCTATCAAACAAACTTGTAATAAATGTGATTGATACTACTTTAAATATATAATAAATGAATGTCTGAATTACTATTTTGTGGCAATAACACATTATTTCCTAACACTTATGTAGTAAAATTTGTAATAAAGTAGTATTAGTGCATTACTCTATATTTCTTAAAAAAAAATATATATATAAAAAGAAAAAAAAAAAAAAAAAAAAGAAGAAAAGAAAGAGTAGTATTACTCTATTTATTAAGACAAAAAAGTGATTTTTTGAATTAGCCGTTGATGTAGCCATAAGATGCGTTGAAATGAGAACTACTCACGGTAATTTAGCTAAAGTGTCAAGGTCTCTACTCATAAAAATAAAAAAAAAAGAAAGTGTCAAGGTCTCTGAAAAAGGTTGACGTTAATAGCGTCATTTAAATACCAACTACAAACAGAAAAACGCATATTCTAGTTCAACATCCCTTCTTTGGCAACTGCCATATGGACCCACCGTTGTACGACCATGGCAGAAGCGCACATGCTCTCTTTGACACGTGTCATACAGCTTTCCAGCATTGCTCGTCGGTCGCTCTCTGTCTCTCAATTCCAAATTCCATTTTTCCACAAATCCAATATCCCCAATCTATAGTCTATACGCCTGCATCTCTCACCCATGAAAAATACATTCTTCAATACTTCAATTTCTCTCTCTCCTCCCAATTCCATATAGATCTTAAATAGTTGACACATTGTGGATATCAATTCTTTACTATTTTTTTTTGGGGGCTAATTAGCAATTCTTGTACTTAGACATTCTTTTGAAATATTACTATTGTCCAAAAATTAAATTTGTGAATCATTGAGAACATCAAAACTCAACTTTGTATATTTTCCCTATATTACAATTCATTTTAGCGTGTGATTATTATAAAAATAAATGAGACAATGCCTTCTTAAGGATTTGTATTCAACTCACCAAATCAGTCTAATCTCATTTGCTAAAGTTAATTTATGGTTTTTTTTTTTTTTTTGAAGTTTCGAGTGGGTTTGATATACTCTGACCCAATACCAATACAAGATATTAATAGTTTAAACAATATGTTAATTTAGTTATTTTGGTATTTTAAGACTTAAATGTGACAAAATTTAAATATAATACTCAATTATATTCATTTACTAGATAATGAGTTTCAATATTTAAATGAACAATCCAATTTGGACTAACAAAATGATCCCAACTTGGCAACCGTAACCCAATTTCTATAAATTGGGTTGAACTGATTTTTAGAGTTACTATAGGTTGGGTTGGATTGGATTGGAGATTTTTCAAATTGGTGAGTCAAGTTAGGTTGAAAAACACCCGAACCCAACCCAACTCATACACACCCTTGTATACAATTGCTTTCATGAAAAGAAAAATATTATACAAACGTCCAATCATTTCGGATAACACTTGCATCCTCTGTATTATCGCGACCAAGTTAGTCGAGGAAAGATTATAGGACCAGAAGATAATTTATGAATGATTACTTTGTTTATTTAGAGCATTCATATCAACATGATCAAGATATTAGTCAAATGTTAATTAAAAAACAACATTTTTACTTTAGTTTGCCCCTTTTTCACCCACACTACATTAAACTCTATATTTTCTACATATTTCATTTAAAAATTCTTTTTTATTTTAATTTATATATAGTTATTTGTCTCTCTCCATAAATCTTTCCTCGTCTTTTTTCTTCTATCACTCTTAGGTTTTCAACTCCCTTTTTGTTTTTTGCAACCATACCAAAACCACCCAAAATAGAATTCCCTAATTTCAAAGAAACCCCCCAAATGATGATTTTATGTATAAAAAAAATACCAACTAGATCAAACATCAACCATGTGAAAAAAAACAGCCAAGTAGGTCAATTTTTAATCAAATGTCGAGGAATTTAGCCAAACAAGCTTCGTCCAAACCCCATATGAACTATATTTTGTTACATGTGAATCAATGTTGTCATTAGATATACTTTTATTTTTCTTCTTCGATAGCATCCTTCTTGTTTGATCTTTTCAATGCTATGTCTTAAATGAATCTATATGGCTTCATATTGTTATAACATTTGTTATCAGATTACAGCCAAGTCATCCTTGCGAGCTGCAGTTGACACCTTTTTAGAAGGAGTTTCTTTTCTTCATTTTATAATCGTTGTTGTCGGTTTTAGTTTATTATCTTATTTTAGTCCTATCCTTGTTCCCTCTAATTTATAATTGTCTTTCCTTGTCTTTCTATGTTAATCTAGCACATTGTTTGTTGCATTGATCTATGTTTTTCTCATTTGAACTTATCATATAACTTTCAATTGTTCATGAGGAAGATTTTTATGATCCCTCTTAGATGGTTGAACCAAGTGTGCGGTTACTGCGAGTTTATCAATAAAAACATCACAAATCGAAGACTATGAAGTTCACTGTAACGGGAAATAAATTCAAAGAGTGAACAGTTTAAAGAAAGACCTTTCCTGATGAGGTTGTTAAGACCTTATTGTGAATGAAAAGCAGTTCCTGCACAGAAAAGAACATGTGAGAAGGAACGGTCTCCGGTGTTAGGGACTGATCACCCTCCGATGATAAAATCAGTCAAGTTTATTTGAGAGCAATAGAACTGTGAGTCCTCTCTTTTTCTGAGTGTATATTTACGTACCTGTTTCTCACTGAATTTGTCCTTTTATAGCCTCTTAAATGACAGTTCATTTGTCATTTGCATGATTACTTTGTCCCCTGAAAGGGGTGTAGTATCCCCTGATGGGACATGAAAGTGCCTGACCATCCTTGCTTGCGTGGCCTGTCCCGGTGCATTTATGATTTTGTGTGCTTCCCCTCACGTGGGTCATTACCAAGCGGGTCACCTCGTCGTATTGTAATTAATGCTCTCAACCACCCACCTGATGGCATTTAATAAACAGATCACTGAATCTGTTTAATGGCATGGCACGGTCCATAATGAATGGCTCCGGCCCGACACTCATTGAAGTCGTGCTTCTCTTGTGTTGGCAAGTAACCCTCTGCAGGCCTTTTGGTCCTTGTACAACTTTTCCCCTCACATTCACAAAAGAGATTTTTATTTTTTATTTTAATTTCATCTTTGAGTGTGATGCGGTTAATCATGACATATATTGGCTTGATTATTAGTCTCACATGCTATGTAATGTTAATGTTTAGTTAGAGAACATACCCTCTGGTTTTGATAATGTGTTAGCAAATGATGTACAATCTCTTTAAATTTATTAATAAAATTTCTAACATTTTCTTTAAAAAAAAAAAAAAACCTTAATTAATCTCACC
This sequence comes from Fagus sylvatica, assembly GCA_907173295.1. Lineage (NCBI taxonomy): Eukaryota > Viridiplantae > Streptophyta > Magnoliopsida > Fagales > Fagaceae > Fagus > Fagus sylvatica. The sequence continues at coordinate 12,865,971 of OU015768.1, read as the reverse complement.
CTCTTTCATGCATTTTATATATAATTCATAATAGCAACTGACAAATTTCGGGGACAAACTGAAAGGTGCTGAGCTCAATCACGTAGAGTGGACGAAACACTAAAATTTGACCCATCGGTTTAAGATGTGATCCCACCTCCCCATCCTTTTTTACTCTTCTCCTCCTTCCTCACTGTCTCCCTCTCCCAAAGCAAGAGAGAGAGAGAGAAATAAGATATTAAAATGTCAATGTTGTCAGGGTCGTTTTCTACTACAATTAACAAAAAACATTTTAAATTTTAAAGTCAGTTTTGGTTTGTTGATGTAGTTAAGGTAACCAAAGTTAGTTGGCTTGGTTGTTCACATCATGTTAATGTTAATGTGTATATCACATGCAATTAGTAACTTGTCCTCACCCCCTCGGCCCCTCCAATTTCTCTCTCTCTCCCTCTTTTGCAAATGTTAATGTGTTTATCTGAATGTCTCTTTCATTTCTTTTTTTTTTTGATAAGTAATGTCTCTTTCATTTCAATTCTTTCTTTATCATTTATTTAAATTTCATTAAACTAATTAATAATGTTCTGTGTGCATATATATAATTTTCTGCCGACAACGTCACTTTTTTTTTTTCTTCTGTAGAATAATCTAATGTCATTCAATTTTTGATTCTGAAATTCACGGGTGTGACACTCCACTAGTAGTCCATTATATCAATTTCATACTTATGATAAAAGAGAACATCCCATCATTGATTAAACATTACTTAATCAATGTTCCAAAACCTTTTTTTTTTTTTTTTTTTTTTTTAGCCATGAAAAATGACAAAACCGTAAGCCTGTATTGTATATGTACATGTATAATTTATATCCACTTAATGGCGTAATGCTATCCATGTGAATTGGTGGGACTATTAATTATTATGTATCTAAGATAAGCCAAAAAAGGCTATTATGCGAAGTTGGTCAATTGGAATATACGGATGTTTTAATTAATCTAGTTAATTGAGAGTGAGTGGATTGTGGCTTGTCCCCCACAAAACAAGTTGGGTGCTACTGCTGGCGTAAAAGCCCAGAAGCAAAAGTGGATGTACAATTACGTTGTATAGAATATAGGTTATTTTAATAAGAAACAATTAGCAAAAGTGGATGTACAATTACGTTGTATATAATATAGGTTAATTTAATAAGAAAAAACAACAAAATAAGCAAAACCTATTTCCATTTTTTGTCTCATCTTTTAGAAAATAATCAAATAAACTATTTTTTAAATCATTTAAATTTTTTTTATATTTCTTGTTGTCTCACCTTTCAACAAATAAGCTACCAAAATATACGGAATGTCAAACTCACATTAAATTCAAATACATTGTTACATTGATCAATACTGAAGTACAAATAGTGTGATTTATTTCAATAACTATTAAAATTATAATTATGTATCATGTGTTTGAATTTAATTGGGTTATTAAAGTTAATTGAGGAATCTATTGTACTACATATAAGAAATTATACCCAAATTTTACCCAATTTAATAAAATAAAAGTCTTGCAAATCTAGTACGAAAAAGAAAAGGGTTGGCTTAAATGATACATGTAAAGGTAGCAACCATATGAATAATTTTGGCAAATGTTAGTTTAATATAAAAAGAAAAAGTTTCTTCTACACCTCCATCTTATAATATAGATCTCACCACAAGATACAGAGGAGTGAATCAATAAGCACTTTTAAGTGTTGAAACAGCATCCTATAGTTATTTTGACTTCCTATCGAGTTGTAAAGAGTATAAATTTATATAAAAGTTTGATCTTTCAGTGCTGTAAACGTGACTCAATTTTTTAATGGGCTTGACTTCATAGTTCACATTGATTATCATTGTTCCTGTTTTTTTCACTAAAATATTGAACTTCACTTATCTGATTTGATGATTTTTAACTTTATTTTTTCTTAAATTGTATTATGAAATTATCAAGCAAATTTATTTATTTTACATTTCTAAATTCTAATATTTTGGATGTAACCTATTATAAATCAAATTCAATTCAGTATCTTATGATTTATATTATATAGTTTTTTCATTACTTTTTTTTTTTTTTTTTTGAAGAAATAGTTTTTATTCAATTATATAATATAGATTTTTTTTTTTGATGTTATATAATTATAGATATGAGTGTCTGTTAATAGTCCGAAACTTTCCTCTTTAAAAAAGAAAAAGAAAAAAAAGGAGTTAAGCTATCGGTTGCAATCCTGAAGGGATTAATTCAATGATGGAAAGAACGAAGTTGGAAGGTATTATGGCCAAATTCATTTAAAACAAACGATACGAGTTTAATAAAATAGATTCAAGCATCTTAGACTTCTAAGTGCAAATCATGACAATCAGCCACCCCACCGATAATAGTTTCCCCGTGCTGGACGTACGCCTGGACCACACTCATAAAGCTTACATTGTGTGCTTAAAAAAAAAAGAAGCACAGCTAGCATATTGCAATAGGAAATTGCCACTCTACAAAAAAATTCGTTTTTCCTTCTTCTTCTTCTCCCTTACAGCACTATTGAGAAATTACAGGCCCAAACACATTGGATGATAAGGTCAATATACTCATGATAAGATAAGTCTTAGCAGTTAGCATTCGAATTGTTGATTCATTAATTGTTTATACCAATCAGTGTTAAATAGTGACAAAATGGGTTCATGCTCGATGATGTCTACTTGTGGACTTGTGGTCCTTGTCGTTGACAACCCTTGCCCATCATTGTGGCTGTTGTTGCATAATCGCAGTCCAAGTAATATTCCTCCAGCTAATTTAAGGGAGCCCCTGGATTTGGAATTCCCTTTCAGTCGTTCAAGTTTTAACCTCCAAGTTTCATACTTCCCTTCAAATAAAAGGAGAAAAAGAATAATGAAGAACAAAAGGATAACGACTTTGTACACAATTACAATACAAGTCATTTGATATTTTTCAATAAATCTTCACAATTTGATTTGGCCCAGTAAATCTTAGCGATTAATCAAGAGGGAATAAAATGGAGACTCATGATCTCAATTCCCAACATCACATGGTCCCGAATTATTGTTTGTGGGTCTATATAGAATTCATGTTCCTAGACCCTAGTCAAGGACAACTTGAGGGCAAGAGAGGGAGGAATTTGCGGTAAGAAGTAAGAACCCTTAAAAGGAATCCTTGCAGGTTATGATTGTATCTCGCTTAACATCATTATTAAGCATAAACTTTTTACACCTTCAAGCAATCAATTAGATAATTTAGATGTTGACCACAAACCTACAAATCAACAATGAATCTATGGTAGACCATGTGATTTTTATTTTTTATGGGTCAGACTCAATCGAATACATGTTCTTTAGGGAGATTAGGGAATGTGCCCACAAGGGCCACAACTTAGCCTATTGGGCTTTTTTTTTTGTAACGGGCCAAGGCCTTTTCCCCTGTTTTCCATTGTTGTTTTTATTTGTCCATGAGGGAGATGGTGAGGGGACGGATATTTTCTAGATCTGTTTGTTATTGTTTTTTTTTGTTGAAAGTAATGTCGAATTTTTTATTTATTTTTTTAATTGAAAATAATATAGCAAAAAGTTAACTGATAAATAACACAAGTATTATTATTATTATTTTTTGTTGCTAAAAGTATTATAGCAAAAAAGCTAAAATGGTTGGGAAATAAGTTTGACTTTTTGAGGAGGTCTGCATGAGACTCACAAAATAAATTTGACTTTTTGTAGGATTCACATAAGACTCATAAAATAAATTTGACTTTAGCAAAAAGCTAATTTATTTTGCTCATGTCAAACACACACCTATTTTCCTTAGAGCAATCGCATCATCCTCTAGGTAATGTTAGCCAAATTATTACTATAACACCTATTTTTTCTATTTAGCTAAACTTACAATTTACATAAAACTACATCAAACTTTTTATTTTGTTTATCTATTTTAATCTTAATATTTTTTTTATTCTTTAATATTAGTATTTTTTTCCAACTTTGAAATTTCAACCCTCCCCCCGGTTCTCCAAAACCCATAAATGCCTCCTCTTCTTTGTTTCTTTCCCAATTGATGACCACCCACACGGTTAATTGTTCACCTTAGTGACAAGAATGCCACCCACGGCCTCCTGCTCCAACGATTGACCCCCTCTCCCTCTTTGTTTCTTTCCCAAAATCAACAATTACTCACATTATTGATCGACCATGTTAGTGACGATAACGCCACCCACACTGGCGATTGGCAACCTCAAGTTAGTCAAAGTGAAGATCAACATCGTTTGTGGAAATCTCAAATCAATCAAAACCACCAATCAATCCTCTCGTCGGTGAAGATTGATGTCGTTTGTGGAAGCAAGAGATGTCGCGAGATCGATCGAGAGAGAAATGAATATAAAATGGGTATCTTGATCTACAGTGCATAGAGGAATAAGGTGAGCAAAATGGGTTTACTATACTAATATTAGATTTGATCTAAGCCTTACCAAAGCTGATGTGTGTGGTTTATGTTTGTGGATAACAATATTTTAGCAAAATGTGAGGTTTAACTAGGTTGATGCGAATGATCTTAAAGGGTGAGACAAAGAATCATAAACTTTATTTATTTATATTTTTAAATATATACAATTGAAAAACTTAAAGTTTGTACTGTATAAAAGTAATACTACATGCATAACAATTTTCACAACAAGTAAGTAAGTTGATAGTTTTTTATTAGTTTTTATCTGGATCCACTATTTATATCATTTTATTATCTATCATTCCAAACTTTATACTTGACAATTGTTAAATATTTTATCAAAATTATGGTATATCAAGATTTATTGTTTTTATAACTTGTAGAGCCCGAAAACTTTTAATCAAATTTAGTGAAAAATACGACCAATTATATAGCAAACCTGAAACTTGGCCCAAGAAGAGAAAGTATTCTTATCATAATAGATGTGGAAGAAACTGCTAAGGTGTCAATTTCTGGCATATTATCTTTTTTGGGTCCAAGGCGAGGAATCGTGTAAAGAAGAACAAATAAATTACAAGGATTGATTCATAATGACAATAAGATTTGAACAGTTGACAAAAAAAGCCCAGACAACAGAACTTGGACCACCAAGAAAGCCCAAATAACTGAAATAGGACCATAAAAGGTCTTTGGAATAATTGATCCATCCTAGAGAGTAGAGACGATGGAAATGTGAAGAAATCTCCTTCAAAGGCTTTTAGAGGAAGTTGTGTCTGGTGACTGGTCAAAGGACAAGGCAATCCAGCTCCTCCTGGCCAGGCCTTAGCGAATCAAGGGGGTCCAATGATTATTCCTTGTAGAATTTCATGACTAAGATTTATGATTTATGACTAGGTATGGATTATGTTTACTTATGAGTTATGACCATCCTAGAAAGTGAAAGGGCCCATAGAAGGTTTGTGCCACGTATTTGATTCCCTATGTTATTCAGATTTGGGACTGGATTGCTGGCATTACTCTCTACTTAGAGGTTATTATGATGCATACTCCCCCTAACAACATGAGGTGGGTGGGCTCCACCTATTTAGGGGGTGCTATATACACCATAGGTGATCCTTTTTCCTAAAGTTGACAGATATATGTAAGTAAAGTTAAAAATTTATTTTAGGGCCCATAGAAGGTTTGTGCCACAATGTATTAAAAAATGATGCAATCCCTATGTTATTCAGATGAAATTGGGACTGGACAAATTGCTGAGCATGTACTCTCTAGTATCTAAAGTTGACAGATATATGTAAGAGTAAGAGGATCTCACATCATGTTATGTCTATTTTATCTATAGTACATGATATGTTCATAAAAATTATTATACTCACATTTTTATTTATTTTTTCAGCTCATACTAGCAGTATACTCTATTTCAACTCTGAGTACTGTAGCTGATTTAAATATATATTTCCCTTATTCTTTTATCTCATTTAAATATTATATTTTTTATTCATTATTTCCCCTAGCAACAATCTACCCTTGGATCTGCTACAATAGGCCGTAGAGAGTGTATATGAAAAAATCTCTATCCCTCTTACGTGTTGTTTTATGTTTTATTTTTTTTCTGGGGTTTGGTTGGACAATTGGGATTGTTGAATAAGGTGGTTATTTTGAGGGATTTTCTTCATGGGTTTTCTGGGTTTTAAATTTTTGGAGTTGGGGGTTTTTGATATTTTGTGGTTTTAATCAAAATTTGGGTGATCAAGGATTGAATTTGTTGATTTTGAGGGATTTGATTATTAAGTTTTTCTGGGTTTTGGATTTTACAAAGTGGGTTTTGGGTCAAAATGGAGTCGGTGTGAAAAAAGAAACCCAGTTTGGAATCAAAATAGTGGAGGAGGGTGTAAAATCGCATCCCAGCAGTTTGAGGTTTTCTCTTCAGACATGTCCGAAGCTTTTCTCCTTACGAATTTCTTCCTATAACAAAGCCTACAAAAGACTTAACTAATTAATCATATAAAGAACCAAACAAAACAAAAGCCAAAAAGAAAGCTACCAGAATAGGGGTGTGGAATTTGAAGCGTTGCTCCTTGCAACTTTCTTCTACGGTTTTTATGTTGGTGGTGGAGATGGGGAAGACTAGAGAAAAACGGTGAGGGAGAGAGAGACAAGGTGCATAGGATAAAAAGGAGGTGGGTGCAGGTTAAGGGTTTGGCAAAAAAAATAAAAGAAAAAATTTAATAATATATGTATTGTAAAATAAAGAGTGAGATGTGAAGTATGTTGTAAAAGTTGATAGGTAAAATAAAAAAGTGGGTTTTTGGAGAGGTAAAATAGAGGAATTATTACTAATCGGATGAGAATGCTCTAAAAGTGACAGTAAGACATACTAGAAAGAGTGGCACAACCAAGATTTTTCTGTGGGTGCGAACTGTAAAGTGCAAACTAGAACTAGAACTAGAACAATGTTGTCTTTCCTAGGATCAAGGGTAGATTTTCAAATGGTAGTGAATGGACTACATTGATAAAGATTACAAATTTAGACTATCAAAATTTGTTATTCGGATTTCGAAGATCAAATTGATAAAATTAAAAATTTAAGGACTAAAATAATAATGGAGACAAATTTAACGAGTCTAAAATTAACTTTTGATAAAGGGCCAAACTCCAAAGCCTCGATTACAAGATACAACACTTTTTTATGGAATATCTTTTTGGCGGTGTGTAATATGATGATGTAATTACTGATTAAATGTTGAGCTTTCTCAACAATCATATTTTTGTTTTTCATTAAAATCCGAAAAAGTAAATCTTGAGAAATTGCTGAAAGAGTATAAATTGACTGGTCAGCGTAGGTTGAGAGTTGAGCATTAAACATGAATGGACCGCACGCGTGATTAGTGGCGCATGAAAGGGTCTGATGTGTACTTTCATCAAAGCATTGAATCAATCATGAAAAATGCCTGCTTGAGGGCCCTCCGTTCAGCTCGTGGTTCACATAAAAAGTTGAGTTATTATTACTAATTAGTGATATATTTAGCATCCAATATAATTAAGAAGAAATGAAGGGTAATTAAGTCATTAACATTTATTTTCATTTCCCTCTCAGATCTATCACTTTTATTGATTTCCCACTCCTTTTAAAATAATTTAAAAATTAAAAAGTCGAAAAACAAGGAAACCAAATCTATTGTCTATATCTAGCCACGTAATCTACGCCGTCGGATATGAACAAGTGACCTATGCACTAAAGGCAAGGATTGGCCCACTCCTCCAGCGGTAAAAACTGGCCAATCTCAGAAAGACACGTACACAAAACCCCAAATATACATATCTGTTTTCTTCGGTTTTTGTTTTTTTTGCAACTGTTGCTTGGAAATTTTGGCGGGCAAATTCGTGAAATTCAAATAAAGAGCAAACCCTAGCGGCTCTATCCTCTCTCTCTCTCTCTCTCTCTCTCTCTCTTCCTCTGTCTCTCTCAACTCTCTACTTTCTCTCGATTTTCTCTGTGAATTTTTCTAGGGTTTCGCCTTGAAATCCATTCTGCTCTGAGGTTAGTACTTCTCTGATTTTCTCACATTGATTTGATTTTGGAATTTTATTTTATCGTTTTCATTTTTGTTACGATCTCTGACGAGCTTCGGTTTTTATGATATTCTTTTATATTTTTCGGTTTCGATTAACGCTTGGGTTTCGTGATTATAATCGAATTCTTTTTAGGGTTTCTGATGAATTTTTGGTGTAATTTTGTTTGCAGAGAAATGAATTGAAATTCGTCGAGGAGATTTCTAGTCTCCGTATAATGTAAGCACCGGTATATATTTATATTCATAAGTTTTTTTTTTTTTAGGTTTCAAATAGTTTATTTCTCTGAGCAATATTAGGGTTTTGGTTATTATTTCTCTAATTTCTTGAAATTTATTTGTAATTGATTTATTTATTTATTATTTTTTTTTAATGAAATTTTATGTTTCAGGTTTAATTTATTTGGTGGTTGATTAAATTCAAAATTGAAGATTTTGGGAAAAAAAATTAAGGAGCAAAATGGGCAAAGTGTCCCCAAAGAATTCTAAACATAAAAAGCGATTACGGGGTTCGAGCAACAAGTATTTGAAGCCAGGTACTCTTGCTCAGCTTCGGTACAGCAAGGCCTCCACGACAAGGTCTTGTACTGATATTGGGAAGAAAAGGGTGGCCGTGTTGGAGGCCGAGAAGTCCGAGAGTAATCTGGTAATTGAAGATAAGGTTATCGATAAAAGCCCTTTAGTGTTGTCCCCTGTGAATTTGGTTAGGCAGAACAGTTTCCTAGGAACACCCAAGACACCTCGAGTTGAAGATTGTCCCTCTGAGTCACGGCTCGAGTCACTTCCAATGGATTTGCTGGTATTCTTTATTTGTCTTACACTTTCCTTTCTCTCTTGTGTAATCGTGAATATATTTTGTCTTTCTTATGCTATGATAGTGTCCAATTTTCTATTATTGTTGGTCTTATGCATGGTAATCATCTGCAAATGGTCCAGCCTTATGCTTATTTATTAGTTTTGCAAATGTTTGTCCGGGTTTTTGTTTGTATGTATGCCTCCCTATATATATATATATTTTTTTTTTTTGAATCAAAAGGCAATTTCATTAACACTAAATGAGATTAAGATGATACATCTAGTAGGAGTTGGTTTTGAGCAAATTCTGGAACTTCCTCCATCCATACATTGGGTTTGTTAACTTGTAGTGCTTTACGTGCCAACATGTGGGCAACTTTGCTTACATCTCTTTTAATAGTAGACAATTCCCATGCTTCGAGACTCTGTAATAGATGCCTTGCTTCTGTCACTTCATTTCCAAGCCAAGAATAGTCTTCCTCCAGGCTTCCCAATGCCTTGTTGGTGTTGGCTGAATCTCCTTCAAGGATGACTCTCTTTATGCCGATATCATGAGCCAATTGTAGACCTGCTTTTGCAGCAAAAAATTCTGCAGCAAAAGGATCCATCACATTTGCTCTGCTACATGTCATTGATGCCATTGGAAGTCCAAGTTCATTCCTTATCACCACTCCCATACCTGCTGTCCTGGTGCTTAGACACAACGCACCATCATAATTGAGCTTATACATACCTCCCTTTGGTGCTTCCCATTTTCCTTGAGCATACTGTTGCGGTGCTTCTTTTGCTGGCTAGGAATCCATGTAAACCTCCATTATTGAGTGTGCCATCTATGCAACCAGCCTAGGATTCATCTTTGCCTCTTCATGGACTTTGCGATTTCTCATCTGCCAAATTTGCCAACCCATTGCCATAAACTCCTTAAGCCCCATTATCCCTTGGTGATCGAAGACTTCCCACACAAGGGTGTGGAAATCCCGGAATTGTGTCTCATGGCTCACTGTAATTTGGCTTTCATCCCAGCACTCCTTTATCTCCACGCAATCCCAAATGGCATGAATTAGAGTTTCTGTTTGTAACCCCCACACCATGGGGACCATGCTGTTTGTATCACTTTTCGATGCTCCAGGTTCGCCAAAGTTGGAAGCGCATTGTGCAGTGCCCTCCACATGAAAACTTTTAAATTGTTTGGTAATGCTACATACCAAATAGCTCGCCACAGCCGCCCCATTGGATTTCCCTTAGAGCTTTCTCCCTCACCTTGTAGCTCCTTCTCCAAAATGAGACGATAGGCACTATTAACTGTAAATCTACCATGAGGGGTGGCTGTCCATATTTGTTTATCTTCTGGAAGTCCTTTGCTTAATGGGATGGTTAGTATGGTTGCAGTATCTTGCTTATTGAACATCGAATGAAGTTTGGGTACATCCCATTGTTCAGTGTCTTTTTGTATAAATTCACTTACCCATGGTTCATCCCCATTCATTGGTATGTATGCCTCCCTATAGAGCGCTATTTTCATTTAAAATTCTGATTGAGGCAGTAGTTATTACTTATTACACAGACTAAGTTATGCAAATGTTTTTCTTATTTCTGATAATTTTTTTCTTCTATTTTCTTCTCTGTTTTGCATGGTCAGCATCATGTCTCTCCATGCATTTTGAGTTTCTTAAGATGTTGAGTAAGGTCTTCTGAGTTGAACGGATATATTTATAATTTTATGGTGAAATTGACTTACTGTGGTTGTTTGTTTGGTTATTGCTTTGACTGATTTTATGTGTGAGGCGAGGATGATTAGTCTGGTATTTTGTTTACTGCTATTGGATGCATGCTTTGTCATAGAAGGGTTCTTTATCTGGATATGTGAAAATTTGATTTGAGCTTGTAGAAAAGATTATAAAGTACTCTACCTGATACTCATCTTTTCATAAAAAGAACACTATTTTAGTAGTAACTAATAGAAATTATTTTGGAACCATAGTTTTCTTATTATTCTTTACAAAAACCTAAGACTGGATATTTAATTTTATGCCCATAAATTTCAAACATGCACACAACACTTCTGTCATGTCTGTAGATTCCGTTGTATACATGTACTTTTGTATGTAATGTCCACAGTGCAGCCATAAATATGCATATGTAGTTCTTTGTGTGTGTGTGTGTTATATATGTATGTTTTGAGTTACTGATCCTGTTTGTTTCGTGAATTTGAGGTTAAAATACTTTGCCACTTGCACCATGACCAACTGAGGGCTGTTTTTCATGTTTCTCAAAGAATTAGAAAAGCTGTAAGTTCATCTCTGTCTCTATATTTGTTTTTGTGTTTGGATCAATTATTTTGAGTTGATGGATGGTCCTGTTTATCTGTGGACAGGTTGTGATTGCAAGGCAATTCCACTTTAATTATACAACTCCTGATCGTTCTCGGCAGGAAATGTTAAGAATAATGACCCCACAGCCAACAGAACACTGGCCTTTTGTTAGGTGGTTATCTCAAACTTAAAGTCATATTCTGTTTCGTATCCATTTTCTGCTTTTAATGCTTGTCCCCCCCCTCCATCTGCCCTTTCAAATGAACTTTTTACAGCAAGGCAGATGGGAAGAGTATTTGGATGCCAAGCCCACATACCCCAAAAGCACCAAGGCAAGGTCCTCGGCCACCTTCTCGTCTCAAATTCTCTGAGATGCGGCAGGTTGCAGCTGTTCTATTCCCGGAATCATCTTTTCCTTCGAGATGCATGGTGCCATCTGCATTGCCAAAGCCCCTATGCAAATCATTGGCTTCTAATCGAGTTCTATTCTATGAAGATGAGTTATGCCAGGCTGTTGCTCAGAACAAACTTCGTTGATTTCTTTTTCTGGTTTCTTATTGCCTCATGTTCCTCTGTGTATAGTTTGTTTTCGTTCTCTATAGGTGGTCATAGTCAGGGTAGGGAGTATGCAATTTTGTAGCTTTGCTGGGGCAGTTTTAGGTGAATCTTAAGATTTGTTTTAGGGTTGGAAGATTCCAATGATGGTTGTGGGAATAATATATTTCAAACTGGTTACTTGTATATTGCCTATATATGTTTGAAAGAATGGCTAGTTGTTTCTTCTTAGTAGGACAATTCATACTATCATTTATTTGAAATGGTTCCCTGGTATTTGCTTTGTTAAAGCAGTATGATGTTGGAGGCATCTGTTCTTATCAAATAATGCTGCGGCCTGTATTATCCACATTTTTTCATTACTTGTTGTATTGCATGTTCCCATTTATTCATTAAAGTTTTGAAAATGAAGTAGTGATGCGAAGAGATGGAGAATGTTATGGTATAAGTTTAGTCCTAAAAGGGTGGTTCAGCTACTGGACTAGGTTAACAACTTTAGGGCTGAGGCTGCACATAGATGGTCATATTGCTTGCCATGTGGATTGGTATTTTAAAATGCTACCTGTCTTTTGGGATGGGGGCATCACTAGGCACTGATAAATGGAAGAAATACCAAGTTCTGCATTTAGGTTGCTTTCTTGCTGATTGATAGATCTGTTTAAGAATTTGAACGACAATAATATCATATATTTGGCTTTATATGCTATCACAATATCATTGGTGGATTCATGGAGTGATGAAAATGTGTATGAATTGATTTATTTAGAATTTTCATATGTGCCAACTTCCTTATGGTTGACTTGAAAATATTGGGATATTAGTTTAACTGCACTATATTGTATATTTCAAAGTATTGCTATTCTCTGTCTCTTAGATAATAGCTACGTTCAGCTGAAGGGACAGACAGAGAACAGCAACCTTCTGGGGCAGGTTATATATATTAGGTTGCTCTTGCTGATAAAGAGTTACATTTGAAGTTCATCAATAAAATAAATTCACAAAAGGCAATGAATTCATAGAAGTACAAATATCCAAATTGAGTACATCATAGGGAAGGTTACATTATATGACAAGTAAAATAGAAAAACAGCACTTCTATTACAAGCAATAGGATAGGTAAAGAGAATGTCTCTCAGAAAAATTTGTGGATATTGATCTTCATCATGTGAGAGGTTAGTATGGCATAAGCCTTCTCAGTGCGGTGATAACTGTCCCAGAAGATGTATTTCGTGTCATCTTCACTTGAATCTGGATTGTAAGCACATAATAAGATGCCAACCTCTACATTTCCTGTGCCGAACAGCATCCTCCACTTCAAATCCAACCTCCTGCCAATTAGGGCAATATTGAAGAATCACATGCATTAAATTATATATAAAAATTAGGTTGGGCCACGCTCAAGAAGGTTAAACACGGGCAAATTTGTGTGTGGGGGATGTTGCCCAAAACTCTACACCAAGTGTGGTACTTGGTGGCTGATGGTGCATTCCCTCTGTATTCTTCAATCCACCAGTTACGTAGGATTACGGTGAAGTTCATCAATAAAATAAATTCACAAAAGAAAATATATTACAAACTTGCAATGAATTCATAGAAGTACAAATATCCGAGAGTTTAAATTGAGTAAATACAATAAACATACATCATAGGGAAGCACAATGTTAGCTTTCTCATTGCAAAGAAGGAGCAGACAAAGAAATGACAAGTAAATTTGGATAGAAAAACAGCACATGAGTTCTATGAGTTGGGTTAAGTGTTTGATGTAGTTTTCTGTTTACTAAAAGTAAGCAATACGGGAAGTGTCCCGTGGACTGTTGTTGGTTATCTGTCTCCTTTGGTAAGCTCTTAGAGAATGTCTGAGAGTTTTCTCAGCCAACCAACCCCTTATTCCTTCTTCCCACCCCTATTTATAATGGTGTTTGTAAATGGTTTTATTTGTTATCCTCCTCATCATGGATATTAACCAAGAGATAAAGGGGCTGAGATTTCATCATGTGAGAGGTTAGTATGGCATAAGCCTTCTCAGTGCGGTGATAACTGTCCCAGAAGATGTATTTCGTGTCATCTTCACTTGTAGTTGTGGTCTGATTTCTCAAGTCTTTTTTATTGTATTTTCTGTTCCAGCTGGTGCTGCCGTGGCACATAATAAGAAATAACTATGCCTTTCATCATTACCAACCTGATTTGGGCGGCTATTTCTTGGTCTTTTCATTTCCTGTCATCTTCTTGCCGCAAGCGCCGCCGCATCGTTTTCGTCTGAGTTTGCAGCATCCGCCGTCCTGGGTGGTGTCCACTTCACTTTTCTGGGCTTTGGCTGAATCCTGAATCCTGTTGGTTAATAAGCAACATTTTGTCATGATCTTTGGAAAGATTCTTCCTTGGAAAATTCGAGCACCGCGCCAAGAGAGGAGGGAAAGAAGTGACCCAATATTGAAGTGAGGTGGGCTGGGCTTCCCCTTCCTCTTTTGGGCTTTGGGCTCGGTGGATGGCTTTTCATTTTTACATGCATTACTGGTGTTGTTGGGCTTTGGGCCCCTGGTGGAATATATTTGGTCCATGATGAAAAAATGGGCCTCTACAAATGATAACGATTACCATATTTTACAGGGTGTAGGATAAGGCCAAGCAATGGGTTGTACATATCGAAGTAGACGAGTTTAGCTGCTGGAAGCTTTTTATTAAGACTAAGTAACCATTTGGGAGGAGAGCTTGGAGTTCAAGAGAATTGCTGCTTGGTTTACAGATGCTGAACAACTTCTTTCTAAGCCTCCTCCCAATGTTTGCCAAACACCCTAGTGGTGGTACACTTGTCACTTCAATCCTTCTCGCATCCAATGCATAAAGTTCCTGCCAATTATTTACTTTAACCCGTCAAACATCATGAAAAAAAAAGTTTCTCTTTTTCCTCACCTTAAAATGATTTTTATTTTTTTACTTATATTACATTATATGAAATGATCTTTGTTTGCAAGGATAAAGTTACAATCACCATCAAATTAAGTTAAAAAAATGTTATTATATTGTTTTTTTTTTTTTTTTTTTTTTTAATGTCAAAATTCTTGTAATTCAGTGAGATTGACTTGATCTTTTTTATAAGGTGAAACAAAGTTTAAATTCCTCTCTCCATGTGTAACAATTGAATTACAAAAAAAAATAAAAAAATAAAACTTTTTTGGCAATTATGTTCTTATTTTCTTGGTATGCATCTTCTAGTCTGCACTATTCTACCACAAATTAGGAGACGTGCATTGCATACCAAATTGGGGATCGTCAGTTGAACTAATGACCATAATTGTCTCCCACGTTATTAACGAGCACTTGGGATGAAAATTTGGCCAACAAATTTGGTAAATAGGCTTCTTTCTATTAATGTTTAACTCACATATGGTGGCCATGCTGTACCTAACCAACCTTCTTAAAAAAAATGTAACTAGATCACATTGTCTCTTGTGCTTTCAAAAACTCACTTGCAAGAAACTTAAAGATGAGTTTATTAGTAGATCCGTATACGAATCGATATTGATAATGCCTAAAAATCAGTGGGCTCGTTCACGTATCAACTCGAATGGACGAAGCTTGCACCGACGGATGAACGTACCTGCAAAACAGAGAAAAAGGTGAAAGAATGCACCGGCGGTGGTCCGGTGGGGGGAGCCTCCGATGCTTAAGTCAGAAATATGATTATCTGGAGCAAGAGCACGGATTCAGAGAGTATAGAGGTGAGAAAAAGAGTGAATACCTTGGTTTGTGAAATCTTTGGGTTTATATAGGGAGGCTCTAGTCTTCTAACTGTTTATCGGCATTAAATGGTATTTTATGTCTAGATTCGTAACCGTCTGGCCCTGATTTGTAACCGTTTTTGGTCCTTGATTCGGGCCCTTTAATTGTGTTTTTGACTTTTACGGTGGGGCTCAAAGATGACACATTTGGAACGTGGGTTTAATGCTGTATACAGCTGTACGCTTTAATTCCGTCGTCCTTGCCGAGTTAGTCGTCGTTAGGGTTTAATCTCGTTAGTATCAGATATCATACTTAAACATCCTGAATGGAGACTCAAATTAAGTATTTGCAATGTCATTACTCCCTATGCACAACATGTGCCTTTTGATAGTATAATGGCCAATCTGTCTTCACCCGCTGCTGCCTTTATTTTCTTTAAGTAATTCTTCAACATCTCTAGCTGATCTGACAATGATAAGCCGGACTGATGATAATCAAGAAATTAATAAATTAATATGATTGACAAGGAATTTAATTAGAATTAAAAATTAGAAGAAAGACAAAGGGGGAGATCAGAGTGGGAGTTACAACTATCATGGATGTGAGAGGATCATATCCTGCACCACCAGAGGCAAAGCTTACTCCACTAAGAAGGTCTTGAACAGGGCCGTCCAATCATTTTGGGAGCCTCAAGCCAAATTCCAATTTGGGCTTTTATCCTATTTTATATTATATTAAATTAATATTTATTAAATTTTTTTTATTGGAATTTTATTCTTGCTAATTATTGATCACACTTGCATTTTGGCACCTAAGAAATTTGTAAATCTGAGGAAAAAAAATGTAATAGATTTTTTTTTTTAATTGAGATTTAGAAAGAAAAAAAAAAAATTATATGGCTTAGAGAAAGAGAAAAATTATATTATAACATTATATCTTAATCACTCTTTGACCCAATAAATTAGTCCAATAATAATAATAGATTTAGGAGGGAAAAAAAGCAATGTCATTAAAAAAAGAAAAAAGAAAAGGAAAAAAACATAAGGACAATAATTAGACACGTGTGTGGCTTGGTAGGTGAGAATTGAAAATATCTCACTAAGGTTAAATTTGGTCAGTAACAACTCATGTGGACACCAAAAAAGAACAAAAAAATTAAAGGGAGAAAGAGAGAGAATAAGAAGAAGAAGAATTGGAGAACCACTGCAAGTGTAGCTGTGAGGAGCTGAGGAGAAAGAAAAAAAATGGAGAAAAAGAGGCCAATCAAGAAGAAAACTGAAGCCACTTGACTTCAACGATTTTTCTTTTTCTTTTTTCTTTTATCTTTATTCCAAAATTCTTTTAAATGGGACCTGTGGGTATTTTTTTTCTTAAATTTGAGGTTTTTTTTTTTTTTTTTTTTTTTTTTTTTTTTTTTGTAGTGAGTTTTTTTAATTTTTTGGGGGCCTCAAGCAAGTGTTTAACTTGCTTATAGGGTGGGCCGGCCCTGGTCTTGAGGTTGCAAGTTTGGGTCCAGATAAGCTGGCAAGAGCTCCTTGAGACCTAATTCTTTAGCTGAGGATTGTTTTAGAATCTCTTAGGGAACTTAAAATATACATGTATCATGTATGTCAACTCCATTTGGATTAGATCCATTTTATGGTTTAGATTAAATGGTATAAATCTAACAGTGTCTAGACCGTCATGTCATTTAAAATTTTAAATGACGTGACACTTTATATACTGTTAGATCCAGAAAATAAAATTTCAACCCTGAAATGGAGAGAGTCCATTTTGTAAAATCTAGTGTCCATGTGTGTGGCCAGACCATTTAGCATAATCTTTTTTGGAAATAGTTTTCCTCCAACCTGGTTTGGAGGAATCATCCTCCAACCCACTACGTGACAAGTAAATAGACCATCCACATGTACTTTTAGTCACATGACCTTTTTAATGAGTCATGTGATCTTTTCAAATAAGGACAAAGTTTTTCTCCAATCCGGTTTGGAGGAATCCTCCTTCAACCCACTACGTGGCAAGCAAATAGACCATCCACATGTGTATTTTAAAAAGTCACATGACTCATTAAAAATATCATGTGACTAAAAGTACACGTAGATGGTCTATTTGCTTGCCACGTAGTGGATTGGAGGAGGATTCCTCCAAACCGGGTTGGAGGTAAACTATTTCCTTCAAATAATACATGTGAATAGTTTATTTAATTGACACATAAGTGGGTTGAAGGAGAATCCTCCAAACCGAGTTGGAGGAAAACTATGTCCATCTTTTCTTGGCAGTACTACCGAAGAAGTCTGAGGGAACCCTTCCATTTGGTTGTCCTCCTTTGAAATCCCTCCCATATGGAAGGAAAATTGCGCTTTACTATAGTTGTGATATTATTGTTGTTTCCTGTATCCACAATTGAATCTCCAAACACAAAAACTGTTGGAACTGGACCTGTTTCTTTTTTAGGCAGTGTCATGGAACTTCCATCATTAAGGAAAAAAATAAGGATGGAGAAAATAAAGAGTAAAGAAATAGAAACGGAATTTCCGGGGTGGAACTTCATTCTAATATATGAAAAAGGGAAAGCTAGAAGAGAAAGTTGTGAAAGATTTGAGTTTTCTGAAAAATCAGTGACAAATTTGTCAATTCAGGAACTTTCACCATGAGCATGAGTTTGGTGCCAGCATCTTAATTACTAGATAAAAATATGTTGTAGTTTGTTATTAGAATTTAAAGGTAGAGTGCAAGGTTACGTGCTCTTGTTACTTTGTTAAGGTAGCAGATGTTATCAAACTCATTCCAAGCAGCGCCTATTTCACTCTCACGAGGAGGGGTGTGGAGTGTGGACATGAAAAACCAATAATTTTTGGCAATTTAAAGTTTTAAACCCTTGCAAGGGCGTGCTATTGCATATTCCTAGTGGTGCACTAGAATTGGAAACCTTTTTCTTAAAAATAAATAACATATTTACTAGAAACCACAGGAAATAAAATCTTTTAATCAGATCTTTTTCCCACTTTGTGGGGGTAATTTTTTTGAAAAATCAGAAGAGTTAAAATATAAACCATAAGGTGGTTTATAAAAAGCAATCATGAGATGATATCCAAAGATGAATTAAATAGAGCGAGCAATTTCCATTTTATAATTCAATGTATCTAGTTATTTTACCTAAATTTTTAATAACACAATTCTCCATGACCAGTAGTGGCATTTACAATATGGTCCTTGCACAAAGAAGCAGATCCAAGATTTACACTCAATGTTTACACCAGCCTTCGAAAAACCTTAGTTTGATACAGTTTCACTGAGAATGCATTCAATCTGGACACCATGTAAAACAGAGGTTTTACGCCCTCCAATAAAAACTCGCAACATTACCTTATTACACAAATTAAAATAAAGGTGGGCTCCCAAATGCATTTTCCATTTCCCATTTCTCTTATATGGGTTGTCAATTGGACCTATCCATCACATTTTATTAAGTAAGTTTTTTAGATAACAGTAGTTCAAATTATCCCATTTAAAAAGTGAAAAACTCTAGGAATTAAGTCCTACTTATCCTACTTAATTACCGTGGGGGTCTACGCATATAAATACTAATTTTCAAGTGTCAATTTCTTAGTACAAATTAAGCTCTTGGCTCTGAATATGTTTGTACCAATCTTCTTGCATAATTATGTCACCCATTCTACCACATACCCACAAGGCACATGACGAGGGCATAACATACACATGAATTAATAAAAACCTAGTAGATAAAATTCAATACTTAAAAGTTAAAACCACTGCTCTCGTGAAGCGAGAACCTCATTTATTAAATCCATCAGCATACTCCACATTGTAGAATTGCTGATACATAGTCCCAGTTTAAGTACATTAATAACATAGATTGGACTCACTTCAAATGCCAATTAAAAGCACACCACTCCAATAAACTGGCCAAGAGAGAGAGTAGCCTCAGAAGAATTTGTTGATGTACTT
The DNA here is from genome assembly GCA_907173295.1 of Fagus sylvatica. Lineage (NCBI taxonomy): Eukaryota > Viridiplantae > Streptophyta > Magnoliopsida > Fagales > Fagaceae > Fagus > Fagus sylvatica. Next base: position 12,846,613 of record OU015768.1, on the reverse strand, counting down.
TTTCAGGACTAGAGAGGTAAGGATCTTATAGGCCTGCTCAGAGGGATGGTAACTGTCCCAGAATACATATTCAGAGGCGTTGGTACATGTGTGTGGTGAAAAATGGTTACATAGAATGCTGACCTCTATATTCCCTGTGCCACAGCATCCTCTATTTGCCACTTGAAAACCTGAATCCATAAGCAAAAAAAAGGCATAACACCCTCATTTTAGTACAATTTATCACTTCAATGGAATAAGTTTATAGTGCACCTACTAATTTATCACTTCATTTTAGTACAATTTAACAGACCAGCTTTTTAGAAATCAAAATCATGTGGTACAATGTATAAAAAGAAGTGTTTAATGAGTTTTCTAGACATGATTTTCACTTTTCAAGTTGGAAGATAATTAGAATCACTCTTTTTGTATTACAATTGTATACATGAAGTAACAAAAAAACAAAATAGTGAATCAAAACTATTACAGTAAAAATGATGGTGGTGGTGATTACCATAGTGAGCAGGATTTTGGATAAGGGCAAGCAACGGGTTATAGATATCAAGGTAGACAAGCCTGGCATCTGGAAGTCTATTATTGAGGGAATCCATTTGGGAAGAGAGCTTTGAATTGAAGAGAATTGCTGCTTGGTTTGCAGATTTAGAACACCCTCTCTGTATGCCGTCAGCCAGTGTTCTCTGTGATGGCACGCACCCTATTGCTGGTAAGCTTAAAACTCCAATCCTTCTTGCTCCCAGTTCATAAAGTTCCTGCCCATTTATTTTTATTATTTTTTTATCCATATTAAACATCAAGAAATTATCCATCCAAAAAGAATAAAAAAACAATCAAGAAAGTAGAAAAGCCACTCACGATGTTAAGGGAATAAACAAATCTTAAAACTTCAGTTTTTTTTTTAATTGATTGTTTAGATATCAAGACAGTTGCCGCAACAATAAAACTTCAATTACTGTACATTTTTGTCCAAGATCCAAGTAAGATCCACATGTGACCAAATTATTATTGTACAAGTTTGTCCACCGTAAATATTGTGTTATACCACACACCACCTAGGTGTGAACATATATCCAAAAATTGTGACTATCAACGTTCACAAATCGTGAACATCAACAAATGTCTATAATAAATTGATATATATATATATATATATAAAAGTGACATGAGTCTGTGAGACAATCATCAACCATGATTAAATATCAATAATTTGTTTGATTATGTGGCCAAATAGCCTATAATGTGTGCAATGGTGAAATAATTTATTATGTTAAAACATTGCACAATATTATATGTTGTTTAGTTAATTGTTAATTAATTATAATGAGGATTGCATGTTTGGCTATGATTAGCTTTGTGAGGTTTGACATAGTCAAACATGCAGTTGAGAGATTTAGTCCTTAGAGATGTGGAGTTGTGAGTGGGAGCAGTAAGGAGATAAGAAGAGTAACTAATTAATGAACGTTAAGAGCATAAAGTTTATGTGCTAATTTTTAACAACAAAGTACTCACTATGTATCTCTCCTACCTTATCTATAATCTTCTAAGAGATAGAGTTTATTTTTTATTAAAATTGCTTCATAATTACCCTGTTTGCAATTGCATTGTTCCTTTTAAAACATACCTGCACGAAACTTGTGGCTGATGTAACCATTAGATCAGTATATCCGGGGATATCATAATGGGCTCTCCTGAACGGTGTAGAAAAATAAGTATTTGCAATGTCGTCGCTCCCGGAGCACACTATGATTATACTTTTTGAGAGTATAGTTGCTGTTTTGTTTTCTCCTACTGCTGCCTTTATCTTCTTTATGTAATTTTTGAACATTTCTATTTGATCCTTAAACGAAGATACAGACTAAGAATGGAAAGAAATCATAAGTAATTGTTACAATATATATTATTGGACAATTTAAAAAAAAAAGAGTGGAGGGAGAGAGAGAGAGAGACGGTTACCACTATTTTAGCAGTGAGAGGATCATATCCTGCACCACCAGAGGCAAAACTTACACCAGTAAGGAGGTCTTGAAGCTGAAGATTTGGATCAAGATAAGCAGGCAAAATCTTCTTAACTCCAAATGCTTCAGCTGAAAAAGTTTGTTTTAAGAAATTTTCAGGAAAATGAATTTATATAGCTTTCGATGTATGTAAAAGGTTATTTATTTATTTCCTCTATGTAGTGACTAGTGCTATTTGATAAGTGTGGAATGGAGAGAATCTTGTTCTTCTAAACAGTGACTTCTGCTATTTGATAAGTCAAAAAATAGTGTACTGAGGGAAAAAAGAAAAAGAAAAAAAAAAGAACCTTATTAAAAGCTGAGCAACTCTATAGAGTATAAAGAGGAATGTGAATTTTTTTTGTTTAAAATTTGGCTGTAAGCTGTAGCAGAACTCTTAAATATTACTATCACTCTATCTCAAAAAATAAAAAAAAATTACTATCACTCTATCAGTGTATTTATTTTGTTATAAATAGCAGCAGCAATAACATAGTAAATGCTAACGACTACCTAAAAAGTCCGATGTGACCTTTCCGTTGCAAAACCTCCCGGTTGGTTTTCCTCCTATGAAATCCCTCCCGTATGGTCGGAAATCACACTTAACCAGAGTATCAATGTAGTTGTTGTTGCCCGTATCCACTATTGAATCTCCAAATACTATAAATGCAGGAACTGTTTCATTCTTAGGCAGCAGGCTTGTTGTACTGCCAGAGTTGTGGAAAATGTTGAACACAACGATTGAGAAAATAATGATTGAGGAACAAGAAAGAGGTTTTGAAGAGGGAAACTTCATTGTGTTAATTATGATCAGAAATTTTAATTTGCATGTACATATATGACTATCGTGCAACCTATTTATTGGACTCAAAAGGTTGTACAGTACATGTATTGTCACAAGAAGGTTGGTTAGTATTCATGTAATTATGTTGCTTCCTTTTTTTTGATAGGTAATAGACGAAATTATATTAAAAAAGGTAGTGTGCATAAAGTATTAACACTAACCCATCAAAAAGGTAGTATTTATGTTGCTTCCGTTATGGCGTTATCAGGTAAGTTGGCAGATTAGGCACACATTTAATTTTTTGGTCTGGACACTGTGTTTGGTGGTAATTTGGCGTTTTTCTTGGTGAAGAACAATCAATCACCGTAACATTTTTAGATCAATTAAAGACTAAGCGAAAAGTAGCAGTCTTTTAAACGTCAAATCCATTATTGGTGAAGAACAAAACTAGGCGTGTTGTGGAGATTTCTTTTAAATTTTGGATAATATATATTAGGGCAAATTGCACTTTTTCCACTTTTTCCCCTTTAATTATTGGGTCATCTCAATTCTCCTATTTATTTATAAAACCGAGCGATGTCTCCCTTTATGTATTGAAAATATGCAAATCACCCCCTACGGTCTAATTTTATGTTAAGTCTAAGTCAAAATAATGGAATATTTTTATAGTATATTAATATATAATGATAAATTTTGAGTATTATGACTAGAAATTGACAAAACACATAAAAACATTTCATTAATTTTGTTGGAATTTAACATAAAATTAGACAATGATGGTTATTTGCATATTTTCAATACATAAAGGGGGATATTGCTCAGTTTTATATATCAAGGAGGGAATTGAGATGGACACAATAGTTAAAGGGGGGAAAGTACAATTTCTCCTATATATTAGTCCACAATCCGTTATGCACTTTTTATTTTTATTTTTATTTTTTTTAATTTATTATTATTATTTTTTTTACATTAAGAAAGAAGCCTTTGGTATGATTGATGACCTATGTACATCAGTGAATACATTGGTCTTTGACATTGTTGAGAATAAAGGAAAATAGATAAAAAGAAACACTGAGCAAAATAATGTTGAGAATAAAGGAAAAAAGAGAAAAAGGAATAATGAGTAAAATAACTCTTTGTATTACTCTATATTTTTTGTGTGCAAGTTATGTAGAGAATGACTCTAATATATAGACTTAAGGGTCTGTTTGGTTGGGGAAAGTAAAAGTGAGTGGATATAAAAGGGGAGAGAGGACGTAAAAGTGCCCCACCAACCCCTCCCCCAACGAAGGATGGGAGATGTTTTCACTTCCTCTCATGTTTTCCTCCCTGTTTTCATTCTAAACAAATCTACACTGAGATAGTTCACCTAGAGGAACAAAGGATCCTTAATTGAGACTATAATCAAGGCTATCAATATTGTTCTTGATTTTAGTTCACTTAAGCATATATACATAAAGACTAAAGATACCAATGAAGGATATACATTAATACATAAGATACTATACTAACATCACTCCTCAAAATTGAGGTGGTGTAGGGGAAGCCATTTTAAGTTTGGAGATGAAATCCCATAGACGGCCCGATGGATGTAATTTGTTGAACACATCAACAAGCTGGTCTTTAAAGGAGATAAAGAGTAAGTGAAGATTGTGGTGTTGAAGGTGTTGACAAATGAAGTGACAGTCAATCTTAATGTGCTTGGTATGCTCATGAAAGACATTATTATGGGCAATGTGAATGATACTACGGTTGTCACAGTGAGCAATATATGCAACGGAAAATAAATGATAGACAATATGGTTACTGTAGGTGTTGATTTTTCCACAAAAGAAAAACTGACTAATATGGAGAAGTCCTCTTCAAAGATACGGTCAATAAATTTTGTATGATGTACTCGCCAACCTGAAAGCACAAATTAACGCCTCAGATCCTTGGTCAACCTAGTGGGGGTTGGCCTTCAATTCTCCGATGCTTTTGTTACTTATGAACTGGAACAAAAGTTATTCAACTTAGAAAGAAAAGCTCTAGAAGAGAATGTTTGCATACCTCATCAATAGGGTCTATTTCACTATTTATATTCCTTCAATGTCAGATATTATTTTAGATATTTATTCATCTCCCTCTGATTTCCTGAATATTCTTTCTGCCAACATTTATGGGTTTTTGGACAACAACACACAATAACCTGCCTCTGGTATCAATCTAGGAGCTGCATTTAATGTTGTACCTCTGAGATATTTCTAGCATTGAATGCAGTATCTTAGAACGATCCTAGATCATTTTGATATTGGCCGAACAAGATCTCTATTGGCTTTTCCGGACAACTGTCTTACTCGGCGTAGGCCGAACACTATAGACCAGTTTGGTCATGACCGAACTGAGTCTACAGATCGGTCTAAGAGGTTTTCCTAATTCAATGAATGACTTGTTCCTCTCCGATTTTATCACCTCTAATTACGAAGAGAAAACCCAATAGGAAAACTCTCTGGGGGTTTAACGATAATCACGAAACAAATCCATCCAATATGATAGAATTTGTTGAGAATAAGAAGAGAGAGAGAAAGGAGAGACTGAAAGTGAGCAAAATAGCTTTGTATATTATATTCAGTGAATAAACTAATACATGGAACTGCCTTTATATAGGCAAAGTAGTGTGTGCGGTACAAGTATGTGTAGTACAAGTATATTGGGCCTAAAGCCCAGTAAGCCTATAACAAGCCTATAATATATACTAACATCCCCCCTCAAACACAAGGTGGTGACAAAGAAGCCATCTTGAGTTTGGACACAAGATTGCGTAAGCGTCCTGGTGGATGGGACTTGGTGAATACATCAGCAAGCTGGTTCTCAGAGAAGACAGATAGTAAGTGAAGAGCACTCTGCTAAAAATGATGACGAATGAAGTGACAATCGATCTCAATGTGCTTGGTGCGCTCATGAAAAACATCATTATGAGCAATGTGAATAGCACTACGATTGTCGCAGTGAATAGGAGTACTGGTGGTCTGGGGAGCACCCATGTCAGTCAAGAGCCAACGAAGCCATAGCAGTTCTGAGGTGGCATCAGTGAGAGCACGGTACTCAGCTTCAGTACTGGAACGTGCAACAACGGACTGTTTCTTGCTACGCTAAGAGATAAGAGAGGAACCCAATAAGAAGCAGTAACCTGTGGTAGAGTGACAATCAGTGGGATCTCCAGCCCAATCTGCATCAGCATAGGCGCGCAACTCAAGGGAAGACTATGCTGAGAAGTGAAGGCCATGAAAGAGCGTTCCCTTGATGTATCGAAGAATACGAAAAACTGCAGCATAATGAGTGGAGTGAGGAGTAGACATGAACTGACTAACCAGATGAACAACATAAGCAAGGTTCGGACGGGTGACAGTAAGATAGATGAGACTGCCCACCAACTGTCGGTATAGAGTAGCATCAGAGAGAGGCTCACCATCAGTAGGATTGAGCTTGACATTAAGCTCTAAGGGAGTGGAAACAGTCTTGCTATCAGTGAGACCGGCCTTAGAGAGAAGATCAGAAGCATACTTGGCCTGAGTGAGATAGTAACCATCAGAAGAGGAGGTGACCTGATGACCAAGAAAGTAGCTAAGAGTGCCAAGATCTTTCATCTCAAAATGTTGACTAAGGAACTTCTGTAGATCACTGATGCCTACAATGTCATCACCTATAATAATCATGTCATCAACATAAAGAAGAATGAGAGTGATACCAGTAGATGTATGGCGAATGAAGAGAGCTGAGTCATAGGAACTAGGGATGAAACCCTGCTGAGCAACCACAGAACTAAACTTAGCAAACCAGGCCCGAGGAGCTTGCTTAAGGCCATAGAGAGCACGGCGAAGGCGACAAACTTGATTATGAGAATCAGGGTAGCTAGGAGGTGGCTGTATGTAGACTTCCTTAAGAAGATCACCATTGAGGAATGCATTTTTCACATCCATCTGAAACAGAGGCCAATGACGAACAGCAGCAACAGCAAGTAAGGATCGAATAGAGGTAAGATGGGCAACATGAACAAAAGTCTCCTCATAATCAATGCCATATTCCTGAATGAATCCCCTAGCAACCAGGCGAGCCTTGTAACGCTCAACGGATCCATCAACGTGAGTCTTGATCTTATAGACCCATTTACAACCAACTACAGACTTGCTAGGAGGCAAAGTGGTCATGTCTCAAGTATGAGTCTTGTGAAGTGCATCAAGTTCATCAGCCATAGCTTGCTGCCAAAGAGGATTAGTGCTAGCCACACGATAGGTATGAGGCTCATGGAGAGTAGCAAGGGCAAAGTAACAATGATAATCAGTAAGATAAGAAGGAGGAGCCCTTACTCGAGTGGAACGACGAATATCTGTGGGAGACTCTGATGGTGCAGGATCCGAATCAGGCGAGCCAGCAGCTGGGGACAGAACCAAAGATGGGACATCTGAAGAGCTAGGAGGCGGGGCAGAATCCCTCATAGGGTCAGGGTAAAGATCAATGGAAGGATTAGTGAAAATGAGAGTCATGGAGGAAGAGATAAAGGGAAAATGTTGGCGATTAGAAAAAGTCTGATTTTCCCAAAATTCCACATGACGGGAGATGCGAAGACGACGAGATATAGGATCATAGCAGCAAAAACCCTTTTGAGAGATACCATAGCCAAGAAAACAACACAGCCGAGACTGTGGTTCGAGTTTGTTTCGTTCATGGGAAGGAAGAGAGACAAAACAAACACAACCGAATACTCGAAAATAGGAATAGTCTAGGAGTTTGTCATAAAGTAACTCAAATGGAGATTTCTTGTGAGTAGTAGGTGAAGGAATGCGATTTATGGTGTAAACGGCAGTGAGAGCCGCTTCACCCCAAAAATACTTAGGGACAAAGGTAGATATAAGGAGGGTACGCATAACATTAAGAATGTGACGAAGTTTGCGTTCGACACGACCATTTTGTTGAGAGGTATAGGGACATGAATAGTGGGGAAGGGTGCCATTAGAATCCAAAATGGAGAGGAAAGATTTATCATGATATTCTTGGGCGTTATCTGACTGGAAAACCTTAATTGTGCGAGAAAATTGAGTTTGAATCATTTTGTGGAAAGTTCGAAAAATAGGAACAAGGTCAGAATGATGTTTTAACATGTAAATCCAAGTGAATCTAGAATAATCATCAACAAATATGACAAAATAGCGAGATTCCCCCTCAGTGGTAAATGGAGCAGGACCCCAGATATCAGAATGAACAAGATCAAAAGGTGTAGAAGAAAAAGAGTCACTGTTATTAAATGGTAATTTTGTTTGTTTGCCAAATTGACAAGACATACAATCAAATTTATGAAAACTAACAGACCCTAAGTGACCTTGAGAAGCTAATAACTAAAGACGAGATAAAGAAGCATGACCAAGACGAAAATGTCATAAGTCTAGAGATAATGTGGTTGTGGCAGCAACAGAGGAAGATACCATGTGTGAGGGAATCTGCAAATTGCATAGTTCTAATAAACGTCCAATCTTATGGCCTGTCCCAAGCAGCTTGCCCGTCAGTGTATCCTGCATATCAACACCACGATTAGAAAAGTGGAGATCAAGACCAAGTTCACAAAGTTGACCAATAAAAAGAAGATTGAAGGACAACTTCGGAACAAGATATGTATCAGGGATAGTCAAATCAGGAGAAGAGATAGTGCCTATGTAACTAACAGACATATATGAGCTATCAGCAGTGTAAATGACAGGAGAATGAGCTAAAGGCATTTTTTGAGAAAAATGGGAAGCATGAGGAGTCATGTGATTACAACAAGCTGAGTCTAGAAGCTAAGATTTGTTACCTGAGGTGACTGAAAGGGCAGGGGAAGGTTGAGACATATACCGATGAAACATACTCTCAAGTTGAGATACAGTGACCATATGATCATCAACAGGGGCAGAACTCATAACGGCTGCTTGTGGACGAGAAAAAGTACCACGGGACTGATGTTGTTTCCGTTTGTCATCCTTTTTCTTACGGTAGCACTCAGTGATGTCATGACCTGGTTTTTGACAGTACGTGCAAATACGATGAGGTTGATCAGAAGAAGAAGATGGAGGACTGGGTGTAGCCAGGACAACATCTGAAGAAGACAAATGATGGTGAGGACGCCAATTTTCTTCAGAAATAAGCTTCTTGATAGCAGCATCAAGTGAAGGAAGAGGAGAGCGACTAAGCAGAGCAGCTCGAGTAGATTCAAAGTCCTCACGGAGACCCATCATAAACTGTGTGAAGCGACAAAGATCTTTGTACTTGGCAAAAAGATCGATATCTTCAGCATATCGAAGTGGTGGATCAGCAGCAGCTAGCTGTTCCCACATAGAAGCAGTCTGTGAGTAATAATCAGAAATAGACTGACCTGATTCTTGGCGCATCTAATAAAACTTGACTTCAATATAGAAGTCCAAGGCAAAGTCATAAGTAAGTGCAGTTGTACCAAGTGGCCAAGAAAGACCAAGCCGCTTGACCTGTTTCTAATCGAGGAAGAAGGCTGCTAATGGCAGGCACAGAGGTGTTAATGAACCAAGAAAGGATCTTGCATTGGATGCTTTCCCATTCCTCAAGACGTGCCTCAAAATCATCAACCTGAACAACTACTTTAGCTACAGAATCATCATCAGAACTATCGGAGTCTGTGACAAGCCTAGGCACTGGTTTTGGAATGTCACCAGTAACATAACGCCAAAGTCGGCGCCTTTTGAGAAAAACAATCATGTTTTGGGACCAAGCATGATAAGAAGTGGGACCATCAAGAATAACAGTAATGGGATGTGTAATCTCATGACTTGAAGTAGAACCTATACCTGGAAGAGCCGGATGAGAAAACGGACTTAAAAAATGGAATCTACGCGAAAAACCGTGAAGGACAGTAGTTTTTATTTTTTTTTGGTCAACGGCGGCGGTCACTAGGGTTGATGTGGCGCTGACGTCACTAGGGCTGACGTGGCACAGCAGAGAGAAAGAACACGCATGAGGTGTGTGGGTGCTCGTGGCGATGCTGTTCAGTGCGTGGGAGCACGTGCGTGCGTGACTGGAGAACCAGAAACTTCTGGCGGTGCGTGGGGGCGCGTGCGAGGTCGGATTCCGATTCTGGTGGCAATGGACAGATCTTGATGAGATCTATCCAATGGAGCTGTCCGTGAGTTGAACAGTGACCCGGAGATGAGGATTCCGAGGAAGGCAGAAAATGCAAGAGGGTTTGTGATTTCGGGGAAGAGACCGTAAACCCGTAGCAGCGGAGGAAAGCCGGATTTTGCCTAGTGAAGGCCACAAAAAAGTGGCTCTGATACCATGTTGAGAATAAGAAGAGAGAGAGAAAGGAGAAACTGAAAGTAAGCAAAATAGCTCTGTATATTATATTCAATGAGTAAACTAATACACGGAACTGCTTTTATATAGGTAAAGTAGTGTGTGCGGTACAAGTAAGTGTAGTACAAGTATATTGGGCCTAAAGCCCAGTAAGCCTATAACAAGCCTATAATATATACTAACAGAATTGAAATACACAATAAAGAATATCTCACTCTTAAATTCCAAGGACTTGCCGACGTGAACACACACAGCTTTAACTTTGGTTGAACTCTTCTATCTTAGTAGATCTCTTCAATGCACGAATACCCAATTCAGGATTGACTCTACAACATCTTATTGTTGTAGAACATTAGAACTTCCTCTTGGAACACCAATAAGGTCTTCAGTGGTTGATGCCAGAGACTCTGTTTAGTACAAAACCCTTGGTGTACAAATGCAGTAAGGTCTCCTCTATATTTCTTGCTTAACGGCTGCTTATGATGACCTAAAAAAGCCTTTTATATGTTGTCATTGAGTAAGGCACGAATCCAAGGCTTATGTCATTATGGGACCGAAATAAGAGAACCTGATCCACGATACTCGATTGGTCGAGTATGGTATCAAGCTTAAGTGAAGCTCGATCAGTCCAAGTGCAGTCATGCTTGTAGTCAAGGTTGTAGATTTAGCATGAGCAGATTCTTGAGCAATCTTTAATGTCTTCTAACATCTTATAATATGACTCTAGTCATAAAAGATGTACATACTCAAGACATATTTTGGACACGCTTTAGGTACGGTTGTCAATTTTTTATTGCACCTCCATGGGGATTTTTGCTAATCACCATCTACAACCATCTTTATGTGGATTAGGAAATATAGGTGCACTCCCAAGCCCCAGATGCACTTTCCTTTTTCCATACGTCTCAAATGGGTTGTTTGTTATAGCGTGTTTGTCCTTTTCCACTATAGAAAGTGGGAAAAACACATGTATTTTTCGTAAATTTTTTTTTCTTCATAATTGTTAATATAACTTGTTGTGATTAATGCATAATAAAAATGGTATTAGTGGTGGATTTAGGTGAAAGTGATGTTATTCTAATAATTTCACGTTAGCAGTTATGAAAAATGTTTTGTCCCTAACATTAATGTTGTTGAAATAGTAATTAAATAATTAAATCCATCATTCTCAAATAAAAATTTGTTGTGTGCCAACTGCGCCCTACCGCATGGATTTTTTTTTTTTTTTTTTTTTTTTTCCTTATAAAATAAAAAAAAAAAAAAAAAAAAATCAGACATGCGATATTGTAATTGGTGGAGTATAATGTAGAAACTATTAGTGGAACAAATGATTTTTGTTCATCATTCCCTTTTGGATAAATGTTAATTTATTATAATATTAGAACAAATGGTCTTCAATTCAAATTCAATCTCCACTTTACCTCTCATATAAGAGGTTAAAAACTCTATATGCTGCCTCTCCTGTTTATTGAGCGGAGTCTAAGCCTACCTGTATTAAATTTCAAGTGACAATTTCTTAGTACAATTAAAGTTCTTGGTTCTCAATATGATTGTACCAATTTTCTTTGTATAATCGTGTCACTCACTCGGATTGAGATCCCATGCAATACATGAATTAAGAAAAATCTAGTAGATAAAATTGGATTGAGATCATATATAATACTTAAAAGGTATTATTCACTTACTTAAAACCACTGCCCTTATGAAGCGAGAACCTCATTTACAATATCCATCTATTATTCACGTACATTAATAACATATATTGGACTCACTTCAAATGCCTATTAAAAGCATACTCAGAAGAATTTGTTGATGTTCTTATCCAGTACTAGAGAGCCAAGGATCTTATAGGCCTGCTCTGAGGGATGGTAACTGTCCCAGAATACATATTCAGAAGCGTTGGTACATGTGGCTGGTGAAAAACGATTACATAGAGTGCTGACCTCTATATTCCCTGTGCCACAGCATCCTCTGGTTGCCACTTGAAATCCTGAATCCATAAGCAAAGGATTAAAAAAAAAAGGCATAACAGACCCTATATCTACAGTCTATTGAATAAATTTACAGTGCACCTCCTAAATTATCACTTCATTTTAGTACAATTTAACATACCAACTTTGCAGAAACCAAAATCATCTGGTAAGTACAATGTATAAAAGAAGTGTTTAACGAGTTTTCTCGACATGATTTTCACTTTCAAATTGGAATATAGTTAGAATAACTCTTTTTTTTTTATTACAATTGTAGGAGCTATTTTTTGGTCCGTGGAGTTTGGGGTAAGATGAATGTCATATGGAAGTAACATTCACCCCACGGGACCAACCCACAATTGTATACATGAAGCAACAACGGATAAAATAATGAATAAAAACTATTACAGTAAAAATGATGGTGGTGGTGATTACCATAGTGAACAGGGTTTTGGATAATGGCAAGCAACGGGTTATAGATATCAAGGTAGACAAGGCTAGCGTTAGGAAGCTTCTTATTGAGGGAATCCATTTGGGAAGAGAGTTTTGTATTGAAGAGACTTGCTGCTTGGTTTGCAAACTCAGAACACTCTCTCAGTAAGCCTCCAGCCAGTGTTCTCTGTGATGGCACGCACCCTATTGCTGGTAAGCTAAAAACTCCAATCCTTCTTGCTCCCAGTCCATAAAGTCCCTGCCAATTTTTATTTTATTTTAATCCATATTAAACATCAAGAAAATATCCATCCCAAAAGAATTAAAAAATATATATTCAAGAGTAGAAAAGACACTCATAATGTTAAAGAAAAAAAAAACTTTAGAACTTTATTTTTTTTTTTTAATAGATTGTTTAAATATCATGACTCCTGTTGCCACAACATTAAAATTCCATTTACTGAACATGTTTGTCCAACATCCAAGTAAGCCCATGCATGATCAAATTACTTTTGTACATGTTTGTCCAATGATTAAAGGGTAAATATTGTCTTATACCACGCACCGCCTTGGTGTGGACATCAATGTCAACAAATCATGGTCAGTGACAAACTTGTACAAACTGGTTAGTAATACGGATGTGAGACAATCATCAACCATGTCCATGATTAAATATCACTAATTTGCCTCGTTAATTTGCATTGGGTCTTTAAAAATTACCTGCAAAAAACTTGTGGCTGATGTAACCATTAGATCAGTATATCCGGAGATATCATATTGGGCTCTCCTGAGCGGTGTAGAAAAATAAGTAGTTGCAATGTCATCGCTCCCTGCGCACACTATGAATATACTTTTTGAGAGTATAGTCCTTGTTCTGTTTTCTCCTACTGCTGCCTTTATCTTCTTTGTATAATTTTTGAACATTTCTATTTGATTCCATAGCGAAGAGACAGACTGATGATTGAAAAAAAATCATAAGAAATTGTTGCAATATATATTATAGGACAATTAAAAAAAAAAAAAAAAAAAAAAGTGGAGGGAGAAAGAGGGCTACCACTATATTAGCAGTGAGAGGATCATATCCTGCACCGGCAGAGGCAAAACTTACACCAGTAAGGAGGTCTTGAATCTGAAGAGTTGGATCAAGATAAGCCGGCAAAATCTTCTTAACACCAAATGCTTCAGCTGAAAGTTTGTATTAAGAAATTTTCAGGAACATGAATTTATATAGCTTTCAATGTATGTGAAAATGTTTTTATTTTTTGGCCAGCACAAAAGGTTAATTTTAATTGTATCCTTCGGGTGTTACCATGTTGGTCATAAATTAAGATGTAAATATTATTGCACATGCACACCATTATGTGTACACATCACCTGTGTAGACATATACATTTGCAGAGGACATTAATATCTCCAAATTATGGACATTGATGTTCATAAATATACACATATTATATATATATATATATATATATATATATATTAAGTGGGATGTACAGATATGCATTGGTAATGTGTACGTCTCACCCTTGTCCAAATTACTCGTCCAATTCACTTGCTGTAAATTCTAGGTATACTAGTGACTTGTAGTGCTATTTGATAAGTAAAAAAAGGGCCAAAGTTGCTAAAAAATACATTTTTTTTTTTTAGTTTCTGGGCCAAACATGACTCTTGTGATGTTTATTTGAAATATGGATTCGTTCAAAATCGTCTTTGTGAAAGACACTTTTAAACATGAAAATCGTCTTTCTGAAAGACACTTTCTAACCAAAATTTTTATATTTCTCAAAAATCGTCTTTTCTAAAGACAACTTCTGACCAAAATTTGGTTAGAAAGTATCTTTTACAAAGACGATTTTGAATGAATCCATATTTCAAATAAACATCATAAGAGTCATGTTTGACCCAAAAACTTAAAAAAATGTATTTTTTTAGCAAGTTTAGCCGTAAAAAAAGTAGTGCACTCGAGGGAAAGCAATAGCATAGTACGTAAATGCTAAGGACTACCTAAGAAGTCAGCTGGGACCTTTCCATTGCTAAACCTTCCAGTTGGTTTTCCTCCCATGAAATCCCTTCCGTATGGTAGGAAATCACTCCTAACCAGAGTGTCAATGTTGTTGTTGTTGCCTGTGTCCACTATTGAATCTCCGAAGACTATAAGTGCAGGAACTGTTTCATTCTTAGGCAATCTTGCAGTGCAGCCACAGCCACTGCAGTTATGGAAAATGTTGAACAGGACAATTAAGAAAATAATGATCGAGGAACAAGAAAGAGGTTTTGAAGTGGGAAACTTCATTGTGTTATGATTAAAATTTTATGGGGGAAAGAAAGAAAAAGAAAAGAGGAAGTATTGAATCTGATTTGATACGACTTATTATTTATATGCATGTAAATGACTATCGTAAGACATATTTGTTGGACTCACAACTCACGAGGTTGTAACTTGTAAGGTAGGTTAGTATTAATTAATGTTGCTTTCGTTATCAGTTAAGTTGGTAGATTAGGCACCCCATTTTTTGGTCTGGATATGTACTACTTTCAAAAAGTTTCATCTATAGCTATTAGCTATGCTCCCTTCACAAACAAGACCTTCTGGACTACATGAACCTCTCCAACTCTTAGAATGAGGTTGTACATTTTTTTTTTTGCTAGGGTGGACAGGTAATCAATCACCCTAACATTATTAGATCAATTGGAGAAAGGAGCTGTCTTCCAACTTCAAAAAATCCTTTATTCGTGAAGAACCTCGATCAAGGGCGAATCCAGGATTTTGTCTAAATGAAGGCAACTAAGAATTCATTGTTACTCAGCTTATCTCAACTGTTGTTGTGGACTTTCTCTTTTTCTTTTTCTTTTTTCTCAAAGTGATGCCATAACCTTTTATATAAACAACATAGTGGGGGCAATTGCAAAATATTTAGTGGGGTCAAATGTAAAATACCTTAAAATTTTGAATGAATTTATAGGATTTTTAAATTTTCAGTGGGGGCAGGTGCCCTTTACTACCCCCACCTTTAATCCGCCCTGACCCTGATATTAATGAAACAAAACTAGGCGTGTTGTGCTAATTAATTCTAATAATAATTTAATATATTCAAATCCATAAGTTTAAATTTTTTGGTTAAGGATGCCTTAACTCTTAGTGATATATTATGTTAGGATCTTGTTAATGAATTGTGTTAAGATCTCATTTAAAGTCTAGCATTATGGTTTCATTGATGAACATGAAAATTATAGAATACTCGTGAGCACATTAAATATGTACTTCCTTCTCTCACTGAGAAATTATTCAGTCCACCAGGTGAACCACGTCATCTATCCACCATTCCAATAATTAAACGCCACATATGTTAATTTAATGACTCACAATATTCACACAACCAACAAATAAGGAAAAAGACCAGAATACCCTCTCTTTCTCTCTCCATCATGGTTGTGTGAATATTGATGAGTCATTAAATTAACATACGTTGCGTTTAATTATTGGAATGGTGGATAGATGACGTAGTTCATCTGATGGATTGAATAATTTCTTCCACTCACATGATAGTGAATCTCACCACGAATTTAATTAGTGAGACCCACTACTTATGTGAGAGGATGACGTACGCATTTAATGTACTCTCAGAGTATTCTATAATACTTAAATGAACATGCTTGGGCTTAAGCTTTGGAAAATATTGTACACAATGATTGAAGAGAACAAGGTTTTGGAAACGTAACTTCTATAAGCATATTTATACTTTTATGGGAAAAGAAAAAGAAAAAGTATTGAATGAGTTTCTTTTATCAAAGCGCGTGACACAAATTTTGTCACACCTAAATCTACAATTTATTCATTGGCTTCCAATTTTGGAGGTCTTTGGATTCTATACTTTTAATCAATTATAACTTATCACTTCAGTATGTTGTAGATTTGAGTGTGCAAAGGGTATGTCTTTAGAGCTTTTTATTTTTATTTTTATTTTTATTTTTTTTAACACAACAAAATTTTACACTAATATTTAAAAAAAAATGTGTCAGTTCACCGCAACTCAAAATAAAGTAATAAAAGATATAATACCGAGAACACCAAAACTCACAATAACCCACTTCAACTTCTTATGAAAATATCATAAGATTTTGGTTTGCTACTTTTTATTAAATCAGTATTTGACAATTGACAGTTTTAGACTTTTAGTTGCATGTACATGACTCTCGTGCGACCTATTTATTGAACTCATAAGATAGAACTGTTCGAGAAAAGCTGTCGTTTACATCAAAAAATATTGTTCGAGAAATGTAGGTCAGTATTTATGTTGCTTTCATTATCGGGTAAAGCTGGCAGATTAAAAAAAACATTTTTTTAATTATTTTTTGGTCAGGATTTCTATCTACTACTAGTCTACTACTTTCAAAAAGTTGCATCAAGCTATGCTCCTTCAAATCTTCGTAACATTTAAAGTTGTTCTGTTAGGGAAAGGTAGGTCAGTATTTATTTATGTTTCTTCATTAGCGGGTAAGTTGCCTGATTAAACAAACCATTTTTCCGTTGGCATATCTAGCTAGGACTTTCAAAAAGTTTCATCAAGTATATGCTCCTTCAAATCACCCTGTTATTTTTAGATCAAATGGAGGCTTAATGGCCAAGATTAAGAGTTTTGCAACACATTATTTGGTCTGTTTTAGAACAATTACGATTTAAATCTCTCTTCTCAT
This sequence comes from Fagus sylvatica, assembly GCA_907173295.1. NCBI lineage: Eukaryota > Viridiplantae > Streptophyta > Magnoliopsida > Fagales > Fagaceae > Fagus > Fagus sylvatica. The sequence goes on along the minus strand of OU015768.1, from coordinate 12,829,406 downwards.
TTGTTATAACAATTGAATTATACAAAAAAAAAAAAAAAAAAAAAGTTCAATAGACTATATAAGCAAAAACTAGTTTTCTTTCGACCTTCAAATCCTTTATTCGTGAAGACGAGAACGTAATTATGTGCTAGTAAGAATTTCTCTAGAATTTTAGATATTAAAGAGAAAATTTCCTAATCATCATTTATTATCCTCAAATTATAGTGTATATCATTATTAAGGAAGTGGTGACTTAGCTTTTGGCCAGATTAAATCCACTCCCTATGCATGAGACGTCCCGAAAACGCCATGAACCAATAGTGGTGTGAATTGAACCTGGGACCTCCGGGTTTACATCACGCTCATGCCTCAAACTACTGAGCTCACTGTTAGTACAAATTTTAATATTTTTGTCTAATGATTAACCTAGGTCAGTCTCAATAGCCCAACAGAATGGCCAGATATTAGCCCAAAAAAGCCCACATACAATGGCTTTGGTCCAAGCAAACATACAATTGGTCACTTCGAGTGGTTATTATTTTAATATTTTTAGAAGATAGTCGGCAGTTTTCAAAAGTTTTTGGAATGAAGATATGGTTCCTAACAATTGGTAAATCTTTGTCAAGAACAGGTAACACAAGGTTTCATGGTCATTATCAGAAAGGCATGTGAAGTAGACAAACTGATAGTAACTGCCAGATCTTCATGTATAAATAGGAAGACCATTCCACATAAAAGCCCACGTGCACATCCAAGAGAACTTGAGATCAAAAGAGACCAACAATATATGAGACCAATACTGTAATTTAGTTTAGGCGATCTGTTCCTTAGTATTTACTTTCAATTTTAAGAGTTTCATGCTTGTAAGTCCTTTATTTAATTTCTTTAATCTTTCTTTTGTAGAGAGAGAGAGAGAGAGAGAGAGAGAGAGAGATGTCGTTTAGTGGTAGGGAGAAAGAAAAAGAAAAAGAAAATTACACGCTAATCTTATCATTCTGAGCTTTTTCTATAGGCTATGTCATGTATAGTAATACTATTTTGAGGCCTCAAGTTATGGCTTAATTAGCCTAGATTTATCGTTGGAACATTTTTTTTTTTAACTGTACAATTTGACATAAGTTAAGGATCTTTTATTGTCCGTACTCCTTTCCTTTTTCTTTTCCTATTTTGGATTTTGGATTGGTTTCTTTTGTAGGCCTAAAACTTTTTCTTTTTTCTTTTTTTGAGCTAAGGTAGAATTTTTTTTTTTTAATAAAACTAAGGTAGAAATTTTATTCCACACTAAAAGTGCACCAATGGGCTTGTAGACCTAAAACTAAAAGTGCACCAATAATTATCGGTCTTCTTTAGGTAGGTAATGAGTTCCGGGCTTAACTACCAAAACAAGCATTTGCCTAGCAAGGTCATTCTTCCAACGGCTGGCCTGTGTCCAAAACACACAAAAAAGCTCCCACCAGTCAATAAGAAAACAGCTAATAATATATTCAGAACGCTGAGGAATTTTTTATTTTTAAGTACATATTCATTATATTATTAAATGAAATAACGTATCCTATAGAGGAATCTTTCCTAAAGCAGAAAGTTAGGAATGAATGGCTAAATCTTGGTGATCATCATAATAGTCGTTTTTTTTCACTGTCATTTAAAAACTAGACAGGCCAGAATTGCTATTAAATACCTTAATAATTCTGAGGGAAATAGATTGGAGACTCCAGATCAGATTAAGCATGAGGTGATCTCTTTCTATCAACAACCATTCTAATGCAGAGAATGAAAGGTATATGATGAACACAGTTTTTGTCCACTGGATTACCTAGCAACTGTTTTTGATGGGTGGGGTCAATTACCCGTAGGTTTTACTGTTTAGAGGCGAGTCCAAATGATTCTTCTTTAAAAAGGTTCCTTACGTTATAAAAAAAAAAATACTATAATCCCATAGGCAGCTACAACACTCTTGTAATAAGATGTAACTGCTAATGAAATATGGTTTTAAAAACCAGACCAGGAAGAGAACCGAAAAGGGGAGTGGTTCCCGTATCACTGGTCGGACCGGTGACGTCATAAATAATTTAATTAATAATTTTAAAATTATATAAATAATTAAATAAATACCTAAACAATTTGTAACTAATAATATTAGGTTAACAAATTTTAAAACACTTTATATGAGTTTCCACATTGTATATTTTCATTATTTTGCGAAAAAAAAAAATCAAAACTAAGCAAAATATAACTATGTAAGTATGTAACTAAACATATTAACATTATAAAACAATGATCCTTAAACCATATGAATAATAATCCTTTAATTAAATCAAATAAGTTTTAAATTCCATTACATTCAAACAACAAAGAACGTTCATTTGATAACATTAACATTTTTTTTTTTTTTTGTTGCTAAATTGATAACATTAACATCACAAGAAATGAAAAAACACTTTATATTTGTTTCAAAGTTTCCACCTCTACGGCATGGATTAATGTTATGAGTTTCCAAGTTGCTTGTAACAAAACCCACAAAAAAGAAATGAAAAAAGAAAAGAAAAAGAAACCATGACAAAACCAAAGTTTTGAAAACTGTTCCGGTGACCATTTCGGTTTGGTCATTGGAACGAAATATTTTCATACCGCAGTGTGTCGATGTACAGTTTCGGGATTGCCGTGATATATATATTACTACTCATAAAATAAATATAATCTTTAAAATAGATGACACAAAAATTATTTAAATTGATATCTATGGATGAAATTCACAATTTTAGTTTGTCCTACCATAATACTAATAATGATAATGATAATAATAATAAACTAATATTATTATGGATGATATAAATATAAAATGTTATGGCATTATTTTTCTGTTTTTTTTCTTTGCTGGAAAAAGAGTAGTATATTAAGAATTAATGGCAAAAGATGAGAGGAATCAATCCCATCTATTTCACAATTGGTTTGGTTTGGTTTTAGTCATGTTCAAAACTAAACTAAACTAAAGTTTGAACTCATCACAAATTTAAAAATCTTTTATTTTTTCTCATCATTTATCTCCTTCACCACTTGCCAACCATCATATCAATATCTCATCAAACCTTTTTCTTTCCAATATCTAGTATCTCTCCAATACTCCTCCGATCCTCCCTCACTATTTATCATTTTTCTTTACTTCATTCTTCTATTTTCTTCAAACTTCACCACCTGCCAACCATCGCATCAATATCTCATCAAACTTTTTTCTTTCCAATATCTATCTTCTCCAATACTCCTCCCTCAAAGCAACTCCAGCAACTCTTTAAACTTATCTCTATTTTATCTCTATATTTGCACTATTCAACAACTCTCTATTTATTTTTTCAGACAAACTCTCTAGCAGTACTCTCTATTTCACTCTCTACTCTATTTAAATATACTTTCTTATTTTTTTATCTCATTTAAATATTATATTTTTTATTAATTCTTTATTATTATTTCCCGCCAACAATTAACCGAAATAACCAAAGACCATAACCAACCCTTCACACCCACCGCCGCCGCCGCCACCACCACCACCACCGTAAATCAACCCAGAGCAACCAAAAACCACCACAAAAAAAAAAAAAACCCAGATCCGGCACGGCTCCACCACCTCCAGGCCGAGATTGGCACGACTCCACCTCCAGGCCGAGACCCACTCCTCCAGGCCGAGATCGGCACGGCTCCCTCCAGACCGTTGGGATCGGCACGACAAGGCTTGGCGGTAGGCTTTACGACTGCGATGGTGGATTCGTGCTTCGCGGCGTGGCCAGCGGGGTGGGTCTCTCCTTCGCGGTTTGGCCAATGGGCAAGTCTCTGCTTCGCGGCGTGGCCAGTGGGGTGGGTCTCTTGTGGGTGGTGGTGGTGGCTGGCCTCACAGGTGGTGGTGGTTTTATAGATCTGAGAAAAGAAAACTGTTAACCACCGAATCACCACCACGCCGTACTTCAACAGAAAACCGTTAACCACCACCACGCCGTGCTTCAACAGAAAACCCAAAGAGAACTATTCAGCACAGAGAGAAGAGAGAGCACAGAGAGAAGAAAGGAAAAGAGAAGAAGAGAGAGAAAAAGTCGGATGAAAATGAGAGGAAAGAGAAAAAACAGACGATATATACTTGGTGCTGAAATTATTTTTTTAATCGGATACAATAGAGATACAAATGTACAGTAACTTTTCATTTGTGAAAAGCTACTGTACACTTTGTAAAAAAATTTAGAGATATAATGTTGTTTTAAAGGATTGCTGGACCCTTTAAATCAACTTTGTACTCTACAAATAGAGATAGAGAGTAGTTTTAAACTACTCCTGGAGATGCTCTCACTATTTATCATTTTTCTTTACTTCATTCTTTTATGTTTTTCAAAAACAGTGCTCTCAAGTCTCACCGCAACTCTCCAGTCCTCACCATTTTTTTGCCTTACTTCAGATAAGTTACAGCTCATCTTTCGCATCATCTCTCTTCAGTCTCTATTGTATCTCTAGTCTCATCATTTTTTTTTCTTTTCCTTTCCCCACCGTAACTCCTTACTATTTCTTTTTTTTTCTTTTTCTTTCATATTAGACATTTAAAACAGCCATTTCTAAATTTGGCCCGACACGTTAATTTCACCTGGAACACTGATTCAAGCCGGTTCAGTCTGAAATTTGAGATAATACGTAACATGAGGTCTCTTGCACCGAACTTAGGTGAGTCAAAACGGTGTAGTTTTTGGCTTCAAAACGGTAAGTTTTGGAACTAACAGAACCGGACCATAACCGGTTCAACCGTGCCGGTTCGCGGTTTATTCGATCGAACCGCCGGTTTCCAGTTTTTGGTCACTTTTTTCAAATTTCCGGTTTTTTTAAAAATCGAACCGGATTAGACACCGGTCTCCGGTTCAACCGGTCGGACCGGCCGGTCTGGTCCGGTTTTTAAAACCATTAGTACTATTTTTTCTCTTGGAAGTAAGAAAGCCTTGGCCCCCGTTGGCTTCACAGCTTTTTTTTTTTTTGTTTTAAATCAGCCTTGCCTATTGTGGGTAGTGATGTTTGCTCAGTAGTGAGTTCATTCTTTCAATAGGATTCCTTACTTAAGGAGGTCAACTCTACCATTATCAATTTGGTTCCCAAAATACAAAACCCTTCTACAAATACTGAATTTAGACCTATAGCTTGTTGAAATGTGCTGTATAAGTGCATCACAAAGATCCTAGCTAATAGACTCAAATCATGTTTGAGTGACCTAATTAGTCCAAGTCAAACACCTTTTGTCAAATGGAGAATTATTTCAGAAAAAATTCTTCTAGCCCAAGAACTTGTCAAATGCTATCATAGAAATAAAGGTAAAGCTAGATGTGCCATCAAGGTTGATTTGAAGAAGGATTATGACTCAGTTGAATGGAATTTTATTCTCATGTGTCTACTGGCAGTGGGATGCCCTGCAAAGTATGTGAATTGGGTAGATACTTCAATCATTCTTATTAAAGCTGCTTTTGAGGAATTGAAAGGCCTTTCGGTTAATCAGTCTAAAAGTGAAGTCTTTTGTTCTGCTGTTCCTGCTAGTCTTCAAGCTCAGATTCTCTCCATTTTTCAATTTCGGGCATGGAAGCTTCCAGTCAGATACTCAGGGATTCCATTAATAGCTGGTAAGCTTTCCTTCACAGATTGTGCCCCATTGATTGATAAGATCACTGCCAGGATTAGATGTTGGACAGCCAAATATCTCTCCTTCTCTGGAAGAGTTCAACTCATCCAATCAATGCTGATATTATCCAAATATTCTAGACCAACATCTTTATACTTCCTAAGAAAGTAATCAAAGCCATTGAACAAAAATTTAATCAATTTTTGTGGAAGGGTCTGGAAGGTGGCAGAGGAGGAGTTAAGGTTGCTTGGGATCAAGTTTGCCTCCCCAAACAGGACGGGGGCTTGGGTTTGAAACATGTTGAGGATTGGAATAAAGTAGCTGTGATGAAGCATATTTGGAACCTCTTCACCCAAGCTGGATCTCTTTGGGTAGCATGGGTTCATAGTAAGCTTTTTAAAGAATAGAAGTTTTTGGACAATAAAACTTCCTCACGAGTGTTCTTGGGGCTGGAGAAAACTATTGAAACTCAAAAGTTGAAGCTAGATGTCTTCTGGTTCATGAAATAGGAGATGGCAACAACATATTTCTCTAGCATGATAGATGGCATCCTAATGGGGGCTTTGTATCAGTTATATGGGCATCATATTGTAATGCAGCCATCTCTTTTAATGCTAAGGTGAGTAGTGTGCTTCATAATGGAGAATGGCATTGGAGACCTAAAAGGTCTAAAGCTTTAATGGATATTCAGAGCAAGTCAAGTCCAAACTAAGGATTGTGACAGAGCCATTTGGAGTTTAAATAGCTCTGGAAAATTCACATGTGCAGATACGTGGCAGCATGTCAAAGCTAAGCGAAGGGAGGTTCAGTGGTGGAAGCTAATTTGGTTTTCAGAAACTATTCCTACGCATGGATCATTGGTTGGCTGGCTATTAAAAATAGGCTTGCTACCAAAGATAGGTTGCTGCGATGGGGCTTAGGTGTGGATTCTGTATGCCAATTTCGCAGGCACGCCTTGGAGGATAGAGACCACTTATTCTCCAAATGTTCTTTCACAAAAAGAATTTGGAAGACTAACATGGCATTGTGCCTAGTTCCTAATATTCCATTTAACTGGAGCTTGCTGCTATCGTGGGGAATGCATAATCTCAAAGGAAAAAGCTTCAGAGCTTCCCTCTGCAAGGTTGCTTGGTGGGCTACAATCTACCATATATGGATCCAAATCCATGGTGGAGTAATTAATTCAGAAGATCAGATTATAAAGGATATTCATAGAGATGTCAAGGGTAAATTGGATTCAATTGCAGTCAACAACTCTATACTTGATAGGATTTTTTGTACCAACTAAGATCCCCCCAAAAAAATTGAAGGATACATTACCATATTCATACAATCCTTGAGATGAGTATAAGAAACTAGGATCCCAAAATGAATACAGGGGCACAAACAGAAATTGCTATGGGGCGAAATTGATAGCTTCAAACAAAATATACATCTTACATGCCCGAAACAATCGACTACATGTGAAGAAACTATGAACTCTGATGGTATATCTGTCTTCTTCTTTTTTTTGCTGAATTGATGGTATATCTGTCTTGGTAATTGATGTCAAGGATTAAAGAGACATGGCAGCCTAATGAGCACTCACAAGGAATGGATGCTGGCAAACACTGCACTCTATGGTCTCAGAACCAGAGGTCAGAACCTGAACCTGAAGAATGAATTCACATAATGGCACCACTTTAAGATTATAGTCGAAATCAGAGGTGAGACCTTTGCCGCACGAACTATTAAAAGCTTTAAAACAAACATTTCATTAACACAGTTTGACTTTCACTGAGGATGAGAGAAGAGGGGGGGAGGCAAAAAGAGAATAACAATCAGGCATAAGAATGTGGCAAGGATAGTGAACCTTCAAATGGACAGTGCAAATTGGACAGGCAACCTCTCTCATCTGCATCCCAGAACCATCAGGCTTCAAACCTGTAAAAGTCATACTTTAGTGGCAAATTGATGCAAACAGTATTGCCACAAGGAAACTTATTGTCATTCTATTTACTTATTATGTCATTTTTAGCATTTCAGTATTACTTTAGAATATTTGTGACACTCTATAATGAGGTGGCAGGTTGTTATATTTCTGTTATGATGGATTATGTTAGTTTGTTGTCAAGCCGTGACGTATACCTCATAGGCAAGCAGGAGGGTAAGGCAGATTATGGTTGAATTGAAATATTGAATACAAAATATCAACCTTGAGATGAGTTTTCTCTCAGGGGTATCTAAATTCCTTAGTTTTGTAAATTAGCTTGCATCACAAATGAAAGATACTTTAAAAGACAGAGATCTAATGATTGCATGAAGCCTGATGATCAACAGATTTTGCTTCACACAACAATCTGGAATAACAAGATTTCACCAAGTAGATCTTAGGCCAAAGTCAGATAGATTTCACCAAAAATTTGTCAATATATCTCATAGGCCTTGGACCCATGAACCCTGCCTAATGCTGTCAGAGGAGGGGTGGGGGTGCATTTCCCTAACATGTGTTCCTGTCCTTCATTTTTTCTTTTTTCGTTTAAGTAGAACAAGAAGAAGATTGCTACCCACATTACTACTTCTGATGAAAAAAATTTCAATAATGATGACTACCTGATGTTTTGCGATTTCTTCCCATCTCCTCCTGTTACATCACAGACCACATGGAAAACAAGTGAGCATAAGTAAGCATGAATATTTAAAAAGTTATGTATATCTCACACGATATGCTACATAACTAATATGGGTTAGCGAAGTCGATTCCATAAGTTCAAAGCACAATTGACGTCAGTTGAATACAAAAGACACTGATGTAAAGACAAGGTACATCAACTATCTATTCAGCCCAAATCATGGTTTCATGAAAGCTTCACTCCCCGATGAGATCTGCATCACATCAAGCATCATAAACTGAATTTTCCCTCTGATGTACCTGGTATTGATTAGCGATGCACTTCCTATCACCTCATAATTTAAGGATTATAAATGGAAACAGCCAATTTAATTATAAATCACTACTACATTTATGGCTAGAAGACAAAAGTTTAGTTCCTACTGGCAAGAACTTATAATCCTGCTGTAAGACATGACAACTACACAATTATTATATCCTTTCTTTTTTTTTTTTTGATAAGTAATAAGTTTTATTAATTTAGAAAAAGGATCCAAGTACACTAGTCGTATACTTGAAGATACAAAAAATTAATCCAATAGAACACAAATCAATGAACTCTAAGAACGATGTGAAGGAAAACAATTATTATTTCTTTCTTAAAAGCAACCATTGCTTTGAAACCTGAAAGTTACCTCTACTAAACTCTAAAGGAACCTTTTGAAGTCAACCATGCAATTGTAAGAAAAACTTCTGTAGAGGGTTCATAAAATACACAAGGCATTTTATAAAGAACCGTAAACTATGAAGAAAGTCCAACTGCTCCTAGGCTTCATATTGTGGTTAAAAAAAAATACACACAAACTCAAAGGAAGCAAAAATATAGCAACAGTGATGAAATCTTTGTATCACCTGAAGCTTCTTTGCAAGATCTTCGTGACTCTGCATTTTAGCATTTCCTTCAGATGCTTCACTCACATAACTCAGCCTTTGAGTAACTTCAGCCTGTAAAAGGACACCAAAATATACAATTAGTTTGAAATGACTTGAAGGTACCAATTGAGATGGAAATTACGAAATGATTTGCAGCATGGAGAGTGCATTTGTGATGAAGCTGATTGGATTCAAGATTGAGATGGTTTTAGTCCATGTGAAGTAAACAGCAATGGTTGCACCACTACAGCATGACATAACTTAAAAAGGTTTTATAAGGGGTAAGGCTCAAAATTGCGGCCATACTATACGCAAATGTTGGGAAATGCAAAACCTAACCCAAGATCCTTTGAGATGCGAAGAACAAAAAAGACCAAAGCACACACAAACACACACACAAGAACATCAAATTTACGTGATTGACCCAAGATTAGGGCTACGTCTACAGAATTGCTGCAATTTCTATTATGACAGCTTATTGAAGGAATTACAGGTATCAAAGGTATCTATACCATCCTATTCAGCTACCACTAGGGCTACATACAAGTGTGAAATTGAAATAATGTGCCTAAGGTTTCTAATGTATTCTCAAATACCGAAAATACCCCCAGTCGTATGGACGCCAATTGCTGGCCCCCAAACCTCGGCATAACTAACACTATAGATCAGGCTTCGCACACATCCTATCAACAAATACTTACAGTAATTTTTTTTACATCATTTGATTTATGAAACCAACTGTTTCTTATAAAGTGATTTTGGAAATTAGGTAAAACACTGTGAAATGGAGAACAAATAATATTACAAATTCATACCATACATCGGTCACAAACTCGAACAGGTGGAGCTTGGTCATCTTCAGTGAGAGCAATCCTACCTTGGGTACACTTATCACAAAAAATATCCCCACAATTCCTGCAGTGATGCTAAAGATGGAAAAGGTACCATAAGTATCATAAATAAAAAAAGCATGAGTATTTTATCCAAGCAAATCCTGCCACTGGCAGTCAACAAATTGATAATGACTAAAACCTTTCGCACAAAGGCTCCAAAACTTAAGCTGCATGCCAGACACTTGTTCACTGCATCATCTGGGACCTATTGAGAAAAGAAGGAAAAACAGAGATTATGAATTAAAATAGCAACCACCAAGGTTGATTAAAAAAAGGCCATACTTAATGTACAAAGCTCCCAAAATAATAAGAAGGTTGAATATTCTTGCAAAAACAAAGAACTATATCCAGCCATGCACAATAATAATAATAAATTCATAAATAAACAAATTCATTAAAAAAAGCACAAAAAGGGGTACAACCCTAGTACGTGGGATATAAAAACCCCAAAAATATGTGTAAAAGAGAGAAAAAAAATTAATGTACATGCACAACAACAACATAGTACAACAAGATGTTTTCAATGAAAACAAAACAACAGAATAATACATCATACTCAACCCACTTGTTGTAAACATGAAACTTGCACTTTGATTGACAAGAGATTTATTTATAATGAAATGTAAAATGGAGCTTACATGTATAAATAACTTCAAACCATGTGAAAGATTCCAAAATGAATATGCAAATAATGTCGGTATGAAAATGTAATAAATTGGCCTTAGTATGCATGCAAATGATAAGACCATGAGTATCTTGAGCAAATTCGCAAAATGTTGAATGCAAGCGTAAATTTTTACCCAGTGATCTTTCTCCTCATTCCCTGGTTTCATTAAGTTCATCCAATCAGCAAAGCCTTTCTTCTTCTCCAACGACTGGTCAGACACCTTGGAAGAGTTGGAAGGTTTGTTGTCTCCGCCCATCTCATTGAGCTGCTTTACAGTAAAGAGAGTGAATTTAAGCTTAGATAAAAGTAAATCATTTCAAATCTCTTTCTGGTCTATACTAACAATCACCTTGTACTTATACCCATGTCAAACAGAATGTTAAATGGGAAAAAAATAGTGCCGGATCACCTAACCTGAGCTTTTGCTGCCGTAACCATGTCCAGAATGGAATTTGTAGTGTAGCTGTTTGACTGCATCCTAGTACATCTTGGCTCAATGTAAATAGAACTTTTGGCCCAAAACTCAAAGACTGATGCATCAAATACCTATATGAGAAGGCAAATAAGTCCCAAAGAAATTTTTCAAGATATTATTTAAAAGTGAGTTAAAGTTAAAGCGCATTCACTCCAAAACTCTAAAGCAACCAACTTACTTCCCATCTCGTCACCGTCTCAAGTGGGTATATTCTCAATGTCCGACTGGTGGCAGGATCAAGCATTCGGATTCCATCCAACCCAATCTATAAAGGAGTCATAAACTAAATCAGAAGTCTAATTTGATTATCTGATTTTTAGATAACATGAAATAAATAAACAGAAATCTAGTTCAGCCTTTAACCAAGTCCTTGAAAGGGAATATGACTTAATAAATACTATGATTAGTCAATTCCAAAAATTTCTCAAATAAGAACCATGGGATAATAAACTATTGCTCAACATTTTCTACACATAAATGCATATTTTTCAAATATTCCACACAGCTTTTAGACAAACACTTAAGATTAAAATGACATATCAATGAAGCTCGAGTTCAATTTCATTCATCACAAACCTGACAAAGTACATCCATATCGCTCTGCCCGCCATTTTCCGCCAACACCTTCACACGAAACTTCTGCACCCCGCTCTTCACATCCTCCTCCTCCATCTCCATCTTTGGGATCGTTTCACTAACCTTACCCGAAGGTCCTGGGCCATCCCAGTCCGTCGGACCCGAAAAATTTATCGGCCTTCCATAGTCGTCAAAAGCTAACCTACCAGAGGTCTCGGACCCGGCACCATTACCACCATCATAAGCATAAACTCCACCGCCCATAATCTCGTCGGAATTGGGCAGCGGCGGTGTAAAATTGCTTGCGTACGATGGATTGGAATTGAAATTATGGCCAAAGCTCGAAGGATCATGATAATTTTGTTGAAGATAAGAAGGTTCGAGAGAGGGACTGTGTGGCTGAGAAATAGGGTTTGCGAGGTATAGAGGAGGTGTTAGAGGTGGATTGGGGACATGATCGGGATTCAGAGGATATGGAGGGTATGAAGAGGAATAATCGGAGTAATCGGAGGAGACGTAACTGGATGGAACCGGAGGAGCAGAGGCATACGTATTAGGCATTGGATTGAGATCGTGATCGTTGTAATTAAAGCTAGGGTTTGGGTTTTGGAACTGGAAGTGAGGTTGATAGTATTGGTAATTTGAAGAACTGGTATCGCTTTGTTGCATCTTTTTAATTCAAATCAAAGAAGTCCAAGAAGTTTTGGTACTACTGGAGAATAAAAGAGAAATTTGAAATTAATTTTTATTTTGTTGTGTTTCTGAATTTGATCAATGGAGGGTGATTTTGAAGTTTCAGGGCAAGAGAGAGAGAAGAGAAACACGGAATGGTCGTTATTAAGTTATAACCGACTCGCGCCAATGACCGTTGACGACCCAGTCACTGCCGGGTCTAGGTTTAGCTGTTTTAGATTGAAGACGTGGCGGGAGTGGAATGGTTAGGGAGCAAGATTGTCTTCTGTTTCCTTGAAATGGATACTAGAGCTCACTAGACTTGAACGTGGTTGATTATTACTCAGCTGTGGCTTTTGCTTACGCCGTACGCATTTCAAATTTCAATTCGTGAACGCCAAACCGTCTCAAAAATGGAATTTTTTTTTCTCTTCATATATATCAATAAAAACTAGTCCATTAGTATTTTTTTTATTTAACAAGGGTATTCATAATTTTTTGAAATCTAATTCCCTTGGATATCATTGTCCTTGTTTTTTTTTTAATAGTAATCTTGTTTGTTATTGAAAGCACTAGAAATGGCTAATTTATGAAATGCCCATCAAAATTAGAAAAAATGGATGCGGACTTCCTTGTGAGCTACGCGGAGGCATAAAATAGAGAATATAAATTGTTTATTGGTAAGTTTAGAAGACTAATTTGTTACTGTTTATAAAAAATTTAAAAAAAAAAAAAATTAAAGGGACTAATTTGTAACTTGCTATTGTAAAATATTGAATGATCAAACTCGAACCTTCTAGAGAACCTCCTTTATGTGCAAGATGTAACCAGTTTAGAAGATTAAAATTATTGTAAAATATAGATTATAGAATCAACTTGAAGTCTCTAGAGGACCTTCTATATGTGCAATATGTTCTTTTCTTGCTAATAACCGTGCAGCCAGCGCTGCAGCACTCAGCTTTGCAGGGGCTTGTTGACTCAATTCAAACCTCACCAAGCACGGTATTTTCACGCAAATAGTCTGATTTTAGGCATCTCATTTCTTAATCACATATCTAATCAAAACACGTGGCAACAATCCATTATGGTTAATTGGTTATCACAAGCAGAATATTCTAGCTGAATCCTAAACAATAATGCTCTGTTGAATTAATACGTAGGCCGTGTTTGGTTCACTTGATAATAGATTATAAGGTAATGTTAGATTTCTTAAATATTTGATCCATGAAATCACATTATGAGAATATCAGATTACGGTGTTTAGTTTGTTAATAAAAAGGTTTTATCTAAGGTAACACCTAAAGTAACAATAGTAAAGAACTAAAGGTTTTATCTTTTGAGACTACAAACATTAAACAAAAAATGATATCAAAATTCAAAACTAAATTTATATATGAAAATCTAAATTAACATCTATTCAATATATATATATATATAAACTATATTCTTAATACATTTAAACTTAATTACTTATACAAATGAAACTTGGTGTTATTTAAAATCCCAAAAATTATATGTACTTAATTCTATTTCGTTGCAATTCCCTTTCAATACACAAAGTCAATGAGTCCATTAAATATCATATTTTATTTTGTTACATAACCTAGTTTTGACAATGATTCAAAATGAAAAATATTATAGTTGGGTTTTCTAACATCTAAAAATCCAAAAAAAAAAAAAATTAAGAATTATTATCTCATTATATATATATATATATATATATATATATAATCTTCTAACTAAAAAAAAAAAAATATATTAGTAAAAAATTAAAAAAAAAAAAAAAAAAAACTTCGAAACTGTTGAACCTCAATCGCTCAACATTATATTTTATATAATTATATTATGTCCAATATTATTATTCTAATGTGTTGTCAAGTTAAAAAAAATAAATAAATAAATAAAAAAAATCGTTTAAGTGTAGTCAACAAAACACGACAACATTTCCAAAGTTCTAATTTTTTTTTTTTGGGATGGGGTAAAAGCTAATTAATAAGAATGGGTTAGGCTTATCTCTAGTAGTCCAGTACTCTAGTGCACTGAAGGAAATTCATTTCCCAATAATAATAATATGCCTATCATTTTTATGTCTATGTGTATTCCAGAAAATGTCCATGATTCAAGAATTATGATCATTTTTATTTATTTGTTTTCATGAATTTAAGGTGTATATAATATAATATTTTTATTTTTATTAAAAATAATAAGAAATGATAATTGATTTTAAATGACGTGACACTATATTTACCTTTAAAATTTTAATTATCAAATTTTTATATTTTCTCTAAGTCTTTATTTTAAAGTAAATGGAAAAATTACCTTGTTGGTACTGAAAATATGAAACTCCCTCTCAGTATTCTCTTCCTTTCAAAAGCAAATAAACTTAATTTGTTCATGATTAAAACTTTAGTTTTCGAAACATGAAGGGTATAGATGATATCACTTCATTTAAAAGATAAAGAATAATAGTAAAAATGATGATGGACACCTTAAATCTGTAAACTATATTTAACCAATTCTCTCCCTTTAAAAGAAAAGAGAAGATAATCTTTTTCTTTTCTTTTTTTCCTACGGGAGAAAGCAAGTGATAAAACCAAAACTGCCATGGAGATGATGACGTGTAAATTCTGCAGTCGCCCACGTATAATAAACACACGTGTCAGTCCTTGAAGCTCTATATGCACAAAATAGAATTACCGCGAAGTCTTATGTGGCTTATATATTGGATATATATATACAACCTCATTCACTTTCTCTAACATGTCATATACGGTCCTCTCTTTTAGAATAATCTTTCAATCACTTTGAACTATTTTGGCATCTTTGCTGTCCCTGTGATGGGTTTTCTGGATTTTGCCTCCGAACTCTGTGACTGTGACCGACATGGTCACGGTAGCAATAAGCTCAAAAAACGCAAGCAACTTCAGGTATATATAACTCTAAACACGTACCATTCCATTATTGTTTCCTCTTCACAATTTCTTGCTTTCAGAACAAATAGTTTGTTTGGATATTACTATTATTATTCTAATTCTATAAAACTACGTACTAGTATATATATGCCTGATAAGGATGGTATATACTATACACTATATAATACGTTACCTTTTTGTGAATTTGTTGACATTAGACGGTGGAGATAAAAGTGAAAATAGACTGCGAAGGATGCGAAAGGAGGGTGAAAAAATCGGTGGAAGGCATGAAGGGAGTTACACAGGTAGAATTGGAACCGAAGCAGAGCAAGCTGACAGTGATTGGGTACGTGGACCCCAAAAAGGTATTGGAACGTGTCAGACATCGAACGGGGAAGAAGGCCGAGTTCTGGCCCTATGTGCCTTACGATGTTGTCCCACATCCCTACGCACCAGGGGCGTATGATAAGAAAGCCCCACCTGGGTACGTGCGGAACGTGCTGGAAGATCCAGAGGCTTCGTCTCTCGCACGTGCTGGTTCTTTCGAGGTCAAGTACACCACGGCGTTTAGCGATGATAACCCCAATGCCTGTGTAGTCATGTGATCCTGGATTGTATGTATGTATGTAACATCTCGAAGCCGTTGTCAAGTGTATGTCTAGTACTATACAGATGCTGGGCTACTCTAGTACTGTATGTGTGAAATTAGCAAAAGGTGGTACTTGTAAATTTTTTCTATATTTTGGATGTGGAATTGTGGATGTATATTGCCAGTAGAGTGGGATTCCAATGTGGGAGCTGGTATTGTGGATATGGCTGCAAAACAAATCAACCTTTTATGAAAATTTGAAGTTTGATTATCGGGTGAATCAAGCTTAAGCTCAAACTTTAACCAACTAAGCTTGATCAATTTTGAAGTTTTTATATTATAATATTTTATCATATATAGTATTTCTTTTGTAAATGTTCTTTAATTATAAAATGTCTACTAGAAAATCTCAATTTGGATATGAAAAACTAAACTAAAAAAAAAAAAATTGAAAATTAAATAGGATCTCTTGATAAATTTCTTACTAACAATATAATATATATATATATAAAATAAAAATTTATATGAAAATCTTGCAAATAAACAAGAAATTCATAAAAAAATATAACAATGAAAATAATTATATTGATGTTTAAACATTAATTATAATTATGTTTAAATATATAATACAAAAATTATTGTTTATATAAAAACATTAGATTCTTTTCTAGATACATGTATATAGCTCACAGAATTTTACTAACAATACTTGTTATAGTTATATATTCCAACATCAATTCTACCAATTAAGAAGGCAATGCTTAATTGACTAACAATGAAAATGCTTGTAAAACTAGGTGAGATCCTTTGAATTGAATTTAAGTTTTCCAAATGGTTAGTGTAGCGGTAATCAAATCTTACGTGATTCATGAGGTTTTGGGTTTAAGTCTTTTAGTTAACATCTCGGACCATCTCTAAGGGATTCTTCCCTATAATTATCCAGTATGTAGGAGACAGAGAACTACACATACCCAGAAAATTAGTCAGGCTCTCTAGGAGGCCATAGAGTGGGACGAACAAAAAGAAGAAGAAAAAAGTTTTTCTTGCTAATAACCGTGCAGCCAGCGCTGCAGCACTCAGCTTTGCAGGGGCTTGTTGACTCAATTCAAACCTCACCTTGCTCTATTTACCAAGCACGGTATTTTCACGCAACTAGTCTGATTTTAGGCATCTCATTTCTTAATCACATATCTAATCAAAACACGTGGCAACAATCCATTATGGTTAATTGGTTATCACAAGCAGAATATTCTAGCTGAATCCTAAACAATATTCCTCAGTTGAATTAACACCTAGGCCATGTTTGGTTCACTTGATAATAGATTACAAGGTGATGTTAGATTTCTTGAATATTTGATCTATGAAATCACATCATGAGAATATCAGATTTCTTGGATATTTGTTAGTCAAAAGGTTTTATCTAAGGTAACCCCTAAAGTAACAACAGTAAGGAACTAAATGTTTTATCTTTTGGGACTAAAAACATTAAACAAAAAATGATACCAAAATTCAAAATCTAAATTTATATAAAGAAAAAAAAAAAAAACTATATTTTTAATACATTTAAACTCAATTACTTATACAAATCAAACTCGGTGTTATTTAAATATCATATTTGCTGCAATTACCTTTCAATACACAAAGTCAATGAGTCCATTAAATATCATATTTTATTTTGTTACATAACCTAGTTTTGACAATGATTCAAAATGAAAAATATTATAGTTGGTTTTCTAACATCTACAAATCCAAAAAAAAAAAAAAAAATTAAGATTATTATCTCATTATATATAATATATATAATATTATTTCTCTCAACTAAAAAAAGTAAAAGTACTTAGTGTTGCCAACCAAATTAAAAATAAAAAATAAAAAAAACAAGCAAAACTTCGAAACTGTTGAACCTCAATCGCTCAACATTATATTTTATATAATTATATTATGTCCAATATTATTATTCTAATGTGTTGTAAAGTAAAAAAACTAAAAAAATCAATCGTTTAAGTGTAGTCAAACAAAACACGACAACATTTCCAAAGTTTTAATTTTTCTTTTCTTTTCTTTTGAGGATGGGGTAAATGCTAATTAATAATAATGGGTTAGGCTTACCTCTAGTAGTCTAGTGCTCTAGTGCACCGGAGGGAATTCATTTCCCAATAATAATAATATGCTTGTCATTTTTATGTCTATGTGTATTGTGAGCTACTGAGACAATTGTAGTGTCCAGAAAATGTCCATGATTCAAGAATTATGTGAAGGAAAACATAAAACAAAGAAAAATATAAAACTGGTGGATTCCCATTAAGGTGTTTATCACTTGAGAGAGAGAGAACGCAACATATGATTAATTGTATTAATTGTGTTGAGTGTAACAATTCTATATGTAATAGAATTGTCAACAGGTACAACACTTGGGCATTGGAGAATAATTCTCCTACAATTGCTCAACTCCCAGTAACCGTTAATAACCGCTAAACGGTTATTAGCAATTATCTGACTAATTCCCTTTTCTCAAGGGAATAGCCAACCTCCAAAAGGCTAGGCTATGGTATATGAGTGTCCACACTATTATGGTGTGATCACTCTTATACCTTCATCTCTCACTTGATCACACTATAATGTGAAATCACATGAGCTAGTCGGTATGTTAACCTGGTACCAATCATAATACTTCATACCAACTTTCATTTGTATAAACCATACAGATTGGTGTCAGAAGATTACTTTACCATTGTGTGCACATTTCCTTGTCATCCATTATGATTGCACCTATCTTCGTACATTATCAAACCGATATTGTACTCCAGGCAACTTTCAAATCACTATCTTTCAAGTGACAGTCATCAATTTTTATGGATGGGAAAAACTGTCTATACCCATACCATCATTGACGACTTCAGCCGCATGTATTTAATAATATATCGACCTGCGTTGAAATTTTCATGAGTACTTCCTAGGCTTTCCTCAAGTGACCTTATCAGCGTTTTTCACTAACCAAGCGTGGATATCACTCAGTTCACATGATGCATATTAATGGAATTTACAACCATGTGATCTGTGACTTCACATTCCCGTTAGTGATTCTCTTGCAATTATTCCTGACCAATATTTTACATTGCAAAAGCTGCATTTGATTGTTCTTCTAGGCATCCCAAGGTCCATTTGATCTTACAGAACCATGTAACTTGACTGAATTACCTCTCAGTCTCATTCCTGTTACATGCACTCTGAATTGCTTCAGAGTCAATCCCTTGGTCATGGGATTGGCCACCATCTCGACCGAGAGGATAAAGCCGACTTATTATCACCTCTCTTCCACTATATTTTGAATATAGTTATAGATCAATGTGCTTGTCCCTGGAATTATTAGTTCCAACTTTTTATTAACGAGATAGTGGACATTGCAAAGCACATTGATCGATCTGCCAGGTATACCTTAATACAAATTATTTATAAAGCATTATCATCCATAGACCACACAACTTACAACATCAACGTAAGTTATATATATCATTGTGTTACAGGCTATGTAAAAATCATTTCACGTGATATATTTAGCAACACAACTTTGTTTCTTGCCTAACCAAGAAACTGTCATACCATAGCCTATCTTAGAAAATATTTCTCAATTCATATATGATGCCCACTTTCACAATAAATGTGAATTTGTGTTTAAAACTTAAACACAAGCCATGTAGCAATCAAATCAAGATGATTCCACCATCATGCATATTACAGTGCACACTGAGATTGAAAAACTTCTGCTCTTTGGACACATTATCAACTCAATCTCTTTCGCATGTAAAATAAATTTACATGTGCTCTAGGAAAACCAAACTCTTAGTATTCTCCCACTATTCTTATATTTTGGTGGCTACATTTTTTGTATCAAATTCATAGAATTTAATCATGTGAGAGTATGGTGAGTCAATCTATATGTGCATAACATTTCACATTACCATGTACAATTTAATGTAACAATTATCATTGATAATTCATGAAATATGACTTATTTACATGCATTTTAGAGAAATTCTATTGGGGTTGTGTTGCATTTCATGTCTAATTACACTTAAATGGATGTTTGTTGTTCAAATCATTGAATTATATAACTTATGCATTTAAGTGTATTAATTTAATCA
Organism: Fagus sylvatica; assembly: GCA_907173295.1. Taxonomy (NCBI): domain Eukaryota; kingdom Viridiplantae; phylum Streptophyta; class Magnoliopsida; order Fagales; family Fagaceae; genus Fagus; species Fagus sylvatica. The sequence continues at coordinate 12,809,346 of OU015768.1, read as the reverse complement.
TTTAGATGTTAATTTGGGTTATGTTTGATTGTAGGTACAAGCTGGATCAGATTGGAGTTAAATATCACAAGCTGGAATGAGCAAAAGAGAAGAAAAGAGGTGCTGAACCACAATCCAGCAGACTAGATTGACATCCAGTAGACTGGATTGGGACATCCAGCAGACTGGATTCTAAGGCAGAAACTTCAAAACTGAAGATTGAAGAATCCAGTCGACTGGATGGTGATCCAGGCGACTGGATTAATTAATCCAAAACATGCAGAAAGTCTAGGAGGCATTTCAATGAAGATCCAGTCGACTGGATGGTGTTCCAGACAACTGGATTCGCGCAAATTCAATTTTAAAGAAGGCCCATTTGTGTTTTAAAGCGCTTCAAACTCAAGACCCATTGGACCCAATTTGTTTAGGCTCTGAAGTTCGAATTAAAGAAGTGGATTATGGTTTATATAGGGTTTAGATTAGACGGCTTAGACAGACAGACTTACTCTCTCTCTCCCAAGTTTAGGTTTTCACTCCCATGGCAGCCTAAGCCCCTGGTTAGGGTTATGTTTTCTGTATAACGGTATGAGTACTTTGTAGTCCCTTTGATTTTTAATGCTAAATTACAGTTGATTGTTAATTTATTGATTCCTAATTGATGTATGTTTTATTCTGTACTTTCGATAAGTTCAATAATGTTTTTTTTATGATTAAGGGGGAATATTGCATGGTTTTAATTAGGTCTCGTGTTTTATAAATTGAAAGGTTTTTCTAAATATTACTTTAGCCACTTTATTTTCTCCGGTTATATAGTGTTCCTGAGTTTTCTTAGTTCAACTATGTCAAAAGCTTTTTACAAAGAAAATAATCAACTTGTATACTGTTATTAGAATAAGGTTTTTAACCGAAATTATAAGGGAATCATACCGGTATAGAGAAACACCCCGAAACCCTAATGCCTTTTTACATATATTTCTCACAAAATTTTCATAAACCAAATCCATTTTATCCTTTTAAATATTGATTTACATTGTCTTTTGAAAACATAACTCCTTGAGGATCGACAACCCCTTACACGTACTACAAGGTACCGCTTATTATTAAGCGACATCAATTTTCGGCGCCGTTGCCGGAGAGTTTCGGCTTATTCAAGAGATAATTTCGTGGGACAAGGTTACCGATGGATCACTCTATTGGTAACTTCGTTCCATTCTCTCTTAATTCTGTTTTTCTTTTATTTGTTTATTTTGTTGCTTTGATCTATTTTGTTTTACTGTGCATGAGCATTTGGGTTAGAAATAGTAAAGGCAGATTAGAAACTTTTGAGGCATTCTTTGGAAGTCTATTTGATACACCTACAAGCTCACCTACATCTTCTATCATAGCTGAAGAAAGAGTAGTTCAACCTGAGGCACCTAGGATGACCTTGTATCAGCTGTTACACCCTACTCAGAGCTCTATTCCTTCATGCATGTTTCCTCCAAATGCACCTCATGTGGAGATCAAACAAGGGCTAATGGCCATACTTACTGGTTTTAGGGGATTGGAGAATGAGAACCCATATGTGCATGTGAGAGCATTTGAAGAGGTGATTGGCAGCTTCTATGCACAGAATGTGATTGAGACAGCCAAGTTGAAGTTCTTTCCATTCTCACTCAAGGACAAAGCTAAGGGTTGGTTGTATACACTGAAGCCTAGGTCCATAGGAAGTTAGGGGGAGATGACTCAAGAGTTTTACAAGAAATTTTTCTCTCCCCACAAGGTCCAACAAGTAAAGAGAAAAATCTATGGTTTCGTCCAAGGAAACGATGAGACATTATTCATGGCATGGGAAAGATTCAAGGATACTTACAACTTCTACCTAACATATGGATATGACACTTTGAGGTTGGTAACCTATTTTTATGAGAGACTCCTTTCTAGAGACCGCCAGTTCATTCAAGTTGCATGTGGAGGTGGATTCTTACAGAAAGAGCATGAAGATACTATGGACTACTTGGATGAGATAGTTGAGAATTCCAACACCTGGATGGATTCTACAGACCAGAGTAGAAGTAGTACTACCACATCTGGTGGTAGTATTTTTAGACTAAGGGAAAAGGACAACATGAGTGTCAAGATCAGTTTGTTGACTAAGAAGATAGAGACACTCAAGCAGAAGGGAAGTAGAGGTGTAAATACTGTGTACAGAGAGGAACCAATGGAAGCATGCCGGATTTGCAAAGAGATAGATCACACCACAAGTTCTTGTAAGTCTCTATCCCAATTCCTAAATGAACCTAAGAAACAAGTGTGTGCATTCAATCAATACAGGCTAAATAATTCTTCATATTCGAACAATTATAACCCTAATATGAGAAATCATCCATATTTGAGTTATAAGAGTGAGAGTGTGTTGAATCCCACTGGTCCAAGGAATTTTGACACCTCACATACCACTTCATCATCATCTAGACCACCTTTGGAGGATGTGCTTTATACTTTCATACAAAAGCAAGGTGAACAGAATCAAAGATTTGAGACCATGTTCATAAGAATAGATGAAGAGATGAGAGAGACCAAGAGCCAGGTAGCTAGACTCACAGAAGCATTGAGTAGGACTGAACAAGGGAAGCTTCCTTCCCAAACTCAACCTAATCCCAATAATCAGAGTGCAAAGGTTGTCAACGCGGAAAAGTTTGAGGAAATCAAGTCTATTACCATTTTGAGAAGTGGTAAGGAAATTGGAAAGGGTGCTCCTAAAGTTAATGAGAAATCCAAGGAGACCCCAGCTGAAAATGATAAGAATGGGATAGCTAAATCCAATGACATTGAAATGTGTCCATTTCCTGCACCATTCCCACAAACCCTAAAATTACCAAAGAATTTGGATTTCATCAGTGAGATTTTGGAGCATTTGCATTAAGTTAAGGTTAACTTGCCTCTATTGCATCTCATCAAGCAAATGCCCCTCTATGCCAAGGTAATTAAGGACTTATGCACTGTTAAGAGAAAACATCATGTGAAGAAGACCGCATTCTTGACAGAACAGGTAAGTGTCATCATCCAACACAAGGTCCCACCAAAGTAGAAGAATCCGGACTGCCCTACTATCTCTTGTACTATTGAAGATTACAATATTGAGCGTGCATTGCTAGATTTTGGGGCCAGTGCAAATTTGCTTCCTTTTTTTGTCTATCTATAACTCGGGTTAGGTGAGTTAAAACCCACCTCTATTACTTTACAGTTAGCAGACCGCTTTGTAAGGAAGCCGAGGGGGGTGGTTGAGGATGTATTGGTAAAGGTTGAAAATTTGTATTACCCTATTAATTTTATCATTTTGGATATTGAACTTACTTTACATCCAAGTGTTAATATTCCTATCATCTTAGGTAAACCTTTCCTTGCCACAACTAATACTTTAATCAATTGCAGGAATGGAAGAATGAAAATCACCTTTGGTTCTATGACTGCTGAGCTCAATATTTTCAATGTGAACCCACAACAATTGGTGGATGAAGAGTGTGAATATGTGAACTTCATTGAGGCAACACCTCAAGAAGAGTTTAATAATCATTGTTATCCTGACCCTTTTAAAACTCTACCTGTTAATTCTATTGCTTCTGATGAATTAAAACCTGATGTTAAAATATCTAACTTCTCTTCTTTGTTGGATTCTTCTCAGATGTTGGAAGAAGAACAAGTAATTGTAGCTGAGAAGCCTCCAAGAAGTAAGAAGAAGTCCTTACTTGCATATTCAGATGCACCAAAGCTAGGGTTGACAAAAACACCAAAAGGTTTACCACTTGCATCCATTGAACCACATGTCAATTCTACTGTGGAAGTTCCTTCAAAGATGAGTGTGGATCAAGAAATTGAGAAGGAAGGTGAGAAAACCAAGTTCTTTGAGAGGCATAAAACGAAGAGGAGAGCACTTCATGATACAAAACTGTCAAAGAAACTGCTGAATAGTTTCAAAGGAGTGGCTTTGCATGTTGCCAGGATGAAGAGTGCCAGAGGAAACAACTATTCCTTTGGAGGATCTCGTTTAGAGGGATGATTTTTCTGTTTCTACCTTGTAATTATACATTAGTTAGTTTATTTTGTTTTTGTTTTTGATTTGATTTGTTTTGTTTTGTTTTGGGTATTTTAACAATTTTGCAAGAAATAGCTTGAGGAGTTCATCATAATATCAGGTGCTTTCTTTTCTTTCCCTTGTACTTTCATTTAAAGACTTGTATCTTATTTTCACATGCATTTGTTTGAACATTGAGGACAATGTCAACTTTAAGTTGGGGGGAGTATTGATTGTTTGTTTGATTGTGTGATGAACTTTGTGTTGTTTCTTGTTGATAATTTAGAAACCATTTGCTTTCATTTATTAAAAATAAAATCAGAAAAAGAAAAAAAAAAAATTTATTTGGTTTGCAATGATGTCTTTGATTTATGCTATATTCACATGCTTCATTGTTATCTTTGAGAATTTGGTTGAACTCTGGACTTTGGTTTGAAATCATTAGTGAGCTTAAGCATATGAACACATGATTATTTAGTTGAGATATTTGAACATGACCATCTATTGCCTGTTTTTGAGTATTGAGTGTTACACTTGTACACCTTAAACTAAGCATTAGCACACCAATATGTAATTTGTGGGGAATGAAATATGCATCCAATTGTTACTAAATTAAAAGTGGTTGACTTGTTAGTTGATTAACCTTGGCATAAAGAAGAAAGAAAAAGAAAAAAAGAAAAGAAGAGAAATAACTAACCATGAGAGCTAATGTCAAAAGAGATAAATAATTCACATGATTGAGATATGAGTGACTAGTCTAGCTTCGTAGCCTTTTTTACTCGAGTAAGTAAACTCTTAGGGGTGTTTCTACACCTAGTGCCTCTTAAGCCAATTGGTTCGGGAGTCATTGGTCTAACACTTGATACACGAGTCAATTAAAAAGCTTAATGGAATCAGACATTGCACAGTCCTCACATAAAAAAGATAAGAAAAAGCTTTTATGTCTTGGTCGCTTCTTCTAATGAGAATTCCATTGTTTTACATGATTATATTGGAAAGATATTGAAGTCCCATGATTCTAAGTTAGTTCACTTCACACATCAAGGAACTTGTGTAGCTTTTAATGCTTAATTTCAAGTGATTGTGGCCTAGTTAGAATTTCTAAAGATTTGAAATTGAGGTTGATTTGTTTAAGCTTGCTAATGATTGAAAACCATTGTTTGTGTGATACTTTATTTTCATTTAATAGCATGATGTTGTATGTGTTTAATCGTGGATCAAGATTGAGCATTTGATAGTGTTTGTGGGTATCACTTCTAGTAAACTCTCACGAGACTATAACTCGTCTACTAGGAGCACCTAAGGGTTTAAAGGCTTATTGCATATGCTAAATGCAATAGAAAGTGCCAGCGAAAGTTGCTTTATTAGTTTGTTTCATTTATGTTTTATTGTTTTCATTGTTTTTAGTTTGCTAGGGACTAGCAAAATTTAGGTTGGGGGGTGTGATAAGTCATTAAATATGACTTATTTACATGCATTTTAGAGAGATTCTATTAGGGTTGTGTTGCATTTCATGTCTAATTACACTTAAATGGATGTTTGTTGTTCAATTCATTGAATTACATGACTTATGTATTTAAGTGTATTAATTTAATCACTTAGATGTTAATTTGGGCTATGTTTGATTGTAGGTACAAGCTGGATCAGATTGGAGTTAGATATCACAAGCTGGAATGAGTAAAAAAGAAGAAAAGAGATGCTGAACCACAATCCAGCAGACTGGATTGGGACATCTAGCATACTGGATTCTAAGGTAGAAACTCCAAAACTGAAGATTGAAGAATCCAGTCAACTGGATGGTGATCCAGGCGACTGGATTAATTAGTCCAAATCAGGCAGAAAGTCTAGGAGACATTTCAATGAAGATTCAGTCGACTGGATAGTGTTCCAGGCGACTGGATAGTGTTCCAGGCGACTGGATTCGCGCAAATTTAGTTTTAAAGAAGGCTCATTTGTGTTTTAAAGCACTTTGAACTGAAGACTCATTGGAACCAATTTGTTTAGGCTCTGAAGTCCAAATTAGAGAAGAGGTTTAGGGTTTATATAGGGTTTAGATTAGACGGCTTAGACAGACAGACTTACTCTTTCTCTCTCCCAAGCTTAGGTTTTTATTCCCATGGCCACTTAAGCCCCTTGTTAGGGCTAGGGGCTATGTTTTATGTATAACAATATGAATACTTTGTAATCCCTTTGATTTTTAATGTTAAATTACAGTTGATTGTTAATTTATTGATTCCTAATTGATGTATGTTTTATTTCGTACTTTCTATAAGTTCAATCATGTTTTTCTTATGATTAAGGGGAATATTGTATGGTTTTAATTAGGTCTCGTGTTTTATAAATTGAAAGGTTTTTCTAAATATTACTCTAGCCACTTTATTTTCTCCGGTTATATAGTGTTCCTGAGTTTTCTTAGTTCAACCATGTCAAAAGCTTTTTAAAAGGAAAATAATCAACTTGTATACTGTTATTAGAACAAGGTTTTTAACTGGGATTATAAGGGAATTATACTAGTATAGAGAAACACCCCGAAACCTTAGTGCCTTTTTACATATATTTCTCACAAAATTTCTATAAACCAAATCCATTTTATCCTTTTAAATATTAATTTACATTGTCTTTTGAAAACATAACTCCCTGAGGATCGAGAACCCCTTACACGTACTACAAGGCACCACTTATTATTGAGCGACATCAATCATGACTCACCATATGTATTAAACATAATAATTCTAGCAAAAAATTATTTTTGCAATATCATGTGTCCAACAATTAAATATAGCGCGCTATTAAATTACTGACTTATAGTTCACTAGAATGAAAATTCTAGTCTATAGCCACCTTGAGTGCATCGGTGATCTTATCTCTCACAATTTGCTTGAAGTCACAATAGCATCTCATTGAGCATTATCTAGATTTCACACACTCAAATCTCATCCAAGAATTGAAATACAACACAAAATACGTTGGACCAATTTTGTGACTTTTCAAATATGGCGGAATGGCTAATGTTCACCATGTCTACTAACTTTAATGGTAACCCATTGATCCATGACCTTCTTGAAAATTCTTTTGGATGTAATCAACCTCTTAAGATTTCTCTTATTAAAAAAATACAGTGTAGCCATGATCTCCATGGCTCTCCGCCAGATATCACCACCTCACTAACCCCCGCTGCATCAACATGCTATCCTTACACTTTTCATGGAGACCATTGGAAATTTCTAATGTTGAAAACTATCATTTTTTGTGGGCCCATATCTCTTCAAAGTTTCCAACATTGGTGGTTGTTTCCAAACATAAAAGGTTAGAAGATTTGACTTTAGAAACATTATCACCATGTTCTTTTCTACATGCAACGATGCCTTATCCTTTTCATTGTCATCTGTATTCAAGTATTGACATCACAGTACCACCGCGATTTAACACTTGTAACTTGTTCCTTGTCGTGGCTAATCATCACGGCAAAGTTGAAAAAACCAATAAATAAAATGACCCCACTTTCACCAAGACTTAGCGTTAATGGCCATGAATCATGGATCCATATTTTTCTTATAAGAACACCACGCTTGTCTTGGATAGGACCATTCAATTTTCTTAGTTTTCTGATCCTTATAGACAACATCTATGTACAATACATACGCAATTTCACTTGGTGGATCATTACCATAGAGCATCACCATGTCGTCGCCTCGCATCATTCCTGAAGACCATTGGTGACAACCTTGGCTTGAACTATGTAACCAAAATGGACCAATACTTCCAAAATAATAGTAATAGTAATTTTCCAATCCAACCAATTCTAGCCCGAGACTTCCTCTCCCTCTCATACCGACATCTATTACAAAACAATAGTTAACACAATTCTTATTAGAGAAATTGTATTGATTAACACAATTCTTATTAGAAAAATTATGTTAAGAACCTTGCTTTGATACCATTGAAGGAAAACATAAAACAAAGAAAAATATAAAACTGGTGGATTCCTGTTAGGAGGTTTATCACTTGAGATAGAGAGAATGCAACATATGATTAATTGTATTAATTGTGTTGAGTGTAACAATCCTATTTATAATAGAATTGCCAACAGGTACAACACTTGGGCATTGGAGAATAATTCTCCTACAATTGCTCAACTCCTTGTAACCGTCAATAACCGCTAAACGGTTATTAGCAGTTATCTGATTGATTCTCTCTTCTCAAGGGAATAGCCAACCACCAAAAGGCTAGATTATGGTATAATGTCCACACTATTATGGTGTAATCACTCTTATACCTTCATTATAATCTTTTTTATTTATTTTTTTTCATGAATTTAAGGTGTATATAATATAATATTATTATTTTTATTAATAAAAATAAGAGATGATAATTGATTTTAAATGACGTGACACTATATTTACCTTTAGAATTTTAATTATCATATTTTTATATTTTCCCTAAGCCTTTATTTTAAAGTAAATGGAGAAAGTAACTTGTTGGTATTGAAAATATGAAACTCCCTCTCAATATTATCTTCCTTTCAAAAGCAAATAAACTTAATTTGTTCATGATTAAAACTTTAGTTTTCGAAACATGAAGGGTATAGATGATATCACTTCATTTAAAAGATAAAGAATAATAGTAAAAATGATGATGGACACCTTAAATCTGTAAACTATATTTAACCAATTCTCTCCCTTTAAAAGAAAAGAGAAGATAATCTTTTTTTTTTCTTTTTTTCCTACGGGAGAAAGCAAGTGATAAAACCAAAACTGCCATGGAGATGATGACGTGTAAATTCTGCAGTCGCCCACGTATAATAAACACACGTGTCAGTCCATGAAGCTCTATATGCACAAAATAGAATTACCGCAAAGTCTTTTTTTCTTTTTTTTTGATAGGAAACTCTGATGCTATAAAAGACAACCAAAAGGATACAAGCATCACAACGAAAAACAGAAAAAGAAATAAAAAGCCACTACCCTGCCCCGACATACCAACAAGCAAAACCTCAAGACTAAATAGTTACTCCTGACTTGCACTCCTTGCAGGAACATCCTCCTGATTACCGCAAAGTCTTATGTGGCTTATATATTGGATATATTTATACAACCTTATTCACTTTCTCTAACATGTCATCTACGGTCCTCTCTTTTAGAATAAATCTTTGAATCACTTTGAACCATTTTGGCGTCTTAGCTGTCCCTGTGATGGGTTTTCTGGATTTTGCCTCCGAACTCTGTGACTGTGACCGATATGGTCACGGTAGCAATAAGCTCAAAAAACGCAAGCAACTTTAGGTATATATATAACTCTAAACACGTACGTTTCCAATCTTCACAATTTCTTGTATGCAGTACAAATAGTTTGTTTGGATATTACTATTATTATTCTAATTCTATAAAACTACTACTATATATATACCTGTTAAGGATGGTATATACTATATACTATATAATACGTTACCTTTTTGTGAATTTGTTGACATTAGACGGTGGAGATAAAAGTGAAAATAGACTGCGAAGGATGCGAAAGGAGGGTGAAAAAATCGGTGGAAGGCATGAAGGGAGTTACACAGGTAGAATTGGGACCTAACCAGAGCAAGCTGAATGTGATTGGGTACGTGGACCCCAAAAAGGTATTGGAACGTGTCAGACATCGAATGGGGAAGAAGGCCGAGTACTGGCCCTATGTGCCTTACCATGTTGTCCCACATCCCTACGCGCCAGGGGCGTATGATAAGACAGCCCCACCTGGGTACGTGCGGAACGTGCAGGAAGATCCAGAGGCTTCGTCTCTCGCACGTGCTGGTTCTTTCGAGGTCAAGTACACCACGGCCTTTAGCGATGATAACCCCAATGCCTGTGTAGTCATCTGATCCTGGATTGTATGTATGTATGTAACATCTCGAAGCCGTTGTCAAGTGTATTTCTAGTACGGCCAAAACTTAGATATAGTACTCTAACTTCTGTTCATTAGGTACCTTACTAAAATTTTGAGACATGGTTACTTAACGTGTTGCGTTATTGATTTATTGTTTTGCCCATGCAAGCTCTCTCCTCTCAGCTTCTCTCTCTTATCTCAACTTTCTCTCTCAACTCAATACCCTCTTATCTCAGCTTCTCTCTCTATCTTAGTACTCTCTCATCAAACCATAACTATCATTAACAACAACACTACCACCACTCCCAACAATAAAACCAAAATCTAAGAAACAAAAAACCAACCAAAATCTAAAAAATCCATTTAGCAAAAATAAAATCAAATCTAAGAAATCCAACTACCTTAGAGCATTCCCAATGGATTGTATAAAATTTAAACTAAAATTTGGTTTAAGATCCTACTTTTTCTATTTTAGCTTACCACTTTTCAAAACACTCACATCCGATTTTCTATTCTTAACTCTATTTCATTTAAATATTCATTCTTCATTCATTTTTTATTATTTCCTTTAAAATTCATATATATATAATTATTAAAAAAACTAGTTTATTAAATTTTATAATCTATATTTTCCATAGTGCAATACATATTAAATATTTTTTTAATAAGGGTGAGTAATCGTGGGGCAAATATGCGTTTTCAGACAAAAACATGAATAAACATGTGTTTGGCATTGCGATTTTACTTGGAATTGCGTTTTAGAAAACGCTAAAATGCGCGTTTTGAAATTGGAGGTACGACCAGCAATTTTGAAAACGTCGGATTTTGACAAAATACGGAACGCATTTTTTTAAGTGTGTTTTACTGTAAATATCCCCACCAAGCTTAAAAATAACAAAAAAAAACCCAGATACATCAAGAACCCATATGAAGAAGAAGAAGAAGAACCTGCTGGGTGCACTGAGCTTCACAGAGCTCAACAATGGCCGAATTTCTTTGAGTTTTGTTGTCTCTATCTTAACATCTTCAGTATTGAGTCTGAGTCTTATTTACTTTTTCTTTCTATTTTTTCAAACTTGTCAGGTGAAGCTTTTGGTTCATAAGGAGATGTGGTGTCTATGGTTGCTGCCTCTGCTTCTTCTTCTTCTTCTTCTTCTTCTTCTTTTTTGTTCTTAATGAGACAACAAGTACACTTGCTTTTCTTTTCTTGTTGGGTTTGTCAGCTTACCCAATCCTCCCTTTAAATTAAGTCCACCCACGTGGATGTACTTACACTACTCTTTGATTTTTTTTTTTTCAACTTTCACTTTTTACATTTTATTTTATTGAATTTTTTAATTGATGAGTCCAATCAATATTAATGATATATTGAATTTTATATAAACTAATCCGAAATGTATTTGTTCTCTAATTTATTATTATTATTACTATTAATGTAATTTTTAACATTTCTTACATTAAAAAAATGATAAGATATTGAACATCATAATTAAGTATTTTTGATAATTTTCACATGAAACAACAATTTTAGACAATCGTTATCCTAACGTTCATTTGATAGAAATAATATTTTGTCACATGTTTTACTAAACGTTTACCTGTAATTTTATAACATTGATAACATTTAAAAAATAACACTATAACTTAACAATATAATCAAGTCATTTTTATTTAGCAAAAAAAATAGTCAAGTCCTTTTTGGTCATTTGCATCCGAAATAACAGTTTTAGACTAAAATTATCCAAAGGCTGAATTGACAGAAACAACACTTTTTCATTAATTTATCCAAACGCTTAATTGTGGTTTTCAAAATTGTGTTTTCAAAATCGTGATTTTAAAACTGCATTTTTTTAAAAACGCACTTTTTCAAACAGCTTACCCAAACCCACCCTAAGTCTCATTTGATAAATTTTTAATTTTTTCATGAATGACTAACTACCCATGGCATTCATTGTGGAAGAAAAAAATGAAGTTGCAACATTCATTATAGCAATACAAGTATTATTAATGAGGTCCAAAACAAAATATATATATACATATATATCTTCATTGTGGAAGAAAACTACCTGTATCATTAATGAACTCCAAGACAAAAATATATATCTTCATTATAGAAGAAGAAGACAACATGTAGAATTTGTTGTGCAAGAAAAAATGAAGGTGTAGAATGTTGGTGTGGTGTTACAAACACAAAATTGTATTTTACCCTTTTGCCCATTTTTCTACCACCTCATATGTGGGGCCTTGGAGGACAAAAAAGGAAGAAGGAAAATAGTTGTTGACTTTGTCAACATTGGAAAGAATCTTTGAGCCTTATTAACGTGTTGTCAGCCATTAGCTTAAAAAACACCACTTTGGCTACAGACTTCCTCTTCCTCTTCCTCTTCATTTTTTTTATTTTGCTCTCTCCCTCACCGACTTTCTCTGTGTGTGCTGAAACCAAAAGAATTATTTTTCTTCATTGGTTGAGAAGGAAAGGCATTATTGAAGAAGGTTGTTCTTGAACCTTTGTGTGGAGTGCGTCCAACACAAAGAGATTTGCTATAGTCTAATCCTGGGGGTTGTTCCGCCAAAAAGTCATTTTCACCGAGTTTCACTCCAGGTGGCGTGAATCAACCTTTAAGGACAACGCTATTGTGTGATTCTATAGCTTGGTGAGTTTGTTCTAAACTAATTTTAAGTTTTTGTTAAGTCTATTTCTTGGATTGATTATTTTCAGATTTATGTTTGTTTTCTTTGAGTAAAGTTTGTTCATTCTTAAAATATTTCCAACATAGAATTCATTGTAGCATTAATGTTAGTAGATAACATTAATGAGCCTCTATCATTAATGAAGTTCAAGATTAAAATAAATAAATCTCAAGCAGTACTACAAACACAACATTTTCACATCAATTTCACAACAATGCTGAATTTTTTTTTTTTTTTTTATTAGTTCTCATTTGGACTCACCGCTTGCATCATTTTATTATCTATCATTCACAGCTTGACACCTCAACATTATTGTGAAATTATTACAAAACTATAGTGTTCGTAACTTTATTGATAAATCTCTTCCATTCTTTCTTTTCCAAGACAACACGTAAACATTTGTTCAGCAAGAAGATTTGAAGGTGTAGGATTAATTATAGCATTAATGTTGGTAGATAACATTAATGACATTTGTCTACATTCTTGTTGGTAGATAACATTAATGTTGGTAGATAACACTAAAAATAAAAAGCTCTCTCCCATACGTCTACATTGTGTTAGACAGAAAAACCAAAAAGGTCCCTTACATTCTTTCTCTTCCATTTGTTCTTTGTTTTTTCTCTATGAATTTGAATCCTTATGAACTTGATTTTTCTTTTCCATTTGATGAGCCTTTATTTGACTCATCTTCTGATGATGAGTTGGAACTTACTTTAGTTGTTGCCATAGAAGAAGAACAATTGAATAATGAAAGAGGATTAACATCACATTGTGGTTTTGTTCAAGGTCAAATATTCATCTCGCGTGATATTTTGCAAGGCCACGACTATTTTGCTGAAACACCAATGCATTCTCCCAATTTACTTTGAAGGAGATTCCGAATGAATTGTTCTCTTTTTCTACTATCCATTCTGTAGTTGAAGCTCATGAACCGTACTTTATTCAAAAAAGAGATGCTGCTAGAAGGCTTGGGCTGTCTTCCCTTCAGAAGATGACAGTCGCAATTAGAACGCTCGCTTATGGAGTGACAGGTGATTTGATGGATGAATATGTGAGGATTGGAGAAAACACCGCAATAGAAAGTTTTAAAAAAATTGTTAAAGCGGTGATTTCAATTTTTTCTGATGAGTACTTAAGGTGACCAAACAACAATGACATTGCAAGATTATTAACGATTGGCCAAAACTGCGGATTTCTAAGAATGTTGGGGAGTATTGACTGCATGCATTGGAAATGGAAGAATTGTCTGAGTGCTTGGAAAGGCCAGTATACTGGTCATATCAGAGAAGCTACAATAATTTTGGTAGTCGTGGCGTCATATGACCTTTGGATATGGCATGCATTTTTTAGGTTACCAGGGTCTCACAATGACATCAATATGCCGGAACGATCTTCTATATTTGTTGAGTTTGCTTAAGGGCGTACTCCTCAGGTCAATTACTCAATAAACGGTAATGACTATTCGATGGGATATTATCTCGCAGATGGTATATATCCATCATGGGCAACATTTGTTGAAACCATTCCATCACCACCAGGAAATAAAAGACAATTGTTTGCTCATAAACAAGAGGAAGCAAGGAAGGATGTTGAGTGTGCATTTGGCATGCTTCAAGCATGATTTGCAATTGTGCGCAAACCTGCACGTTTTTTCCACCTTGAAACGCTTAAGGATATTATGATAGCATGCATAATATTGCATAATATGATTGTTGAAGATGAGCAACATTAATATCTTTGTGTAGATGACTTCAATTATGAATAATTTGATGGAATTCAACCTGAACCAATATCACATCATCATACACCTCAACTTATAGAGTTCATTCAACGTCATCAATCCATTAGAGATAGAGGGTCTCATTCTAAACTTCAAGCGGATCTCGTTGAGCACATATGGCAACTACATGGCAAGTGATAAGAACTTGTAACTTGTAAGTCTAAATTTCTTAGTTGTTTTACTTTTTATTTAATGTTAGTTTTTATTTAACTTGTAAGCCTATTTGTTTAATGTTACTTCTTATTTATCAAACTTATTTAAAGTCACTTTTTATTTTTTTAGATGGTGACTCCTCTCTTTAAAAACTGAAACTTGGTAACAACTAGGATTTTGTGCATAAATAAGCTTAAGCTCCCATCATGTCGTTTTGAATAAAAAAAAAAAAAATGAATGTTAGAAAGACTTGTTTGAGCTTTATGAGAAGATGGGGGACGGGGGTGAAAGGTGTCAAAATATCATTCGATTTGGGAAAATGAGAGCATGGACCAACAGCACAAACATCACCACTGCTATTATCACTATAGATTTACCTTGAGCTTCAAAACATTACAAAAGGATGTAACCACAATCTTAATTATAAGATTGCTAAGTGTATATATATCAACTTCACCTAAGTTTTGATTTTGGATTCATCTACCACCTGCTGAACAGTTCCGGTCACTTTATATATATCCAAATTGAATTACTTGTTTGCTACATTTGCATCTTTTAACAGAAAGTGACTACCTTATTCAACTAATCATTTGAGTACAAGAAAATTACTAATGAGAATCCTGGTTATAAAAAATTATCATGGTTAATATTAATGAGCATCCTGGTTATAAAAAACAAAAAAATATTAATGCTTATCTAGCACTAGAGTTTTGAACCAGTGTTGCCCGAATGCTATCATTTGCTGCTGCCACTGTGAACATAATTTAGTGACATATGCCAGCAATACAAAAATGATATGTGCTAGTATCCATGCACATTTACATGATTAGTGCAAAAATTATCCTTGCACAATACAAAAAATACAAAGCTACAGTCAATCATGATGAGAATTTACACTTGTAGGTTTCCAAGATTTCAAAGTGGTGTATACAAATAAATATGCACTACTCTGAATTTATGGTGCTTAAATCCTTCATTATGATTTCATTTTCCACTTTTGCATTTTCCACCTCAATCTTTTTTTTCTTAAGACAAATCAACTCTCTTTGTTCTTCCGATACAATACGAATTGCCTCTCGGCGTTCTTTTAATGCAATACGCATTCCTTCCATTTTCTCTTCATGAATTTTCTTCTTTTCTTCCTTTATTTCATCCAACTTGGTGGCAAGGCTTGAATAAAAAATTATTCAAGCAACTTATAAATACCATCATAAATAAAAAATTATTCGTTAATTCTTTCAACCAACTTATAATAAAGCTAATGAATAATCTTGAGTTTGATAAAAAATAATAATAATAATAATAATGACCAAAACTTGAACAAAAAAAATAATGCTTAAGCTTTGATAATAAAAAAGAGATATGGATAAAGCCAAAGGATTTGTGGACCCCTAGATTGATTTGGTTGATCCGCAGATGCCTAATAGGCTTTGTTGTTAAAATCCCGATTTGAATCTTAGAATCTTACAATTCAACATCAAGAACACGATTCAAATCTTATATAAATCTCTGAGGTGGTAGAATCCTCATATAATCCCAATTTGAATCTTAAAATCTGTAAAATCTCAATTTTGTTTCAATTCTATACGATTCTACTACACAAAGCATATCTAGGTTTTTTTTGTGTGTGTGTGTGTTTTTTTTCTTTCTATTTTTGGGTCTCCAATTAGAGTTTGGCTTGGGTTGGGCTGGTTTTCCCTATTTTATTTAGCCCAAATGCCTCCAAAGCCCATTAAGTGGCTAAGTCCCATGATTGTAAGAGAGAGCTAAGAAATATTGAAATTCTAAATACAATTTTTTTTTTTTTTTTAGTTCTTTTTTTGCTAGGTGATACAGATAAAGAAATTCATGACATTAGTGATTGTGAACCTAAAAAATTAATTAAAGGGTTTTGATTATCTTCTCATGGATGATTTAGATGGAAGTAACGACATGGGTGAAAATTTTGTTTATAATGATGGTATCCCATACGAGGAAAACATTCTTCAAATCAATACAAATCTTGGTTATTCACATTGAACATTATGTAATTTGTTACTTTTGTCACAAAATTACCTTTGTGAAAAATGGTTGGAAAACATTATTATTTGTGTAGTGTTATTATTTGGAACATTATGTATGTTTATGGTATTAAAACATGGAACTTGTAAGTTTGAAATTTGGTATTTAGTAGTGATTGACTTATTGCCTTTTATAAGTTTCTATGTCAAAATTTATTTATTTTTCAAAGATTCTTTAGCATATATTATGAATTATAATTATTGGTATATTTTTTTAATTTTTTATTTATGAAAATTAGAATCTTACGATTTACAATTTAAATCTACAATTCGATTTACGAAACTCGCTCAACAATTCAAGGCAGAATTTTGAAAACCATGCTTATAGGGTCAACACTGCCATCAATCATTTTGCTGATGTTAAGTTAGTTTTGAAAGGTACGTCTTCCATGTTATCCAAATCTTTCAAAATTCGTACGTATTGAATGTTACCCCTGCATGAAACGAATAAGGAAAAAGAATATTAAAAAGAAGCCCAGTCTGTTTTAGAATTTGTAGAGTTTCCAAATTTCAACAGTTGGACAATTTTGTTGATCTAAAGAACCATGCTAATTCGATGAATATGAATGCTTTTCCTGCTTGCTTCCTTTAATTCATTTTAGACATAATAATCAAAGTTGTTGTTGGATATCTATAAAAAAAACAATGCAACTATTTCTAATTTTGTTAAGTAAAATTGTAGTAGTGATTTTGATAAATTAGATTTTATAGTTTTTATATTATAATATTTTATCATATATAGTATTTCTTTTGTAAATGTTCTTTAATTATAAATGTCTACTAGAAAATATCAATTTGGATATGAAAAACTCTAAAAAAAAAAAAATTAAAAAAATAAATCTCTTGATAAATTTGTTACTAAAATATAATATATATATATATATATAATAAAAATTTAGATGAAATCTTAAATAACAAAAATTCATAAAAAAAAAAAAAAAAAAAAAAAAAAAAAAAGAAAAAAAATAAATGAAAATAATTATATTGATGTTTAAACATTAATTATAATTATGTTTAAATATATAATACAAAAATTATTGATTATATAAAATATTAGATTCTTTTCCAGATACATGTATAGCTCACAGAATTTTATTGACAATACTTGTTATAGTTATATTCCAACATCAATTCTACCAATTAAGAAGGCAATGCTTAATTGACTAACAATGAAAATGCTTATAAAACTAATTGAGATCCTTTGAATTGAATTTAAGTTTTCCAAATGGTTAGTGTAGCGGTAATCAAGTCTTATGTGATTCATGAGGTTTTGGGTTTAAGTCTTTTAGTTAACATCTCGGATCATCCTTAAGGGATTCTTCCCTATAATTATCTAGGAGACAGAGAACTACACATACCCAGAGAATTAGTCAAGCTCTCTAGGAGCCATCGAGTGGGACGAACAAAAAGAAGAAGAAAAAAGTTTTGTAACTTCATTTGGAATGAGATAATGGAATTTAAAAAGAAAAAAAAGAAAAGGAATAAATAGGAGATTTAAGTGATAATATTCCAATTATTTCCTTGTTTGGAAGTTTAGTAGAAATAAATGAAATGGTTGTGGGAATAAACATTTCATTCTATTCCCACCTAAGCATTCCTCCCACAAATGAGAGGAACACTAATTCTTTTAATGAAATAGAGGTGGAATACTAGTTTTGTTGATATTTTAAAAATGATAAAATAGTATATTAGAACACATTTCTTTCATTTTCATTCATAATTTTCTAAAAACTCTCGAACATACAAGAAAACAAATATTAGGGTGAAATACACTGTTGGTCCCTAACTTTTACCTAAGTTGCACGTTTGGTCCATAATGTTTAAAACGAGCACAAACGGTCCCTAACGTTTCAAAATCATTCACCATTGGTCATTCCGTTAGTCTCAGTTAACTTTATGTATACTTAGCTAACGAATTGATGACGTGGTTAATTTTTAATTGAAGTGACATTTTTTTCATTTACAATTAATATGACATGGCATATCCATTTAAAATAAAATAAAACCCATCAACCCAAAAAATCAACCCAACTCTAAAAAAAAAACTCAGTTACCCAAAAAACCTAAATTAATACACCAGATTAAACCCCTTCCCCCTCTTCCTCTCTCTCGACGTTCAATACAAAACCACCATCTCCCAATCTAAAACCCTGCACCCTCTCTTGCTCTTTGTTGCACTTCTCTCTCACTCCACTCTCGCTTATTAACGTAATAGAAATTCCTCAAAATAAGTCACAATAACATATGAAAATAACATCTGAAATCTCCTAATTAAGCCCCGCCACTTGTTTTCACTAACCAAGATACGCGTATAGTATCATAATTCACAAAAAGTTGAATCTAACAACAATGGATATCACACACATAGAGTCATCATAATAAAATATCCTTATTTCTCCAATTTGCCATTCTACCCCTTCGTGTCTATAAGACCCATTTTTTTGTACACTATTGCCTTTTATGTTCTTGTTCTTCAAAGTTCAAATAGCGCCCAGATTTCCTTTCAGACAAAAAAAAAAAATAGTGAAATAAAATTCACGGGCACGGCGTTTCTGCAACGGTTTGGTTTGGATTGTGCATTGAAAAACAGATATTTAGGGTGAGGGATGGCGTGCTCTAATAATTCACACTTGAAACTTGTTAGTGGAAAGGCTGGGCGGGTTAAAGAGAGAGAGAGGGTGAGGGAGAAAGGTTGAATCAGGTGTAATTAAATTAGGTTTTAATTTTAATTTGGGTAATTGGATTTTTTTTAGAGTTAGGTTGATTTTCTAGGTTTGGTGGATTTTATTAGATTTTAAACGGGTATGTTATGTCATATCCTAATTGTAAATGAAAAAAAAATGTCACTTCAATTAAAAATTAACCACGTCATCAATCCGTTAGCTACGTATACACAAAGTTAACTGAGACTAATGGAATGACCAATAATTGAAGAATTTTGAATCGTTAGGGACCATTTCTGTTTTAAACGTTAGGGACCAAACGTGCAATTTGAGTAAACGTTAGGGACCAACAGTGTATTTAACCCTAAATATTATTCTCATTTTTCATTACATTCTATTTTATTCCATTCCATTCATTTTTACCTATTCAATTCCATTGTATTCTTTTTATGAATTCCTAAACATAGTGTTAGCCAATAATGTTAGCGCATGCACATGTTTATTAAGTATTATATCTTTTGGTCTCGAAACACAAATTTATTTGTGATTTTGATAAAGAAACTGATAATTGAGGGAAAAGGTTTGTTGTCCTACTACTATTACTCTATGATAAATGTCGTGGGTATTAGGAATAAAACTTATTCTTAGAACCTGTGTGATGTGAAAATAGAGAAAAACACACAAAATGAACAATTACACGACATAAAATTTATGTGGTTCACTACTAAGGCTATGTCCATAGAATTGCAATGATTTTCACTATGTTTTTAGAGAACTGTACAAAGGCGACTACAATATAATAAACATAATTCTAAATCGACATATATAACCGTAATGCTTCAATGTCGGGTTAGGTTCAAATCAAATCGGGCACAAACCAAGCTGCATAGCCTAACAGTGGGCTCGTGGACTACTAGTTCATTTCTTAAATACCTACATTTCTTGCTAACTCCGATCATCTTCTCTTCCTCTCTCTTTTCATCTCCCTCCATCCAAACATCTTGTTCGAAAAAACATATTTTAATTGTAGAACTGCATGTTGTCTTCTCTTTATGCCTCTGCTGTTGATTGCTTTTCCATCTTTCATCACTTTAGTATGTTCCTATCATCCTATGTTGATGGTGGTTATTCTGATTGTTGAAGCTCCAAAGAGAAGGAGAGAAGGCCAAGAAAGAAAGGAAGAAAGAGAAACAGCGGGAGAAGAAAGAAAAGGAGAAGGCCCAGGAAAATGGAGAAATTGATAATAAGAAGTACAGACATAAGAAAAGGCACAAGAAGGAAAGGAGCCAAGAAGATCAAAAAGGAGGAGACCATCAAAAGAGAAGGGAAAACGAAGCAGAAACTCTTGAGAAAAGTAGCCTTACTGAACAACATGGGCATCTGGTTACCGCTTTTAGACAAACACTTAAGATTAAAATTACATATCAATGAACCTCGAGTTCAATTTCATTCATCACAAACCTGACAAAGCACATCCATATCGCTCTGCCCGCCATTTTCCACCAAACCCTTCACACGAAACTTCTGCACCCCACTCTTCACATCCTCGTCCTCCATCTCCGTCTTTGGGATCGTTTCGCTAACCTTACTCGAAGGTCCTCAGCCATCCCAGTCCGTCAAATCCGAAAAATTTATCGACCTTCCATAGTCGTCAAAAGCTAACCTACCAGAGGCCTCGGACCCGACACCATTACCACCATCATAAGCATAAACTCCACCGCCCATAATCTCGTTGGAATTGGGCAGCGGCGGTGTAAAATTGCTTGCGTACGATGGATTGGAATTGAAATTATGGCCAAAGCTCGAAGGATCATGATAATTTTGTTGAAGATAAGAAGGTTCGAGAGAGGGACTACGTGGCTGAGAAATAGGGTTTGCAAGGTATAGAGGAGGTGTTAGAGGTGGATTGGGGACATGATCAGGATTCAGGGGATATGGAGGGTATGAAGAGGAATAATCGGAGTAATCGGAGAAGGCGTAACTGGATGGAACCGGAAGAGCAGAGGCATATGTATTAGGCATTGGATTGAGATCGTAATCGTAATCGTTGTGATTAAAGCTAGGGTTTGGGTTTTGGAACTGGAAGTGAGGTTGATAGTATTGGTAATTTGAAGAACTGGTATCGCTTTGTTGCATCTTTTTAATTTGAATCAAAGAAGTCCAAGAAGTTTTGGTACTACTGGAGAATAAAAGATAAATCTGAAATTTGAAATTAATTTTTATTTTTTTGTGTTTCTGAATTTGATCAATGGAGAGTGATTTTGAAGTTTCAGGGCAAGAAAGAGAGAAGAGAAACACGGAATGGTCGTTATTAAGTTATAACCGACTCGCGCCAATGACTGTTGACGACCCAGTCACTGCCAAGTCTAGGTTTAGCTGTTTTAGATTGAAGACGTGGCAAGAGTGGAATGGGTTTGGGAGCAAGATTGTCTTCTGTTTCCTTGAAATGGATACTAGAGCTCACTAGACTTGAATGTGGTTGATTATTACTCAGCTGTGGCTTTTGCTTACACCGTACGCATTTCAAATTTCAATTCGTGAACACCAAATCGTCTCAAAAATGGAATTTTTATTTTTTTTCTTCATATATATCAATACAAATTGGCCAAAGTTGCTAAAAAATACATTTTTTTTTTTTTTAAGTTTTTGGGTCAAACATGACTCTTGTGATGTTTATTTGAAAAATGGACTCATTCAAAATCGTTTTTGTGAAAGACAATTTTGAATGTGAAAATAATCTTTGCGAAAGACACTTTCTGACCAAATTTTTCGTTTTTAATTTACTGACGTAGCCATTTTTTGCCGTCTCGATATTATTAAAAATCGTCTTTAGAAAAGACGATTTTTTACAACATTTTTATATTTCTCAAAATCGTCTTTTTTAAAAACAACTTCTGACCAAATATTTCTAAATTTTTCTTAAAAAACGTGAAAGTCGTTTTTTGTAAAGACAACTTTCAGGTTTGATTTAAAAAAAATAAAAAAAAATTAACCAAAAGTCGTCTTTACAAAAGACAACTTTGACAAATTTGGTCAAAAGTCGTCTTTGTAGAAAACCTAAATCTAATGACAATGGAATATAAAAGAGTTTGAGAAAGAAAGGAAGAAAATGGAGGCTAGGGTTTTTCAAGTGGTTAGGTTATGTGAGCCTACGTCCACAGGATGTAGCTAATGGGCTACATCTTTATTAATATTCGTCCTGTATGATATTTTGGATGATTACAATGTGTTGTGAGGTGTCCTATTTATACATAAGACTACTAACACAACTTTCCTATCTAACCTATGTGGGATTCCTTAATAGTCTTTTGAAAAGACAACTTTTAGATAAATTTTTTTAAATCAGACTTAAAAGGTGTCTTCTTTTGACCAAATTTGTCAAAGTTGTCTTTTGTAAAGACAACTTTCAGTTAATATTTTTTTTAAAATCAAACCTAAAAGTTGTCTTTACAAAAGATGACTTTTGATCAAATTTGTCAAAGTTATCTTTTGTAAGACGAATTTTAGTTAATTTTTTTTTAAAATCAAACCTGAAAGTTGTCTTTACAAAAGACGACTTTTGATCAAATTTGTCAAAGTTATCTTTTGTAAGACAAATTTTAGTTAATTTTTTTTTAAAATCAAACCTGAAAGTTATCTTTACAAAAGACGGCTTTTGATCAAATTTGTCAAAGTTGTCTTTTGTAAAAACGACTTTTTTTTTTTTTTTTTAAATCAAACCTGAAAGTTGTCTTTACAAAATAATATTCAATTTCTGTCCAAATAATGTATTCTAAAAAAAGTATAAAGTAAGTAAGACATTAGGAAAAAATATATTTTGGATCTTAACAAATTTTGTAGCATTCAAAAAAAAAATATTTACCTCTCAAAAGGACATTAAAAGGACCTCTACTAAGTTAAATTGGACACTAATTTGAAACACCAAACTAAGAATATATGCAGAAATTTCTTAATTTCATGGAAGACTTTGCTTTTAGCATGCTATAATAAGTATTATTGATTAGTCTAAGAATAGAAAAGTGAAGTGGGTACTAAAAATTTCTATTCCAAAAATAATAACAACAATACAAAATCACTTTATTCTATACAAAAGACAAAGTATAGAATAGACACCTGTCGGTATATTATTATTAACTCTCTTGACTAGTTATCTACACCTACAATAATATAATAGATCCAAATAAAAAAGACAAAGAACATGCTAAGGATAAAAAAATAATAATAAATAAATAAAAAAAGGACAAATGAGTGAACATAAATTTACCTTTGTGTTGTGGAGATGAAAACAAATGAGAAGACCCTTGTGAGTGTTAAGAGTAAAAGCCTGAAAGAGACCCCACCGGAAAGGAGGAAAAAGTTCACAAAAATTATACAATATCTCAAAGTTTTTGTTTCAAAGTACCATAAGTCCATATAAGCATATATGTAGTTTTTTAAGAGAAAACCGTCTTTCAGAAAGACGAGTTTTGAAGATTTTAGTAAAAGTAAACATCCCATCTAGATCTGTACGCAGTTCAAAAATAAATTTTTTTACTAGAAATCGTATTTTCTAAAGACAACGTTCACGTTTTTTAATTTTATCTAAAAGTCGTCTTTACAAAAGACGACTTTAACATATTTTTTCAAATTTAAGAAAATTTTGGTCAAAAGTCGTCTTTTGTAAAGACAACTTTCAGGTTTGATTTTAAAAAAATAACTAAAAGTCGTCTTTACAAAAGACAACTTTGACAAATTTGATCAAAAGTCGTCTTTTGTAAAGACAACTTTCAGGTTTGATTTTAAAAAAAATTAACCAAAAGTCGTCTTTACAAAAGACAACTTTGACAAATTTGGTCAAAAGTTGTCTTTTGTAAAGACACCTTTTAAGTTTGATTTAAAAAAATTTATCTAAAAGTTGTCTTTACAAAAAACGACTTTTGACCAAATTTGTCAAAGTTGTCTTTTGTAAAGACGACTTTTGGTTAATTTTTTTTTAAATCAAACCTGAAAGTTGTCTTTACAAAAGACGACTTTCATGTTTTTTTTTTTTTTTTTAAATTAGAAATATTTGGTCAGAAGTTGTCTTTAGAAAAAACGATTTTGAGAATATAAAAATTTTGTCAAAAATCGTCTTTGCTAAAGACAATTTTTAGTAATATCAAGATGGCAAAAAATGGCCACGTCAGTAAATTAAAAACGAAAAATTTGGTCAGAAAGTGTTTTTCACAAATACGATTTTCACGTTCAAAATTGTCTTTCACAAAGACAATTTTGAATGAGTCCATTTTTCAAATAAACATCACAAGAGTCATGTTTGGCCCAAAAACTTAAAAAAAAAAAAATGTATTTTTTAGCAACTTTGGCCAATAAAAACTATCCATTAGTATTTTTTATTTAACAAGGGTATTCATAATTTTTTGAAATCTAATTCCCTTGGATATCATTGTCTTGTTTTTTTTTTAATAGTAATCTTGTTTGTTATTGAAAGCACTAGAAATGGCTAATTTATGAAATGCCCATCAAAATTAGAAAAAATGGATGCGGACTTCCTTGTGAGCTACGCGGAGGCATAAAATAGAGAATATAAGTGGCTGTTTGGTACACAGTTTTTGAATTGTGATTTAGTGATTCAAATCCATAATCACTGGGTCCCACTAAAAAAAATGTTTGGTACACTGTTTTTAAGTGAAGATTGAAATCCCAACTTGAATTTTATGTGGGTCCCATGGCAAATTTGAGAACACCCATCAGCCTGTTTTTGAATCCAAGCCGGATTCAAATCCGGACTGGATTTACGTGGGTCCCAGTTTATTACCGTTACTGGGCCCACTGCTTTTTCTCCTCGTGTTACAGAAATTTGCATTTGGTCTTTGAGATTTTGAGCAATGGGAACTAGAACCCAGATTTCCAATAAGAAAATTTTCCAATAACCCAAACAAAATTGTGATTTTCATGTCCCAAACAGAACTAGAAAAAAAAAAAAAAAATCCAATGAAATGGGTCGGTCAAGATTTACCGGGGCTGCGAGCCCAAAGCTTGCTGTGAGGAAGCCTACAACCACCACGGGACTGCCCTCTCCAGATCGACCCACGAAGCTATCAAAAAAAATTATTCAGCACCTCTGCTTCAGCGCTAAGAGAAACAGAAGGGAGGAAATAGCTGGTGAGGTGTGACTCCGGCTCTGAGCGGTTCATCAGAATGTAAAAAAAAATCAATGACAATGCAGAGAAGACACAAACCACGGCTTCAGCACCAACCAAGAATTTGTAAGAGAAACCAAATTAAAGGGGTCAAACTTAGCCTTCTAAATTTATTAATATTCTTCCTATATGATATTTTGGATGATTATAATGTGTTGTGAGATGTCCTATTTATACATAGGACTACTAACATAACTTTCCTATCTAACCTATGTGAGATTTCTTAACAGTCTTTTGTAAAAACAACTTTTAGATAAATTTTTTTAAATCAGACTTAAAACGTGTCTTCTTTTGACCAAATTTGTCAAAGTTGTCTTTTGTAAAGACGACTTTTGGTTTTTTTTTTTTTTTAAATCAAACCTGAAAGTTGTCTTTACAAAAGACGACTTTTGATCAAATTTGTCAAAGTTATCTTTTGTAAAGACGACTTTTAGTTAATTTTTTTTTAAATCAAACCTGAAAGTTGTCTTTACAAAAGACGACTTTTGATCAAATTTGTCAAAGTTGTCTTTTGTAAAAACTACTTTTATTTTTTTATTTTTTTTTAAATCAAACCTAAAAGTTGTCTTTACAAAATAATATTCAATTTCTGTCCAAATAATGTATTCTAAAAAAAGTATAAAGTAAGTAAGATATTAGGAAAAAATATATTTTGGGTCTTAACAAATTTTGTAGCATCCAAAAAAAAATATTTACCTCTCAAAAGGACATTAAAAGGACCTCTACTAAGTTAAATTGGACACTAATTTGAAACACCAAACTAAGAATATATGCATAAATTTCTTAATTTCATGGAAGACTTTGCTTTTAGCATGCATTTTTTTTTTTTTTGGTTAAAAGGAAATATATAAATTACGAGCTAATCAAACGGAAACGAGTTTCACTCGATACATCAAAAGCTAAAGCCTCCAACACATACGCTGGGACATTAGAAAATGAAATAAAATCCGGTAACTGGTCGCAGCCAGTTTTTGCAAGTAAATCAGCACAACCATTCGCTTCCCTGAAGATGTGCTTGAGCGAACAACTCTCAAATCTCTCCAGCAAGGACCTACAATCAGTCACAATAGTACTCAAAAAAGCATTAGGGGTAGTAATGGAGTTAACAAGCTCAACTGCAACTAAAGAATCCATTTCAATCTCAAGATTAAGAATCCTAAGATCAATGGCTAGATTTAAACCATCTTTGAGAGCCCTCAATTCGGCCTGAACATTAGTTGTAATACCAATAGCCCGAGAAAAACCACCCACCCAATCACCTTCATGATTATAATAAGTATTATTGATTAGTCTAAGAATAGAAAAGTGGAGTGGGTACTAAAAATTTCTATTCCAAAAATAATAACAACAATACAAAATCACTTTATTCTATACAAAAGACAAAGTATAACTACAAGAAAAATGGTCTTTTGAGACGAACAACTTTCGTCACCCAACCTCTTCATTTCGTCACTAGAGTGATTCGGTGACAAACATGATTTCATCACATTAAGCTTGTCACTAAATGTTCTAGTGACGAATTCTTTCGTCACCGATTGATTTTATATAACCAAATAAACAAAACAATTGGTGACACACCTGTTTCGTCACTTAATGTTTTCGTCACTAAAGATTTTATTTGTTGACGCAATATTTCGTCAACAAATAATTTTATTTTTATTTTTATTTTTTTAGTAAGACATGGAGTGACGATAGTATTTCGTCAACTAATGTTTTCGTCACCTAAAGATTTATGTGGTGACGAAATATTGCGTCACCAATTATTTTTTATTTTCCTTTTATTTTTATTTTATTAACTTTGGGGTGACGATAGTATTGCGTCACCTAAAGATTTATGTGGTGACAAAATATTTGTGTCACCGATTATTTTTATTTTATTTATTATTTTTTTATTAAGTTATGGGGTGACGATATTATTGTGTCACCTGAAATATTGCGTCACCTAAGGCTTTATGGGGTGACGATATTATTGTGTCACCTGAAATATTGCGTCACCTAAGGCTTTATGGGGTGACGAACATGGTTTCGTCAACCAATTGTTTTCGTCACCTAAACATTTATTTGTTGACATAATAATTCGTCACCAAATATTTCCATTTCGTTTTGTATTTTTTTATTAAGTTATTTGGTGATGAAACTATTTCGTCACCTAATGTATTAATTTTATATATATTATTTAAAATCCAATTTATGCAGCTTTCAACAATTTAAACCTGCTTATTACAATAACCTACCATAGACAAACAACACATCCATTAAAAACAAATCCATAAAACAAAACATTACTATCCAATTCATTTTAAAGATCACATCCTTCAAGAAACCATAAACATCTTGAAACACATCCTTAAAAAAACCATAAACAACTTAAAACATATCCTTAAACAATTTAAACTCTAAGATACTAGTTGCCATCTCCTCTATAGCTACTGGACGAGCTCCCCCCACTCCCAAAAGGTGTAGTGAAACCCTGACTCCTCAAAAACTCTAAGATATTAGCTGTCATCTCCTCGTGCCTTTTATTTGCCTCTTTAAGCTCAGCTATCTCAGAATTCGCCGCCTCTTTAATCTCTGCTATTTGGCGCTGAACGTCATCTTCTAGACATACCAGATGAGGCAATAGTCCTAAGAGAGGATGAAGGCCTGATGCCAAGTCCCTTTACATAGCCAGATCTCGGCTTAAGTACCCTAACTGAAACCTCCTCTGGGGTCAAGGGAATCGCATCAGGATCGACAAGATGCTCCTCTTCAAGTCTTAGCATCTCTTCCTGCCATTTTGAAGGAAAAAAAAAAAAAAACCAAGCAAACAAACAAACAATCGCATTAGTAATATATATGGTGTTCTATTTTTACAAACATGATATGCCTAGAGTGATATACGTACATAATTCCTTCTCAGCCTCCGATGTAATCCATTTTTTTTTCTTTGGATCGTAGTGGGTTTCGCGATAGATGACTGTTGCCTTAGGAAGTTGACCATCATTCTCTTCCATCTGATTAATTAATTTTCCAATGTTAGATCATATACATAGCTAATTGGGTATAACAAGTAATATACTAAGTTTTATGAAATTGAAAAAACACGTACCCCCTCATGTACCCTAACCGCCAACGACTTCGATCCAACTCTATGTTTATTCTTGTCTGGATTTTCATTTCTGTTCTTTTTGTTTTTCAATGACAGTTCCTACAAAGGACCAATACCAATATACAATGAAACATTTAAAATTGGTATTAGATTATGAATCTCACAACAATGGCCAAAGATGCATAAAAATATTAATCCATTAAATATCAACCCACTGCATATGTATTCTTTAGATGAATTGCAGAACATACTTCACTTGTAATGAAACTTTTTTATGATTTCTTAGTTACCTTAAAGTCAGAGTCAGTCCACTTCTTGTCATTAGTTCAATCCAATTCTCGGCCGTGACATTCTCTGGTGGGTGGTTTCTCACGTATTCGTCTCCATGAGTCAGCTTGGCTTTCTTATACTTAGTGTGCAACCTGTAAACATGTTGTCTCAAGCTGTTGGCAAATTTCGTATTCAGTGATTTATTTACATCTACAGAGTCTCCCTGTAGATCAAACTTGTCCTACAAAGTGAAATATGTATTAGAAAATTATTGACAACATTAACAATACACCATAAAGGAGAAATCAATAACAACAATGATTTCAATAACTCTTGAACAAATACCTCTACACACTGATACATCGGTTGTTTGATGCTACAGCAACTTTCTTCCACTTACGAACACCAATATTGGGCATGTTTTGACGCACTTGTACGCCAATCTGATTAACACACTTGGAAGCATTTTTTCCCACAGGTTTACGAAACTCTTGAGGGATGGGGACTGGTAGCTTTCCATCTTTTCAAAGAGACATGAACCCCTATACCACGTTCGGGCCATACGTGTGTTAGTTAGTGTTAAGAGTAACATTAGTATGTAAACAAAATGTAATATCTGACAAATATCATGCAACATTAGTAAAGTATAGTCAATAAAATCAAAACCAACACAACAATAGCACTTCTAATATCAACATATACCACCTTATAACACCATGCAAGCCACCCGCTTGCTCCAACTCAACAATCCACCACAACATAAAGTATTTAAGAATAAAATACTTACTATACTCAAGCCGAGCGAGAAGTAAACTAAACCTTCCAACAAATAAAAGGTGTTAAGCCTGCAAAACAGAGACAAAGGAGATTGTGAGTGAAAGATCAACTTGGCAACTTGACCTATCATATATATTTTTTTATATGTACTTGACCTATTATATAATATTGTATATATGATGTACAGTCATTATACCATTGATTATTTATTAATATTTAATTTTTAATTTTCGCAGTCATCTATGATGAATTGATGATCTTAATTGATAAGTACATAAGTACCCAAAAATTTGTGCTTCATTTGCCCAAGACTAAGGGGACAAATGTGTCTTTTAACATGAAGATACCCCATCAATCTCTATAAACTACACAATGGCTATGCATATAATTGTCACAAATTAATAAAGATAGAGAAAATACCACCTCCCACTTGGCATTCGTAAAATATAAATACACAAAGACCAGACTAATGATCTAGAGAATGCATGAACATACTAATTAAAAAAAAAAACCTACAGCAACTTCATCAATAGAGCCCAGCAACTTCAGCAAAAAAAAAACCCAGAAAACTTACAAACTTTCACAGCAGTATTACAGAAAATCATAGCAAATTTACAAACTTTCACAAAAATATTACAGAAAGAGAGATGGCAGCCAGTGAAAGATTAAAGGAGAGAGAAAGGAAAGAGATAAGATGAGAAATAGTAAAATAATAAATGGCAAATGAACAGTACCAAGGTAAAAATGCCTTAGTACTGTAGCAAAAATCTATTTTGGCTAATGTGTTGTTAATTTGTTGGGAGACATTTTTAGGGTTTATAAGCTATATTTGAGTTGAAATTGGCTTTTGGCAAACCCATTAAAAATGCTTTTACTAAAGAATTTAATAAATCAATTTTTTTTTTTTTTAATTTGAAGTGAATGATGTTCAGTATAGGTCCCACAAATTGTCCAGTGAAAGGACTAATTATAATAAATAAATAATTATACAAACACTGACACAGTTTTTGATTGAAACACTATATAGCATAGTTAAACAATTAAAAATTATATTAATATATAAACAAACATATATCTGAATGAATAGTTAAACAAAAAGACGTTTGACTCATTGAAAAAGCAACAGAGAAGGTTTGTTCTGGAAAAAGCAACATAAGGAAAAAGCAATGGGAAAAAGTAAACTTACTTTTTCACTTTTTCTGCAGTTTTGTTTGTGTAAAAGTGTACGGATTGCTCAGGATTGTTCTTGTATACCAACAGAGAAGGTTCAGATTTAATGAGGAGTTTTGGCAAAGGCTGTGGAAAAGAAAAGACGAGAGAGAGAGAGAGAGAGAGAGAGAGAGAGAGAGAGAGAGAGAGAGAGAGAGAGAGAGAGAGATTGTTTTAGTTAATACCTATTCAAGCTACAATCAGTTTTTTTTTTTTTTACACTTTCTTTTTAAAATTAATTCATACTAAAACTACGTAACATTAGTATTCTTATTTTATTTTTAATAGTCATACTAAAACTATCAGTTAAATTAATTCATAACTTTTTTTTTAATACGTAACATTATTTTATAACTTTATAACTAACATTATTTTTTTTAATACGTAACATTATTTTTAATACGTAAAATTAATTCATAACTAATTTTTTATTTTTAATATGTAATTCATTAATTCATACTAAAACTATCAATTAAATTAATTCATAATAAATTTTTTTTTTTCTAGTTCATAATGGTCTTAAGTAACTATCAGGTACGTTTTTTTTTTTTCTTCACTTTTTTTTTTTTTTTTTACTTAAGTTAGTATTTTTTTTTTTTTAAATTAAAGGTCATACTAATTGTATTAGTTAGCATCCAAATCAGCTTTTTTTTTTTTAGTTCATACTTACCTTTTTATTTTAATTTTCATACTTACATAATTAGTAAGCATCCCAAATCATCCCTTTTTTTTTTTTTTTTTTAATTGCATCTAGGAGTTTTTTAATTACAGTAGTTAGCATCCCAAATCAGCATAACTTTGCTTCCTTATTTACTCTCTATTTTTTTTTTTAATTGCATCTAGGAGTTCTTTAAATATTAAGTGTCACAATATTTTCACATTGTGCAATAAATGATTTAATCCTTGCATTAATTCATTAATAACTAAGTTCTTAAATTGCATCTAGGAGTTCTTTAAATATCAAGTGTAAGATTGAGTTGGACTTGAGTGGAAAAAATCCAAAGGAGTTCTGGAGTTAGTGAATAAGCCATCATCTTTCTTTGTAAGTCCACTTGTGTAATAGCAGTTATCGTAGATATGTGACTTGAGGTGTTCGCATGAGCTCTGGCCCATGACATCCTCGGCAAGAAAGAGAGAAAACAAAGAGGAGCCAGATAGAGAGGTGATTTAAATCATCATGCCAAGAAAAAGACAACCACATGAGCGGTGCCAAGAAAAAGACTGGGTTACTGGGTTGGATTCAACCATGGTGGCTTGGAACTTTGGATAAATGAAAAAATTGAAACCAAAAAGAACAAAAATGGAAAGAACCTGTTGGTAGATATATACTGGTTGCTTCAATTTCATTTACTTCGTGTCACTAGCTATTCTGAACTTTGAACTTAATCATGGTCGACCACCCGGCATCAATGCTCTATTGTGGACATTTATAAGGTATGCTTATAGATTCGGGAAAGTCTTTTGGATTTGCTTATTTGGAAATTAATTCTTCTGTGGAAATAGCAATTTCACTTTACAATTAAAATCATTTTATTTTTTAGAAAAAAAAAATAATAAGTATGGTTGGTGGGGAATCAATGGATAGTTCCAATCTACTATCAGGATGTGACGCACAATTGGCGGATCAATTTTGATTTCAAACTCTACGGTCTCGATCCATTTACCTCTTGCTCGCATCGAATCAACGTCGGTTATTCTTCCCCGTCCGATCTCAACCAAGTCATTTTCTCATAGACTCAGAATTATAAGAGTTAAAAACATTCCTCAACAACCCAAGTCCCCTCGAGGCTTCTAAAAAAATAAAAAAAAAAAAAATTAAAGTCTCATTCATTTTCCCAATAAAAAATTTTGTAAAGACCTATTTTTCAACCACAAGGCGTGACGCAATATTCGTTTCATCACTACTGTAAATAATAGGTGACGAAATGTTTTCGTCACCCTAGTCTCATTCTATCTTCTTATTTTTCAAACACATTGGGTGACGAAATATGTTTTTGTCACCGACTTTCTAACACATAGCGTGACGGAAGATTTCGTTCGTCACGATTGCAAATAATAAGTGACGCTCTATTTTCGTCACCATAGTCTCATTCTTTTTCCCACCAAAATTTCATTTGGCGCCTATTTTTCACACACATAGGGTGACGAATTATGTTGTTGTCACCCATTTTCGTACGCATAGCGTGACGAAATCGTGCTTTCGTCACTACGAAAATAATAAGTGACGCTTGTTTATGTCACATAGTCTCATTCTTTTTCCCACCAAAATTTCATTTGGCGCCTATTTTCACACACATAGGGTGACGCACTAGGTTTTCATCACCCACCTTCGTACACATAGAGTGACGAAATCGTGCTTTCGTCACTACTGAAAATAATAAGTGACGCTCTGTTTATGTCACCATAGTCTCATTCTTTTTCCCACCAAAATTTCATTTGGCGCCTATTTTTCACACACATAGGGTGACGCACTAGGTTTTCGTCACCCACCTTCGTACACATAGAGTGACGACATCGTGCTTTCGTCACTACTGAAAATAATGAGTGACGCTCTGGTTACGTCACCATAGTCTCATTCTTTTTCCCACCAAAATTTCGTTTGGCGCCTATTTTTCACACACATAGGGTGACGAACTATGTTTTCGTCACCCACTTTCAAACACATAGCGTGACGACATATGGGTTGCGTCACTACTGCAAATAATAAGTGACGATCTTCTTTCGTCACCATAGTCCCATTCCTTCTCCCACCCAAATTTTATTTGGCGCCTATTTTTCAAACACATTGGGTGACGGAAAGAGGTTTGCGTCACAACATTTCAAGCACAAGTGCATGACACAAATTGGATTTTGTCACTACAGACAATAATCGATGACGAATTATATCATCACCCTATATGACAACTTTGAGTGACAATATCGTTCGTCACCATAGATCCCATTTCCATTCCCACCAAAAAAAAATTTGTTGGCGCCTATTTTCTAAGCATATTGGGTGACGAAATTGATTTTGCGTCACCAACTAAGACCAATAGGTGATAAAAGGTGAATTGCGTCACATAATGAAGACATTTGTGTGACGAAATGAGTTTCATCACTAAATTCCGTCACCAAATATCCATATTGTTGTAGTTGTGATGCCCCAAATTCTGATAAGTGTGTGTGTTTGCTGAGTCCCACATCGGGCAATTATTGGGTCGAACTTGGCTTTATTAACAATTGCAAGGAACTCCAATTGTAACTTGACTAGTCCTTTTGGGGTATAAGCGCAGATGTGGCTAGCGCTTTCCTTGGGTTGTTACAAATGGTATCAGAGCCAATCCAATAATCCCATGTGGGCTCGGATATATGGGCCCTAACGAGGACGTTAGGGATATAAGTGGGGGAGATTGTGATGCCCCAAAATCTGATAAGTGTGTGTGTTTGCTGAGTCCCACATCGGGTAATTATTGGGTCGAACTGGGCTTTATTAACAATTGCAAGGAGCCCCAATTGTAACTTGACTAGTCCTTTTGGGGTATAAGCGCAGATGTGGCTAGCGCTTTATAGAATAGACACCTGTCACTATATTATTATTAACTCTCTTGACTAGTTATCTACAACTACAATAATATAATAGACCCAAATAAAAAAGACAAAGAACATGCTTAGGATAAAAAAAAAAATAAATAAATAAATAAAAAAAGGACAAATGAGTGAACATAAATTTACCTTTGTGTTGTGGAGATGAAAACAAATGAGAAGACCCTTGTGAGTGTTAAGAGTAAAAGCCTGGAAGACCCCATGGGAAAGGAGGAAAAAGTTCACAAAAATTACACAATGTCTCAAAGTTTTTGTTTCAGAGTACCATAAGTCCATATAAGCATATATGTAGTTTTTTAAGAGAAAATCGTCTTTCAGAAAGTCGAGTTTTGAAAATTTTAGTAAAAGTAAATGTCCCATTTAGATCTGCACGCAGTTCAAAAATAAATTTTTTTTATTAGAAATCGTATTTTCTAAAGACAACTTTCACGTTTTTTAATTTTATCTAAAAGTCGTCTTTACAAAACGTATTTTTTCAAATTTAAGAAAATTTTGGTCAAAAGTTGTCTTTTGTAAAGACAACTTTCAGTTTGATTTAAAAATAAAAATAATAATAACTAAAAGTCGTCTTTACAAAAGACAACTTTGACAAATTTGATCAAAAGTCGTCTTTTGTAAAGACAACTTTCAGGTTTGATTTTAAAAAAAATTAACCAAAAGTCGTCTTTACAAAAGACAACTTTGACAAATTTGGTCAAAAGTTGTCTTTTGTAAAGACACCTTTTAAGTCTGATTTAAAAAAATTTATCTAAAAGTTGTCTTTACAAAAGACGACTTTTGACCAAATTTGTCAAAGTTGTCTTTTGTAAAGACGACTTTTGGTTAATTTTTTTAAATCAAACCTGAAAGTTGTCTTTACAAAAGACGACTTTTAAGTTTTTTTTTTTTTTTTTTTTTTTTTTTTTTTTTTTTTTTTTAAATTAGAAATATTTGGTCAGAAGTTGTCTTTAGAAAAAACGATTTTGAGAAATATAAAAATTTTGTCAAAAATCGTCTTTTCTAAAGACGATTTTTAGTAATATCCAGATGGCAAAAAATGGCCACGTCAGTAAATTAAAAACGAAAAATTTGGTCAGAAAGTGTCTTTCACAAAGACGATTTTCACGTTCAAAATTGTCTTTCACAAAGACGATTTTGAATGAGTCCATTTTTCAAATAAACATCACAAGAGTCATGTTTGGCCCAAAAACTTAAAAAAAATGTATTTTTTAGCAACTTTGGCCAATAAAAACTAGTCCATTAGTATTTATTTATTTAACAAGGGTATTCATAATTTTTTGAAATCTAATTCCCTTGGATATCATTGTCTTGTTTTTTTTTTAATAGTAATCTTGTTTGTTATTGAAAGCACTAGAAATGGCTAATTTATGAAATGCCCATCAAAATTAGAAAAAATGGATGCGGACTTCCTTGTGAGCTACGCGAAGGCATAAAATAGAGAATATAAGTGGCTGTTTGGTACACAGTTTTTGAATTGTGATTCAGTGATTCAAATCCATAATCACTGGGTCCCACTAAAAAAAAATATGTTTGGTACACTGTTTTTAAGTGAAGATTGAAATCTCAACTTGAATTTTATGTGGGTCCCATGGCAAATTTGAGAACACACATCAGCCTGTTTTTGAATCCAAGCCGGATTCAAATCCGGACTGGATTTACGTGGGTCCCAGTTTATTACCGTTACTGGGCCCACTGCTTTTTCTCACTGTGTTACAGAAATTTGCATTTGGTCTTTGAGATTTTGAGCAATGGGAACTAGAACCCAGATTTCCAATAAGAAAATTTTCCAATAACCCAAACAAAATTGTGATTTTCATGTCCCAAACAGAACTAGAAAAAAAAAAAAAAAAAAATCCAATGAAATGGGTCGGTCAAGATTTACCGGGGCTGCGAGCCCAAAGCTTGCTGTGAGGAAGCCTACAACCACCACGGGACTGCCCTCTCCAGATCGACCCACGAAGCTATCAAAAAAAATTATTCAGCACCTCTGCTTCAGCGCTAAGAGAAACAGAAAGGGAGGAAATAGCTGGTGAGGTGTGACTCCGGCTCTGAGCGGTTCATCAGAATGTAAACAAAAATCAATGACAATGCAGAGAAGACACAAACCACGGCTTCAGCACCAACCAAGAATCTGTGAGAGAAACCAAATTAAAGGGGTCAAACTTAGCCTTCTAAATTTAATAAATCAAGAACAAAAAAAAAAATCTGATTTTTTTCAAATGGGTAGTTTATTTACTTGAAGGCAGATGAGTAGGAATAGTTGGCTTTGAAGGTGAAACCAAATAGCACGATGGATTGGACGCTGGTGAGGGGGGATGTATGGTGGGGGAGAAGTAAAAAGAAAGGGAGGGGGTACGTGGGTGGTGGGGAAAAAAAAAAAAGGAAAGAAAAAAGAAATGAAGAGGTGGTACGTGGGTGGTGGGAAAAAAGGAAAAGAAAAAAGAAACAAAAAATTAATAATGTAATGATAAAAACTATGTACCAAACACAATTTTTTTTTTGAATTGTGATTTCAGTTGTGAAACCAAAACTATGTACCAAACAGAATTTTTTTTACAATCTTGAATTCAAATCAGGATTAAAGTTACAACTTCAATATTAAAAAAAGTCACGAAACCAAAGCAGAAAACGAAAACACGTACCAAACAGGCCCTAAATTGTTTATTGGTAAGTTTAGAAGACTAATTTGTTACTGTTTATAAAATTTTAAAAAAAAATTAGAGGGACTAATTTGTAACTTGTTATTGTAAAATATTGAATGATCAAACTCGAACCTTGTAGAGAACCTCCTTTATGTGCAAGATTTTTTTGATACTTCCTTTATGTGCAAGATGTAACCAGTTTAGAAGATTAAAATTATAACGGAGATGATGACGTGAAAATTCTGCAGTCGCCCACGTATAATAAACACACGTGTCAGTCCATGAAGCTCTATATGCACAAAATAGAATTACCGCGAAGTCTCATGTGGCTTGTATATCATTATATTGGCTATATATACAACCTCATTCACTTTCTCTAACATGTCATCTATGGTGCTCTCTTTTATTTAGAATAATCTTTGAATCACTTTGAACCATTTTGGCGTCTTAGCTGTCCCTCAGTCCCTGTGATGGGTTTTCTGGATTTTGCCTCCGAACTCTGTGACTGTGACCGACTTGGTCACCGTAGCAATAAGCTCAAAAAACGCAACCAACTTCAGGTATATATATAACTCTAAGTCTCTAAACACGTACCATTCCATTATTGTTTCATCTTCACAATTTCTTGCTTTCAGTACAAATAGTTTGTTTGGATATTACTATTATTATTCTAATTCTATAAAACTACGTACTAGTATATATATACCTGTTAAGGATGGTATATACTATATACTATATAATACGTTACCTTTTGTGAATTTGTTGACATTAGACGGTGGAGATAAAAGTGAAAATAGACTGCAAAGGATGCGAAAGGAGGTTGAAAGAATCGGTGGAAGGCATGAAGGGAGTTACACAGGTAGAATTGGGACCTAAGCAGAGCAAGCTGACTGTGATTGGGTACGTGGACCCCAAAAAGGTATTGAAACGTGTCAGACATCGAATGAGGAAGAAGGCCGAGTTCTGGCCCTATGTGCCTTACGATGTTGTCCCACATCCCTACGCACCAGGGGCGTATGATAAGAGAGCCCCACCTGGGTACGTGCGGAACGTGCTGGAAGATCCAGCGTTTTCGTCTCTCGCACGTGCTGGTTCTTTCGAGGTCAAGTACACCACGGCGTTTAGCGATGATAACCCCAATGCCTGTATAGTCATGTGATCCTGGATTGTATGTATGTATGTAACATCTCGAAGCCGTTGTCAAGTGTATTTCTAGTACTATACAGATGCTGGGCTACTCTAGTACTGTATGTGTGAAATTAGCAAAAGGTGGTACTTGTAAATTTTTTCTATATTTTGGATGTGGAATTGTGGATGTATATTAACAGCAGGACCGGCTCAACCCTAAGGCGAGTTAAGTTGCCGTTATAGGCCCCAACAAAAAAAAAAAAAAAAAACCTTATAAATCAAGGCCCCCAAATTATAAAAAAAGAAAACACATAGAACCCCATAGACAAAGCTAAATTAAGCTGGACTAAGCCCCTACCAACATCAAAAGAAAAAAAAAATTATCTTTCTCTCTTGCATATGGCAAGCAGCATAGAAGAAACAATGAATAGGAATAGAATAATTGCAGATGGCAAGCAACATAGAAGAAACAATGAATAGAAATAGAATAAATAGAGGAAAAACAAGAAGAAAGAGGAGAAAAAATAAAAAACAGTGTTGATTTCTCTTTCCGTTGTTCTTGTTCTTCTTCTTCATCTTCTTCTTCAATTTTCTTCGTCTTCTTCACTTTCTCTTTCTCTCTCGTTTTTTAATTTCAAGGTATGATTGATTTTTGTGTGGCTTGTAACTTCTCTTTTTACTTTTGATTTTTTTTTTTCTCTCCTTTTTTGGAGTGGCTGGCAGCCTTTCACCTGCCCATAGTTAAGTTTTTGTTTTTTACTTTTCAATTCTTATGATATTTACGGTCAATGTTGGGTGGTGGATGGGTGACCCTTCTTTTCTTTTCTTTTCTTTTTTTTTTTTTCAAATTTTTATATTATTAAACGGGTTGGACGTGGGCAATCATGGTTGGGAAATAGATTTCATTTTTAACAAAGATTTTAAGTCATAATTAAATATATAAAAGTTTATACTTACCAATAATTGTTGATTATATTAGTTTAATAGGAAAAAATTATCTGCCAGCAGACCCATCACTACTCCCTCCCTTTTATTTTTTCTAGAGCCCCCCACTCCCACGTGATGTTATTGTACTTGACAATTTGTCAGTTAATTTGTTTTTTTTTTAATTTTTTAAATTTATTTTTAATTTTTTTTAACTTGAATCATGATGTAGATTTTTGTTAGACTTGAGTCTCTTATAAATATATATTTGTATTGGGTTTGAAGTAATATGATAGGTTAGTGACTCACATATTGTTTGCTATAAGTTTAGCATTTTAATTGGGTTGCCTTGTTGTGCAATGTGTATTAATGCGTAACA
Source organism: Fagus sylvatica (assembly GCA_907173295.1). Classification (NCBI taxonomy): domain Eukaryota; kingdom Viridiplantae; phylum Streptophyta; class Magnoliopsida; order Fagales; family Fagaceae; genus Fagus; species Fagus sylvatica. Next base: position 12,769,923 of record OU015768.1, on the reverse strand, counting down.
CTACTTTGTTTTATTTAACAAGAAGAATGAATCAATTAAAACCTTAGATTCATACTATAATCACAATGATTCAAGCAAACCTCGAACGCTCAAGAAATCCGTTGGACAGGCGACAACTGGATAAGACCCAATACTTAGAGCTAACATCATATAACATGATAATTTTTGTATATGAATGGAGGAAAGAAAGATGTGGAAAATATTGTTCTAGGAGGGATGATGCTCGTCGGTACGGGATTAAAATGATTAGTTTCAATAAACATTTTTTAAAAAACATTAATGTAATTTAGCATTGAATGATTAAGGCCCCAATTTAAAATTTTGCTTGAGGCCCTCAAAATAATTGGGCCGGCCCTGATTGACAGTAGAGTGGGATTCCAATGTGGGAGCTGGTATTGTGGATATGGCTGCAAAGCAAATCAACCAACCTTTTATGAAAATTTGAAGTTTGATTATTGGGTGAATCTAGCTTAAGCTCAAACTTTAACCAACTAAGCTTGATCAATTTTAAGCCTGACCCGATTTTTTCATAATCATAAAGATAATATTTTCTGTAATTAATATGTACAACTTCGAAAAAAAATGTCACAATATATTTTGTTTCATACTTTATAAAAATTATTACTAATTAATTGTAAATATATTAATTAATAATTTCATTAAAAGAAGATTAATTAATAAATTTTTAGTTTAGAATTTGGTGGCGAATATGAACTAATTAATTAAGAAAGGTAGAAACATACATTTCATAAATAAAAAATTATTAGTTAATTCTTTCAACCAACTTATAATAAAGCTAATGAATAATCTTGAGTTTCGATAAAAAAAAAAAGATTAAAAAAAAGTTAATGACCAAAACTTGAACAAAAAAATAATGCTTAAGTTTTGATAATATAAAAGAGATATGGATAAAGCCAAAGGATTTGCGGACCCCTAGATCGATTTGGTTGATCCGCATATGCCTTAAAGGTTTTGTTGTCAAAATCCCGATTTGAATTTTAGAATCTTACAATTCAACATCAAGAACACGATTCAAATCTTATCTAAATCTCTCCAGTGGTAGAATTCTCATATTATCCCAATTTAAATCTTAAAATCTATAAAATCTCGATTTTGTTCCAATTCTATACGATTCTACTACACAAAGCATATCTGGGTTTTGTGTGTATGTGTTTTTTTTCTTTCTATTTTTGGGTCTCCAATTAGAGTTTGGCTTGGGTTGGACTGGTTTTCCTTATCTTATTTAGCCCAAATGCCTCCAAAGCCCATTAAGTGGCTAAGTCCCACGATTGTAAGAGAGAGCTAAGAAATATTGAAATTTTAAATACAATTTTTTTTTTTTTAGTTCTTATATTATCCCAATTTGAATCTTAGAATCTGTAAAATCTCGATTTTGTTCCAATTCTATACGATTCTACTACACAAAGCATATCTGGGTTTTGTGTGTGTGTGTTTTTTTTCTTTCTATTTTTGGGTCTCCAATTAGAGTTTGGCTTGGGTTGGACTGGTTTTCCTTATCTTATTTAGCCCAAATGCCTCCAAAGCCCATTAAGTGGCTAAGTCCCACAATTGTAAGAGAGAGCTAAGAAATATTGAAATTTTAAATACAATTTTTTTTTTAGTTCTTTTTTTGCTAGGTGATAAAGATAAAGAAATTCATGACTTTAGTGATTGTGAACCTGAAAAATTAATTAAAGGGTTTTGATGATTTTTCAATGGATGATTTAGATGAAAGCAACGACATGGGTGAAAATTTTGTTTATGATGATGGTATCCCATATGAGGAAAATATTTATCAAATCAATGCAGATCTTGATTATTCACATTGAAAATTATATAATGTGTTACTTTTGTCACAAAACTATCTTTTGCATCCACAGGTTCCGTCGTTCCCATCGCCTCTCGATTAATGGTTAGGCCTGTACCTTTATGTTGTTTATTTTGGTCATGCTATAGTTATACATGTAATAAAATAATCAAAAAGTTTAAGAAACCAATCTTATAATTGAATGTAACAAAAAAACTTGCCTCATTTTTTCTATGGTTGGGAAACATTATTATTTGTGTAGTGTTATTATTTGGAACATTATGTATGTTTATGGTAACATGGAACTTGTAAGTTTGAAATTTGGTATTTAGTAGTTATTGACTTATTGCCTTTTATAAGTTTCTATGTCAAATTTATTTATTTTTCAAAGATTCTTTAGCATATATTATGAATTATAATTATTGGTATATTTTTTTATTTATGAAAATTAGAATCTTACGATTTACAATTCAAATCTACGATTCGATTTACGAAACTCGCTCAATGATTCAAGATAGAATTTTGACAACCATGCTTATAAGGTCAACACTGCCATTAATCATTTTGTTGATATTAAGTTAGTTTTGGAAGGTACGTCTTCCATGTTATCCAAATCTTTCATTATTCGTACATCTTGCATGTTACCCCTACATGAAAATAATAAGGAAAAGGATTATTAAAAAGAAGCCCAGTCTGTTTTAGAATTTGTAGAGTTTCCAAATTTCAACAGTTGGACAATTCTGTTGATCTAAAGAACCATGCTAATTCGATGAATATGAATGCTTTTCCTTCTTGTTTCCTAATTCATTTTAGACATAATAATCAAAGTTGTTGTTGGATATCTATAAAAAACAATGCAACTATTTCTAATTTTGTTAAGTAAAATTGTAATAGTGATTTTGATAAATTAGATTTTATTGTTTTTATATTATAATATTTTATCATATATAGTATTTCTTTTGTAAATTTTTAATTATAAAATGTCTACTAGAAAATATCAATTTGGATATGAAAAACTAATAAAAAAAAAAATAAATAAATAAATAAGATCTCTTGATAAATTTCTTACTAACAATATAATATATATATATATATATATATATATATATATATAATATATAATATATATATATATATATAATAATAAAAAATTTAGATGAAAATCTTGCAAATAAACAAGAAATTCATAAAAAAAAAGAAAGAAATAATATAATAAAAATATAACAATGAAAATAATTATATTGATGTTTAAACATTAATTATAATTATGTTTAAATATATAATAGAAAAATTATTGATTATATAAAAATATTAGATTCTTTTCCAGACACATGTATAACTCACAGAATTTTGCTGACAATACTTGTTATAGTTATATATTCCAACATCAATTCTACCAATTAAGAAGGTAATGCTTAATTGACTAACAATGAAAATGCTTGTAAAACTAAGTGAGATCCTTTGAATTGAATTTAAGTTTTCCAAATGGTTAGTGTAGCAGTAATCAAGTTTTATGTGATTCATGAGGTTTTGGGGTAATCAAGTCTTATGTGATTCATGAGGTTTTGGGTTTAAGTCTTTTAGTTAACATCTCGAACCATCCTTAAGGGATTCTTTCCTATAATTATCCAGTGTGTAGGAGACAGAGAACTACACATACCTAGAGAATTAGTCAGGCTCTCTAGGAGCCATCGAGTGGGACGAACAAAAAGAAGAAGAAAAAAGTTTTGTAACTTCATTTGGAATGAGATAATGGAATTTAAAAAAGAAAAAAAAGAAAAGGAATAAATAGGAGATTTAAGTGATAATATTCCAATTATTTCCTTGTTTGGAAGTTTAGTAGAAATAAATGAAATGGTTGTGAGGGAATAAACATTTCATTCTATTCCCACCTAAGCATTCCTCCCACAAATGAGAGGAACACTAATTATTTTAATGAAATAGAGGTGGAATACTAGTTTTGTTGATATTTTAAAAATGATAAAATAGTATATTAGAACACATTTCTTTCATTTTCATTCATAATTTTCTAAAAACTCTCGAACATACAAGAAAATAAATATTAGGGTGAAATACACTATTGGCCCCTAACTTTTACCTAAATTGCACGTTTGGTCCCTAACGTTTAAAACGAGCACAAATGGCCCCTAACGTTTCAAAATCATTCACCATTGGTCATTCCGTTAGTCTCAGTTAACTTTGTGTATACTTAGCTAACGAATTGATGACGTGGTTAATTTTTAATTGAAGTGACATTTTTTCCATTTACAATTAATATGACATGGCATATCCGTTTAAAATAAAATAAAACCCGCCAACCCAAAAAATCAACCCAACTCTAAAAAAAAAATCAATTACCCAAATTAAAATTAAAACCTTAATTAATACACCAGATTAAACCCCTTCCCCCTCTTCCTCTCTCCCGACGTTCAATACAAAACCACCATCTCCCAGTCCAGAACCGTGCACCCTCTCTTGCTCTTTGTTGCACTTCTCTCTCGCTCCACTCTCACTTATTAACGTAATAGAAATTCCTCACAATAAGTCACAATAACATCTTAAATCTCCTAATTAGACCCCGCCACTTGTTTTCGCTAACTAGGATACATGTGTAGTATCATAATTCACAAAAAGTTGAATCTAACAACAATAGATATCACGCACATAGAGTCATTATAATAAAATATCCTTATTTCTCCAATTTGCCATTCTACCCCTCCGTGTCTTAAGCCCCATTTTTTTGGGTACACTATTGCCTTTTATGTTCTTGTTCTTCAAAGTTCAAATAGCGCCCATATTTCCTTTTCAGACAAAAAAAAAAAAAAAAAAAATAGTGAAATAAAATTCACGGGCACGGCGTTTCTACAACAGTTTGGTTTGGATTGTGCATTGAAAAAAAGATATTTAGGGTGAGGGATGGTGTGCTCTAATAATTCACACTTGAAACTTGTTACTGGCAAGGCTGGGTGGGTTAAAGAGAGAGAGAGAGGGTGAGGGAGAAAGGTTGAATCAAGTGTAATTAAATTAGTTTTTAATTTTAATTTGGGTAATTGAGTTTTTTTAGAGTTGGGTTGATTTTCTAGGTTTTGTGGATTTTATTTGATTTTAAATGGGTATGTCATGTCATATCCTAATTGTAAATAAAAAAAAAATGTCACTTCAATTAAAAATTAACCACGTCATCAATCCGTTAGCCACATATACACAAAGTTAACTGAGACTAACAGAATGACCAATGATGCATAATTTTGAAACGTTAGGAACCAAACGTACAACTTGAGTAAACGTTAGGGACCAACAGTGTATTTAATCCTAAATATTATTCTCATTTTTCATTACATTCTATTTTATTCTATTCCATTCATCTTTACCTATTCAATTCTATTCTATTCTTTTTATAAATTCCTAAACATAGTGTTAGCCAATAATGTTAGCGCATGCACATGTTTATTAAGTATTTATCTTTTTTTTTTTTTTTTGGCTAAATAAGTATTATATCTTTTGGTCTCGAAGCACAAATTTATTTGTGATTTTGATAAAGAAACTAATAATTGAGGGAAAAGGTTTGTTGACCTACTATTGCTACTCTATGATAAATGTCGTGGGTATTAGGAATAAAACTTATTCTTAGAACCTTTGTGATGTGAAAATAGAGAAAAACACGCAAAATGAACAATTACACGACATAAAATTTATGTGGTTCACTACTAGGGCTATGTCTATAGAGTTGCAATGATTTTTACTATGTGTTTAGAGAACTGTACAAGGAGCGACTACAAATATAATAAACGTAATTCTAAATCGACATATATAACCGTAATGCTTCAATGTCGGGTCAGGTCCAAATCGAATCGTACACAAACCAGGCTGCATAGCCTAACAGTGGGCTCGTGGCTGCTAGTTCATTTCTTGCTAACTCCGGTTATCTTCTCTTCCTCTCTTTTTTCATCTCCTTCCATCTAAACATCTTGTTAGAAAAAACATATTTTAATTGTAGAACTGCATGTTGTCTTCTCTTTATGCCTCTGCTCTTGATTGCTTTTCCATCTTTCATCACTTCAGTATGGTTCCTATGTTGATGGTGGTTATTCTGACGGTTGAAGCTCCAAAGAGAAGGGGAGAAGGCCAAGAAAGAAAGGAAGAAAGAGAAACAGCGGGAGAAGAAAGAAAAGGAGAAGGCCCGGGAAAATGGAGAAATTGATAATAAGAAGTACAGACGTAAGAAAAGGAACAAGGAGGAAAGGAGCCAAGAAGATCAGAAAGGAGGAGACCATCAAAAGGGAAGAGAAAACGAAGCAGAAACTCTTGAGAAGAGTAGCCTTACTGAACAACATGGGCATCTGGTTACATCCTAATTAGACAGTGACAAATAGTAATTAGTAAAGCTCGGTACCCCTCCTTGGCAGCAGCCAAATTTTTTGATCACTTTTCAGGCTCAGCAAATTAAAGTGATTCTTTGGACACTCGTTTGCTATTTGCCTGAGATTGATATATAAGCATTACCATTTATCGTGTTGTTCTGAACTGTTTAGATTATCCCTTGAATGAAAGGCTAATGAAGAGCCAACGGAGAGCCAGTAACATCCTGCTTTTTAAAAAAATTCTCGGTGCCAAAAGTTTGAAAAGGTTGTTACCAGCATTTCTGCCATTCCCTTGCTTTCATGCTTTCGGGCCAACTGTCATTTCACTTGGTGGAAATTTTTTTTTTTTGATGTACACTTGGTGGAAAATTTTGTTCTAGATAACGTATTAATGTACGGTTCAATTCTTTTAATAAATAATATATTCACCTAATTTTCATTATCTCCAGTCTTTGGTAAAATAGATTCACCTGCTTCCATTATCAAATGCCACTAAAAAATTTACCAATTGTCAAATACTCAAATACGTGATTGGTTTTTACTTTAGTTTCTTACGCTAGATATCCATGGTGGTGAATATTGGTGATGGGTTAGGACTTAGGACCCACCATAAGGTATAAATCATAATCAAAGGATGTTACTAGTCAAAGGAAGTTTCCTCCTCCTAACTGCTGAAATGAAAATATCCGAGGTAGCAAAAAAAGGAACGAAAAAGAAACTTTTTTATTTATAACTTTATAAGAGAAAGATTGTATCATTCGAGGACCTCACATCTTTTTTCTTTTCTTTTTTTTTTCTTTTTTCTTTTTTCAATTCAATCTAACACCTATTATATCCAAAATGATAAGGGGAGAAATATTTCCATTAAAAAATTATAATGTTGTTGGTTTCAATTAAGTCAATTGATAATGTTTATTTATCCTTGAATAAAAGATTTGATTTTAAATCTTGTCTAAAAAAAAGTAAACAATTTGTATGGGCTAGATAAAGAGTAATGATTAGGAAATGAACACCATAAATTTTACATATTATTATATTTATAAAAATTCAATAATTCTAAAATACTAATAAGTTTGACAAAGAAGCTTGGGTATGGGATTTTATTAAAAATACAATTATGAGTTAATTGCTATAATTGGTGAATTCATTTCCAACGTACGTCTTTTTATTTTTTTTTAATATTTAGTAATTTTATGGATAGATTTAGATTGTGTATTTAACTTATTTTCTTAAAAGTAACACTTTTTATCTCATCTTTAAGCAAATAAGCTTACCAAAACGTATGGAAATAATATTTTGTCTGAAGATTTTGATTACTTACAAGATCAAAAGGAATTAGTATTTTGAGTCATACTTTTGTCTTGCCCACTTTGATTAAAGCTAAACTTGACATATTTACATTTCCAATGGAGAATATAATTAATTCTCATTCACCAAGCCAGTCGATTTCATCTTCTTTTTCTTTGAGAAAGAAACAAAAAAAGTTGATTTCATCTTAAACAATTCACTTAACATTTGATTTTATTGGGGCAGAGAAATCTAAACAATTCACATGTCTTGTTGATAATGTAATTTCTTTTCTATCACTTGAAAATGGCTACGCTTAACTTCGATAATTGTCACTTTATTTTATGGGGAATCTAATTTATGTCTGTTAACATTTGAGATTATATCTTTTTACATTTAAAAAACAAAAACAAATAGCTCACATAAAGTTTCATTTAAACTAATAATTGATTTCCTTTTGTCTTTGACATAATCAAAATTCATATTTGTCACCATATATGATTGAGGAAAATGACTTCTTTGTTTGCTTTAAAATTGAGAGTGCTAATTTCATGGTAGAGATTTTGCTTTTCATAGATTTATGCATTGTGTTACGTAATTTAAAACACAATTTCACAAAATAAGAAATAAAACTTATTTTAAATAAGGTGGCACCACACTATCTCTGATGCCACCATCACCATTGTTGTCCGTCACACCACCTCCAATAACATTAATGCAACTATTATTGTTGTCATCACCACCCTTTCGCGCACACACACTTATAGCTCAACTGATATTGATTATGAGAAAAACCTGAATTCAAATTTCTTTTCTCCCAAGAATTATAAAAATAAAATAAAATTTGTGCAAGTGGAACAACCAAAAGTATATTTGGGTTCATTTTCAGTTGCAGTCAAATATAGGAAAATAAGTAATATTGGCAGTAACGAATGGGATAGTTATAAGCAAACTAGCTTTGGTTGCGAGGGTTTTTATTAAGAGAGAGAGAAGCTATAATTGGTATATTAATTTGTGTGCATGTTTAAGATAAAATATTAAATATTTATACGGGTATCCATTCCAATATTCCAAATCCGATTGGATTGTTCGAAATTAAAAGGCAATGGGGTCCGCCTCACAGTTAGCTGACACGGTAAACTAGTGAGATCTGTGTGGGCAAATCCGCAAATGAAAGTTGTTCACAGCGTCCATACATGACCAAGACGTAAACCTCAATCGCACCCGATCACAATTACTCTTGGACAAGCAGTTGAGCCCAGAGGCAAGTCAAGACGCAACCTGAAGAAAGAAACAAAGACCTCCACAGAGCGAGCGAGAGAAAATGATCTCAGACGTAGGCGAAGACGAAGACAAATGGCTCGCCGCTGGGATCGCTGGTCTCCAGCAGAACGCTTTCTACATGCATCGCGCTCTGGTAACCCTAACCTTTGTTTGTTTCTCGAGAAAAGATTTTGCATATTAATTAAGCCCTAATTTCACCGATTATTATCGTATTGTTTCTTTTCAGGACTCGAACAATCTGCGAGATGCGTTGAAATACTCGGCGCAGATGCTCTCCGAGCTTCGGACTTCGAAGCTTTCCCCTCACAAATACTACGAACTCTGTGAGTTTCTCTCACCGATCCGCTTTCTGTTTTCCACTCGATTGAGCAATTGGTTCCGTCTTTGATAAAAAAACGCAAGTAATTTACGATTGTTGGTTCGTTTTTGTAATGCCTTATTAGATATGCGGGCATTCGATGAATTGAGGAAGCTAGAGATGTTCTTCAAGGAAGAGACTCGTCGTGGCTGCTCCATTATCGATCTGTACGAGCTTGTTCAACACGCCGGTAACATTTTGCCTAGATTGTAAGTGATAGTTACACTGAAACCCTTTCCTTCTGTGCTGTTTGATTTAAGTGAAAAATTCTCATTGTTTTAATTTGTGATCTCCATCAGGTATTTACTATGTACAGTAGGATCCGTATATATTAAATCTAAGGAAGCTCCTGCCAAAGATGTTCTTAAAGATCTCGTGGAAATGTGCCGCGGCATCCAGCATCCTCTACGCGGACTCTTCTTAAGGAGCTACCTTTCTCAAGTCAGTAGGGATAAATTACCTGATATTGGTTCTGAATATGAAGGGTAAGGGAACTAGACGGTTATTTTGTTGTATTTTTTTAGGTGAAATCATTTTTATGTGTGTTTGAGTGGAGAAGATTTGCCGTGTTGGTGGCCAATGAAGGTTGGTGGTCTTGAGAACCTGAATGCGTTCCAAATATATCTTGACATTGATGCTATGTAATTTAGCCTGTTTTAGATATTCTGTTTATATAAATTGTGTTTGTATTGGTTGTAGAATAGACCTTTGTATACTCAATGCTTTCTAAGCTGTAGTGGGGGCTTGTGATTTGAATGGCTTACTTTATGCCTGCAGAGATGCTGACACTGTTACGGATGCTGTGGAGTTTGTGCTCCAAAACTTCACAGAAATGAACAAACTTTGGGTGCGGATGCAACATCAGGTTGGTTGGGATACCTGTGAATTGTTACCTGTTCTCATGTTTGGACATGCATGGGAGTACAATTAGTGTTATTGAAAGCATGCTTGATCATGCTTTAGGTTTGAAGCTCGGTGGACTTCTATTCTATGTAGTGCCTTTTGATGGTAAATGTGGAGAGTTACAACATTAAAGTAAATGAAAGGAACCCTGTCTCCACAAACCCTAGTTCCACTGCTCAAATTTTAGCTATGGTTACTAGGTTGATGTTCAAATATTAGAAATTTCTATAATTACTATTCTATAAATGCATTGTGATCTCAAAAAAAATTTGATAAAGCCATATGCTTGGTCGAATTCAAAATCATGTATAAGTTGATTACGTCATTGCATATTGCAGTTGCAATATCACCCAATTTTCATTTCAACTATGCTTGCTATGTTTCTTGAAAACAAGAACTTCACTTCACTAGGTTCATGCCTTCCTTTGTGGTTTGGCTCTAAGAGACCTTAGCACTTAATTGTGCCTTGAGCCTTAAATAGCATTGGCCACAATGCTGCATGTCTGGAAGGTAAAAATTATCATGAGGGCATGATTTCTGGTCATGCAGGTGTTATAGTGCTTGTGAATCATTCATTCTCTTAGCTGATCCTGTGTTGAGGCTTGCTGTCGGGCTTTCTGGTCTGCAGGGACCTGCCCGGGACAAGGAGAAACGGGAGAAAGAAAGGAGCGAGCTGCGTGATCTTGTAATATCAGTAACCTGTATCTGGTAATTTCACTGCAATAAAATTGTGTACATACTCAGTGTACACTTACAGAATGTTTCTTTTCGTACCCTTGTATATTCATTAGGTTGGGAAGAACCTGCATGTCCTCAGTCAGATCGAGGGTATTGACCTTGATATGTACAAAGATTCTGTCCTTCCTAGAATCCTGGAGCAGGTCTGATCCGTTCAGTTTTATCTTGATTACTTTTGTGGAGTCTTATGATATTTGACTTCTAGTTTATAACCATCGCGTGATGGATTCTCATCCGAATTTTTTTTACAGGTTGTCAATTGTAAAGATGAGCTTGCTCAGTACTATTTGATGGATTGCTTGATTCAAGTCTTTCCTGATGAGTATCACTTGCAAACTCTTGATGTACTTTTGGCTGCTTGCCCTCAGCTTCAGGTAGATGCCATAATATGCGTTGTTCAGTCTCATGGACCTTTCCTTTTTATACAACTTGCAAATTATCTATATTTTTTCTTGTATATGACACATTAGTGGACATGGTTATTGTAGTTTATGTTGTTTCTTCATATTGCTTCTCTATTATTCTTCAAAAGTCATACCTCGATCTTCTGAAGATACTTGGAAAATATTCCGTTTAGGTGAAGTATTTTGTGTTTTAATAACTCAATTTTTAAATGTGATGCCAAAATTGAAATAGGAAATAGCAATGAAGGATCTTGGGGCTATTTCTTGAAAGGTTTTCGGTGACCAAAGATTAGAAATCCATGCAGAATTGGGCTTTGAAAGGTTTTCCATGACTAATTATTGGAAATCTATCTGGAACCGGGATTTTTGGTTGCAAATATCAATTTAAGCCGAGGAAAGGCTGAATCTTGACAGGTTCAAATTTTTTTTGTTGATAAATAAGTATTTCATTAATCAAAAGAACTAGTAATCCATGTACACAGGAAATGTACATAAAAAACATACAGAAGAAATAAAATCAGAAAGAACATAAAACAAGCATTTCAGACACAGAATCTGAAGTGACTAAGTTGGAGGCCTTCAACCAATCAAACAAAGTCTGTAAGAATAGCAATAGTTTTTTTTTATTTTCATTGGCAGTAGGGCTTTGTTGGGTTTGGGATATCAGATTGAGCTTTTTTGGTTTTTTGGTGTGTGTGGAAGAGAGCTGGAGAATGCTAAGGGAATATAGGATTCCAATGTTGAAAGGGAAGGGTAGGATTTGGGGATGAAACAATGGAGAAAACTTAGGGTTTATTGATAGAAGGTTATATTGCACTGCGATGGATTAGATTTACTGTAGTTTAACGAATGCACATGATATTACGCTCCACTTTTAGTAAAAGGATAAACACAGGTTAATGCTAATGCTAAAACTAGATGGTCTTGATCAATGAGATATAAAGTGGATTGGAAATTCCCTTGTTTGGAACTGTCCCAATGAATGTATTTAGTAATTTTTTATGCTATAAATATCAGTCTGCATCCCACTAAGTTCTCATGTTCCCCCACCTTGTTTCATTTTTGTATTTCTCAGCCATCTGTTGACATCAAGACCGTGCTATCCCAGTTAATGGAAAGGCTTTCCAATTATGCTGCTTCAAGTGCAGAAGTGTTGCCTGAGTTCTTGCAAGTAGAAGCTTTTTCCAAATTGAGCAGTGCCATAGGGAAGGTAATTGTTGCATATTCCCATTTAACATTCTAAAAGGATATGGCAATTAAATAATGGAACTATTCTTTTTTTATTGGCAAAAAACATTGTTGGTCCCAAAACTTTAGTCCATGAGCGATTTTAGTCCTTAAAGTTAGTAGTGATCGCCTTTTGTCCCCTAGATGACGTGGCCAAACTAAAAAATGGCGCATCATCACTTTGCTAGACATGTTAGGGACTAAAAGCGGTCACTTTAAGTTTGCTAGGGACTAAAAAGCGGCCACTTTAAGTTTGTTAGGGAGTAAAAGCAATCATGGGCTAAAGTTTTGGGACCAACAATCTATTGTAGCCTTTTTTTATTTTTACTATGAGTAATTACTTCTACTTAGATGGACTGAAGTTGAACTGTACTTGATAATTTTCTTGATGGACAATTGTAACATTCTTATTTCCTTCTCCTCCCCCCCCCCCCCCCCCCTCCAAATTCCTCTCCCTTCCTCTGTGTTGATGCAGGTGATAGAAGCACAAGTTGACATGCCTACTGTTGGAGTTGTAACTCTTTATTCTTCTCTTCTTACTTTCACTCTTCATGTCCACCCTGATCGGCTTGATTATGCGGATCAAGTGTTGGTATGCTTCCTTTTCAAGCTGATTTAACATATGCATGCAATCTCTGTAATATTAATTGTTTTAGACCACAATCTAATACTATGCCCACTTAGCTTTACATATTCTACTTATCTTTTCACTTACCTTTTCCTTTATTTCTTCCCAGAAAACGGTTAGGATCTACAGCACACAAGTAAATTGATTTATTTTTGGATTTTCAAACTTCAGGGTCAAACTAAACGAGAGGTTTAAATCAACTTGTGGGTTTATATGATAGCATAGATAGCACAACTGACAAGGCTAATCTTCACTTGCTATTTGACTTGTCAAAAGGTTTGTGGTCATGGACAAGTACTCTTCCTTTGTAGCTTGTGCCGTTGATGTATCACAATCCTCTTGAAAGGTGTTGGGTTAAGTCAGCTGGTGCCTTAAGGTGTTGGGTTAAGTCAACAGTAGCTTATTCTAAATTTTTTGCATTGTTAAAAAGGAAAAGTACACCATATGAATAGCCCCAAAAGACTAAATCCTAACTTTTTTTTTTTTTTTTTTATGTAAAATAAAACCATTATGAATTTCAAATTTTAAACGTGCTATATGCCGTGATGCAGTTGTTTATACAAATTTTTATAAAGGAGGAATACTGTATTCCCTAAAGATGAAATACAATGATCTCACACTTAGGATTTTTACAAGTAAAATATTGATTGGGTATGGATTCATTGTTTTGTTTTTTTTCTCAGGCTTCTGTTTAGCTTTCCTGAATACTCTTAATTTTGGGAATTATTTGTAATTTTTCTTCTCATGTAAGTGTACTTGGATTGCATCCCCTTTGTTGCCTTGTTATATATAATTTTTTACTTCAAAACCCCATCCATTTTGTGCGACTACCACCACAACACACATGCAACAAATGCACACACAAACACCTACTCACACACAGAAACACAGGAGGTTGAACCTTTGGCTTTGTCCTTTAAAAGGGAGAGGTATCACATGGTGACGAAAGGCTGGTTGTAGAGTGTAATATGCCATAATGAGTACATTGAGATTATTAAGGTTGGTAAGCTATAAGAAAGATTTTTTTTGCAATCTATGTCCATGTATTGATGTCTCATTTAGCTGTCACAAACTGATTTGCTAACTCTGCTTTATGTTATTGTGGAAGCTGAACGGATTGTTTCTTATTGGGACATACTAGGATATTGTCCTAAGTGAAGTTCAGCCTGGAAGTAATCCTTTATCTCCTCTCTCTCCTTTTTTTTCTTTTTTTTCAGGGAGCATGTGTCAAGAAACTCTCTGGCAAAGGAAAGATCAGAGATAGCAAAGCAACAAAACAGATTGTCTCACTTTTAAGTGCTCCACTTGAGAAATACAATGACATTGACACTGCCTTGAAGCTTTCAAACTATCCCCATGTCATGGAATACCTAGACAATGAAACAAACAAAGTCATGTCAACTGTTATAATTCAAAGCATAATGAAAAACAAAACTTGTATTTCTACTGCTGATAAGGTATGTTTTAATTCATTGTTTATCCTGTCTTTTCTATTGTACTTATAATAATGTGGCTTGTTTGGTGTTTATAGGTTGAGGCATTGTTTGAATTAGTGAAGGGGCTTATTGTGGATTTAGATGGGACTCTTCATGATGAGGTTATTTATATTTCACTTACTAAGTCATATATATCTTACGTAATGATATCAGTTTTTTTATGCTTATTGTGTAATCTTCCACCAATAAATGCTATATGTTCTTGTTTTTATTTTTTAGCTATTTGTTAATTGTTCTCTTTTTGCGTTTTAATATGTTTTTGGAAATTGAGCATCACTGTAATTCTTCTGAAATTTGTTTTTATTTTTATATATTTTTTTATTTACCTTTAGATCGATGAGGATGATTTCAAGGAGGAGCAGAATTCTGTTTCACGTCTTATTCAGATGCTTTACAATGATGATCCTGAAGAAATGTTCAAGGTATTTAACTTGTAGAATATTTTCCTGCAATCTTCTCATTACTATAAACAATGTTCCAGATTTTTAATCTTATTTCTCAAGTGCATCATTTGGGGTTTTCCAATTGAAAGGGATTTTTAGTCCATGCAAGTGTTGGAGAAATGAAAAAGTTGCTGAGTATATAGGATATTATCTCCCTTCAAATTATGCATTCCTATATTTGATTTTCTAGTAAATAGGGCTGGGCTTGAAGTCTGGTGGCTAAATTCATTTATTACTTTGAAAATTTAATTTATTTTTGGAATGACTGAAGACTGAAGAGTACCTCGAATGGAATAGTGTTTCTTCTGATGAACCTGATTCCATCTTTTGAAACTTAACATACAAGTTTCTACTGCCATCATGATATAGTTGTCTTGTTCTTGTTCATTTCAATATATTGCTTCCTTCATTCTAAAGGGCTTGTGCATGAATTGGAGCACCTTTTTACTGTAATTCCATGTGCTGAATTGCAGGTCATTTGTACTGTGAAGAAGCATATTTTGACCGGAGGACCAAAGCGTCTACCATTTACTGTTCCTCCTCTTGTTTTCTCTTGTCTTAAGGTCGGTTCAGCCTATCCAACTCATGCAACAAATGGTTTTCTGTTATATTTAATACTAACAAGTTGTAAGTTGTCAAAACTGCTATTGTGATTCCTGGGATAACTGTCATGTAATCATCCATGGTCCATGGTGGTATGTGGAATGGCTGATTCTATTTTGTGGCTTGCATCACTAATAGTTGATATATTGTAGAATCATTTGTGTATGTTGGAACATGTAGTAAGCACCAGGAGGTTTGCATTACTCTTGATTTTGTGAAGCAAAACCAGATTTTTGCACTTATGTTTTATGTGTTTTCTGTAATGTGCAGTTGGTTAGGCAGTTACAAGGCCAAGATGAAAATCCTTTTGGAGATGAGACATCAACTACACCAAAGAAAATTTTTCAACTTTTGAATCAGGTTTTCACCGGAAGAAGTTGGGATTTTTTTTTTCTGTCTTTCTTTCTTTATTTCTTCAATAATATCCATTTTGGTTTGCATTTTGTCTATGTTGTATGTAGACAATACTTTGGAGGTGCACATCTCATGTGAAAGTTTACAGTTTGAGTTATTCATTCATATATTTCAAGTGTTTCTAGTAAAGTTTACAGTTTATTGTTTCAGACTATTGAGGCTCTGTATAGTGTTCCAGCACCTGAACTGTCGCTATGTTTATATCTGCAATGTGCCGAGGTACATGGAACTGTTTGGTTTATAAACATATGAAATACCATTAGCTTAAGACATTTGCTAACTTGCATGTCCCTTTTGTTTTCTTTTAGGCTGCAAATGACTCTGATTTAGAACCTGTTGCTTATGAATTTTTCACCCAAGCTTATATTCTGTATGAAGAAGAAATATCAGTAAGTTGACTGACAACTTGGGAACTAGTCCTATTACACTTTTTTTTTCCTCATTATTTTTTGCTTGCATGTGTTTGCTGTAACAGGATTCCAAAGCACAGGTGACTGCGATACATTTAATAATAGGGACTCTTCAGAGGATGCATGTCTTCGGCGTTGAGAACAGGGATACTTTAACACACAAGGCCACGGGGGTAGATTCTAGAGTTTCAATATTTTTGTTTAACTCATGTCTTTTTTTTAAGTAAAAACCTGCATATGATGCCTTTCTTTATGCAGTATTCTGCGAAGCTTTTAAAGAAGCCGGATCAGTGTAGAGCCGTTTATGCATGCTCGCATCTCTTCTGGGTTGATGATCAGGAGAACATGAAAGATGGAGAGAGGTGTGTTACCATTCATCTGACAGATCAGGCTGGCTTATGGCTGTGCAGCGTTATATGCACACTTTCTTGCCCCCCCCCCCCCCCCCCCCCCCCCAAAAAAAAAACTACAGCTGCTTATGGCTGTGCAGCTTTATATGCACATCTCCTCTGTGATCTTGACCACTGCAAGTGTGATCACGCTGACATATCTCTTGTATATACATGGCCAATTGCTGTTTCCTTGAGCATTATGGGTTCTGTTGGCTAAATTTGAATAATTTGTTGGATTTTGAACCTTTTATGAATGTCCTGAAATTCGACTGCAGATTTTTTTTCTTCCTTAAATTAATCTTGGTGATTTCATGGTAAATATGGTCATTTAGAGGAATTTCGTGGTGGTGCATGAAAAATAAAAAGGAGGGGAAGGGGTGGGGCAGTGGGAGGAGGGTTGATTTTCCAAAATTTTATGAGGAAGATGTGGATGTGCTAGTTCTGAACTTACTATTTATTTTGTTTTTTTTTTTTTTGTGTTTATTGTTAATTTGTTTCAAATGTTTCAATTATTTTTACCAGGGTTCTGCTTTGCCTAAAGCGTGCATTAAGAATTGCAAATGCTGCTCAGCAAATGTCCAATGCAGCACGAGGTAGCACTGGATCGGTGACACTATTTGTTGAGATACTAAACAAGTAATAGTTTTTCCCTGACTTCACCAAAGCTCAGTTCTTCTGTTTCTTCATTTATTTGTCTAAAGATTGGACAATCTTTCCTTATTGCAGGTACCTCTATTTCTTTGAGAAAGGGAATCCCCAGATCACTGCTTCCACAATCCAGGGCCTGATTGAATTAATTACGACTGAAATGCAAAGTGACTCTACCACACCAGATCCATCTGCAGATGCTTTCTTGGCTAGCACACTGCGGTACATCCAGTTCCAGAAACAGAAAGGTGGTGCAGTGGGTGAGAAATATGAGGCCATCAAGGTGTGACTGGCTGGAAGATCAGATGCCTGAGAGGTCTCTATCATCTCGGAGCAGCAGACAAGATTTAATTGGTGCGTGGTTCAGAACTGAAATTAACACCCTGTTTAACCAACGAATCAGGTGTATGCTAAATACCTGATGTTTAAGTCGCGTTGTGTTTCCTAGTCAGATGCAATGTTGAATTTAGGTTAGCATTCATTTGTACAAGGAAAATCTGTATGCTGACTGTGCGACATTGCTAATACAACATCCATTGACACATTGAGCACTACTTCGGAACTTTGGTAGTTCTATTTAAAAATTTTATGTTGGTCAAGGAAATCAATCCCGTATACAAACTCCGCCATATCCTTTTGGGTTTTCTTTTGGGTGTTTGTGTTGATGTGTAATATACTCGACATATCTTTACATTGAATTTTATGAGAATTGTCATTACAATTTCTGATTTATGTCATGTGTCTTTTCGCTATAAAAGATCCACTGACATATGCAGGGGCTCAAGACCTAGGCAATCCAATAAAAAAAGCCTCCAATAAAAAGTCTCACTAAAAATATGAATGAACAATTAATTTGCAGGAAAAAAAAAAAAGTGTTTTATGTTCTAAATTGTGAGTTAATAGAAATTTATTCTAATTACTTTATTAGATTTATCATTTTTTCATTTAGTCTTGTTATAATTCTTTTTGTTTTTTGTTCGATGCCATTCAATCATAGCCCAGCGGGGCAACATAGAGCGTGGTAGTGTATATAAGAAAAAGAAAAGAGGGATTGTGTACTGGAAGGGTGGATGCCCAATTCTTTTTGAAGAGACAAATTGGCTACAAACAGTAGTGATTAAATCCCAAAGGAAGTTTACAGGGGAAAGATATCTGAAACAAAGATTTTACTGCTCTTTTTTTCTGCATTTTTTGCCAGAGTTTCTTGGTACTTAAAACTTCCAAGCTTCCTCTCAATCAGCCTGGACATTCTCCGAGCTTTTTTGTGGAAGCCCTTAATTTCGGCACAGGCGAACAAATTCTTAAGCACATTTTGTTGCCTTTTCATTGCTCGCAACTCAGCTGATCCTTTTATAACAATATCATATTATGAGGTTATGCTACTAAAGCTGCGACATAAGTAACCTTTCCAGCGTTGGTAAAGCTAGGATAACAAAGCAATTAATTAAAGCTCGAGCAGTTGTCTTTTAACTTCATAGTGGATTACGTAGGCGGCGAACAAATAAGCAGCAGCTCATCTCAACTCATTTATACAAGTAATTATCAAACATGCTCTTCCAAGTTGTGACCTCAATTAAACAAAACTTTTTATTGGGTAAGTAAATTAAAACCAAATTTGCTTGTGTCGAACAGCCCTCTTATCATGCAGAATCTAAGCAACTTATTCATTTGATATAAGATGATAACAAGGTGAAAAGAAAATAACGCAATGTATTCGATAGTGCATTTTCGTAGGAACCATTTGCAAATGCAACGCTAAGTAGTCATACAGAAAAGGTTCATCCATCGATATGACCCTCTCTCTTACAGGTTCACATCGAATTGAAGTATCTAAGAGCTCACTGCTATGATCATTCTTCCAGCCATGGTTAAGAAAGAGGAATAGCAAAAAGTCCAAGCAAAGCTTACATTTTCAATAACCAGGCAATAACCCTTTCGGCTGATTGGCAAAGGCCCTCCTGCAGTACAAGGGAAATCTAATGTTGATTAACCTTACTTATTAGAAAGCCTTATTCATAAGCCTTTCAGTCTAACATTTAATACATTATGTGTTCCTTCTCCGTCTCCCTAAAGTTTGGGGGAGCAGTTTAGTCCAGAGCCAGGCATTTGATAAGGTGGGCAAGCAAGAATAAATATGACCATATCATAGATATAACATAATTTTAGAAAACCCACGATTTGCATCAGAAACTAGAATGTTGTTAAAAAGAATACACAAGCTGCATACATCACACAAATAGCAAGCATTTAAGCAAAATACGAAGTAATAAATATAACTGTGTTCATGCAAAGCAAAGGTTGTTTTCCTAACTGGGACAACATTCCAGTCTATTAATACATAACAAATCAAAACCGGTAGTTAAGTAAAGGTGGGCAACCATGTAATGCGATTCAACAATTAGAGATCAAAACAATTCCAAGAAAGCAACACCAAGCCACCTGATAATTCACAGTGATCCAAGTATTGTCTGTTAAATAACTCAGGGCCTGCAGCTTCTTCATGAGAAAAAGAGAGGGAGGGGAAGGAAGGTAAGACAGACAGCTGTTTATCTCTTTACACCTATTTGATCACAAGATAGCGCAAGCCTTTTGTGCTTTGCTCTTTTTCTTCTTCTGCTTGGGTGGCTGAAGAACAACCCTTATGGCCGCATCAAAGACTGCCTTCACATTCTGCAGTAACAAGTCCGCAAATCAATTAAAGGCCTTTAGCATCATACCAAAAAAAAGAAGAAAAAAAAAAATCAAATTGTTCAAAATAGCAAAAAAATAATGCCTGCTGTGTTTTTGAACTGCACTCGATATAAGCAGGTGCACCAATCAGCTTCCTCAGCTCCTCTCCCTTGAAGTAGAAAAATGATTTAACCATTTAGAAACAGAAAAGAACAGAATAATGTGGAAATGGACTGAAAAGACAACAAGTGAGCGATCTGTCAGAATATAAGAAGCAACAGTCTTTACTTGAGCAGTAGAAATGGGCACAGCACCAGGATGGTCAATAAAGAACTGCTTATCATCCCGAAGATCTGGATCATAAGAAATTGCAAAACGGTAAGGAAATCTTCTGAATTGTAAAAGGCATTACTAAACAAATCAATGCAGTATTAGGTGATCATACATAGTTAAATACCATCACAGAACAACCGATAAACATTTGTTAAAAAAACTGGATTTGAATCAAAACTAATCACTAAAACTACTAGCAATGCTACTTAAGTTTATTATAGATCATAATCACACCGGAGATGTTTAACAACAGTGTTATGCTAGCTTAAAACCAGACAAACAGCTAAACAAATATCTTAGGAAGCGAGCAGAGGACAGCAGTTAATAAAGCTATATCAATTTTTTTTTTTTTTTTATATTTGATTCGGAAGTTACACACACTGAGTGCCATTTGAGCTAAGAGCAAATTGGCTAAAAATAATTATATCAATTGCCACATTAGATGAGAGAGAAATCTTACCAAGCTTTGTTCCAACAAGAACTATAGGGACACCAGGTGCATAATGCTTCAACTCTGGAATCCACTGCAAGAAAGGGCAAAATATGCACAGTTCCTCAACACATTATAAATTATACATCCGGAGTGGCATTTCTTTGCTTGAAATAAGAAGAAGCCAGCATTTCATGTAGACCAACAAAACCCTCACCTTCTTGGAAACATTTTCATAACTGGCCTTGCTAATGAGAGAGAATGCCAGTATGAAAACATCTGCCCCACGATAACTCAAAGGTCTTAATCTGTTATAGTCCTCCTGTCCTGAAAAAATAAATCAAACCCAGTATAATCACAATTCAAAAATAGGGACAAAAGATAACAAAGAAGATCTATGATAGAGTTAATTATAGAAAGAAAACGGGTGACTTTTATAACCTACCGGCAGTATCCCACAACCCCAGGTTAACAGTGCTCCCGTTGACAACCACATTAGCGCTGAAATTGTCGAAAACAGTTGGCACATAATCCTATTCCCCACAAAATGCAAGAAGAAAATGATTAATGGGTCCCACATTCCATACAATCATCTTAGATAACTTTTAAATATGCACAAGAAAACAACATCAGCAAAATGGGATCGCAGATGTCCCTTCAGTTTGTTTGGCAGGAGAAACAATAAACCAGAAAAAATATATCACAATTTAAAAATCTTATAACAGGTATGATTAGAAATGGATACATAGATTCCAAATATTCTTAGCTAAAGCTACAGCTCTTAATAACCAGACAGATCATCTTGCTTCCCAAAATTAAATCCACCACCATAAATTAACCAACCCAGATCAAAACCATGTAATGATTCATTACACCTTCAAACCCAGAAGCCATACAAAACAAAAACAACCATCTTTGAGTAATTAACCTCAAAAGGAAGACACATGATTTTTGCATTTATTATCACCCAAATCAGACAAAAAAAAAAAACACCAAATGTGCCATCTTTTCAATGCCTTCACCTAATTTAGCTGAAGATTCATAATACACAAACCCCAAGCTCTCATTTTGAACCAAAATTTAAGCATTTCATTTCCTTTCCAAATAAAACCAATCAAATTTTGTTCTGATCACATTTCCAAAACAGCAAACAAAACCCAAAAAGAGAACAAATTTTCAATCACAGAAAAATAAAGCAAGAGAAAAAGAAATGGGAAATGGGACATACCGTTGGGAAGGTGTTGCTGGTATAGGAAATCAGCAAGCAAGTTTTACCCACAGCTCCATCACCCACCGTCACGCACTTAATAAACCTCGAAGCGCTCATTTTCGCTCTTTATTTTTATTTTTTTAAAATTATAATTAAATTCGAGCCCCAGATCTTTCACCTGAGGACCTGATCACACAAACCCACACAGAGGCCCTCCCCTCAAAAAATTCAACCTCTCTTTCTCCTCCTCCTCCTCCTTCTTCTTCTTCTTCAATCACATATCTGTACGGAAAAAATAAAATACTTCAACGAACCCTAACACATTGATTAAAAAAAAATCCTAATTTAGAAATGTAAAAAAGCAAGAACTAGAATTTGTGAAAATTAATGAAAATGGAGTTTGTGGAATGTGAGCCCTAACCCTAGAGGAATGATTGGGGATTTTAATTTTTTTGGTTTTGGTTGAAGGTGGAGATCAAAGACAGAGAGAGAAAGTGAGAGAGAAAAGACGAAACCTTATTGGCCGGGAATTAATGCCGTTGAAGCGTTCGTTGAGCGAACCAATCTTTCGCCAACAAACGCTTTCCTTTCCCTTCCTCCTTGTTTTTCTTTTTAGTACTTTTTTGTTTTTTTCGTTTTTTTTGTTTTTTTCTTTTTCTGGTTTTAATTTAACATTTAACGCGTTTGTCGCCTATTTGGGGGGCTTTGGGAGTTCGGCTCGGACAAGGTTTACTTCGGATTTGTTTTTGAATAAATTTTCCTTCAATTCATTATTTATTAATTATATAATTAAAAATATAAATAAATAATTTATTTAATTATCACATAATAAATTAAAAAAAAATTTAATTAAATTAAAAGTAAAGCATTTATATTCGTTTCCAAACCAAATAGGAATGGGGTGTTGTCCAAGACAGAGACCCGTGACATCTATTTACATAGTGATTCAAATAAGTAATAACAACAACTTTTGAAATATATAAAGCTTTTATATTTACACTATTTTGGTGATCATTATTGGGGGTAAATGATTGTCTAGTTTAGATCTTTCAGTTTTTGTCAAAGCACAACATTCTATGCTAATTTTAGTCAAAGTGAATCATGAGGTAATCAGATTAGCGGGCTTACTTTATTCGTACTATTGTGATGAGAGAATCTTAAAAATTAATATTTTAAGATAATTACTATTGTGATTTGTGAGATGAGAATTTTTTTAATTTTAAAATTCAATTAGGAAAGATGAAATGATTATAAAAGTGACAGTCTCCAAGAGATAAATAGTTGGAGTTAATCTATTTCTAGATAAACTATAGGTTTGGAGTGAAATAGGCAATCAAAAGTGAGAAGCTTTTGAATGATACTCTAACAATTTTTTTTTTTTTTTTTTTTAAATTTAAATCCAAGAAAAATATGGATTTCCCGATATGGAATTATTCCCGAATTTGAAATTTCATTTTGCAAAAAGAAAGAGAATGGATTTTAACACTTGGAGAGAAAATTCACCCGCCATTTTCGAATTTTGGTTAGTGACTGGGTCAGCATTTAATTCAAACCATTATTCTTTCGCCCCAAAAGTGTGTACGTGAGTTATACGTGTGAACGTGTGTGAGACAGTGTAGGGACTGTATGTCTGTAACAAAAAAGTAAAAACAACCAAAAGGGGGTTAGAGCAAACAACCAAGGGAACAGCTCCAAGCTTCTGTTTACATTTTCTTTTTTTGATTCAGTTCCAACTTCCAAGTATGAACTGTCTTTGGTAGTTTGGTATAAATACCCATTTGACTCAAAGGTTATTGAACTGTTTTACAATATAAACCCGTCTGCAATCAACATAGAAAATTGTTTAAGGTATTTTATGAATATTAGTACAATGAACATAGAAAATTGTTTAAGGTATTTTATGAATATTAGTACATACAGTTGCGTTTAGGGGTAAGAGCAATTTGGATGATAAATGTCTTTGGAGAATATAAAAAAGTGTTAATCAATTGAGTTACAAGACTCTCGACTGAATTATATTTTATGTAGATTTTTTTAATATTACATAGTAACTTTAAAATTATAAACAAGATATAAGCTTGTGGATAAAATAAATAAATAACATCTGATTGACTCAAAATTTGGTGACGCCTTAAGATTATCGAGAACATGTAGTCCAATAATGAAATTCTCAAAATACTAATTCAATAAAAAGTTATTAGGTAATCGTAGTATTATATTAAAAAAATTACAATAATATAATTTGATCGCATATTATATAAAAATATTTAGTGACAAAATATTTTGTTATCGCATAAAGCTTTAGGTGACGAAAACTTTAAGTGACGAAATGAAAATCGTCACTCCATAGCTTTATAAAAAAATAAAAAATAAAGATATTTGGTGACGAAATATTTTGTCAACAAATAAAACGTAGGCGACGAAAACATTAGGTGATGAAACATGTGCGTCACCAATTGGTTTTTTCTTTGGTTATATAAAATGCATTCGATGACAAAACATTTTGTCACAAGATCATTTAGTGACAAGCATAATGTGACGAAACC
This sequence comes from Fagus sylvatica, assembly GCA_907173295.1. Taxonomy (NCBI): domain Eukaryota; kingdom Viridiplantae; phylum Streptophyta; class Magnoliopsida; order Fagales; family Fagaceae; genus Fagus; species Fagus sylvatica. The sequence goes on along the minus strand of OU015768.1, from coordinate 12,745,331 downwards.
ATGTTCGTCACCAAATAACTCTAGTGACGAAATGAAGAGCTTGGGTGACGAGAGTTGTTCGTCTCCAAAGACCATTTTTCTTGTAGTGAGTATTGAACAAAATGAAGAATGTGGCATGGATGATTGAATGTCCATTTTTATTTCCGTTTTTGTGTTTGTTGCTTCCCTAGGGGAAAGGGAAACATAAACCGATAAACTATCTACTTAATTTGTTATTGTGGTGTTGGAATGGTACTTGGAAAGCATTCTTCTTTGTTCATGTATGGTTACTTATTAATTGCTAAGTGCTTATTCTTCACTTTTTAGGGAGCGAAAATATTATATTTCTTTTACCCTATATTTGGATGAAGCGATCTGGAAAAAGAATAGAGGAGAAAATAGTTGGAATATATTACCATTAGCCTCTCATCTCTTCTCCATCCTAAACATATACTATTAGTCAATTTCCATTAATGATTTTCATAATTTTTAAACGTGCATTTAACCATTACTACTATTTTTTATTTTGTTTTACATTAAAAAAAAAAACAAAAGATCTTATGATTCTCAATTAAAGTCTCCATTAAAATCTTATTTTAGCAATCTTGAACACAATATATAGTTGAATCTAATATGTTTGGCAGCTGGCACTGACCGTTTTGATTGTCATTGAGCAGTATTGCTTAGGGTGTGTTGTGCCAATTGATCAGGCGGGGGCAACGCTGTAATAGGAAAATCAATGATCTCCAGTCTCAGAACAGTTTCGAGTTTGCAAAAGAAACGTACTTGAGAGGTAGCAGGATACGAGTTGGAATTGTTTAGTAAGATTTAAATTCTTTAAACCTCGTCTACCTGCATATGCAACAAAAGCAAATTGGGTGTCCACAGTTTTTTTTTTTTTTTTGGTTGGGTTTTCTCATTTAGCAGTTTGCCAAGAGGATTGTAATTTGATTTGGTAATCCTCAGTATGTTCCCTGAGAATGAATGATATTGCTGAAACTAATCTAAATAGAATATGTTCCCTGAGGATTGTAATGTGATTTTTTATTGTTTGATTGGGATGAAAAGACAGAGCAAATGTGATGGTTGGAGTTTTTCACCCATCTTCTTCTCTTTTTCAACCAAGTGGGAAAGAAATGGAACGAAAATGACATTAAAAAGAAAATTATAAAATTACCCTTCATTTTCCCATCCTCTATACCAAACAAACATGGTAAAAAACACAAATCTTTTCTATCATCCTAACCTTTTCCATCCTCCCAAGGCCAAAAGTTAGTAACCCAAAAATAACTTCACCCTTGAAAATTGCTTTCAAGCCCATATCTAAGAAGGAAAACGATCTAATTCACAGCCATTAAATTTCAACATCAATTTCATGTACACCATCAAAAACAGATATATATTAGACAGGATCCCTAGAATTGAAACTGTGAAATGAAAAGAGTAAATCAGTAAACTACATAAAAAGAATATAAATACCTAGGGATGAATTATTGAGCATGCCACAATTATTAAAATTACAACTTGGTAAGACCTCTCGCCAATAGAATATAGGCAGACCAAGGGCAAAGGCATCCAAAGTACAAGGAAAACAATAGGCATAATACACAATGACAATGATGTGGTACAAAATTTGCACATCATGGAGAACAAAAACAGCTTCAGATCTCAAATCAGGGCTTAACAAATGCACGGAGTGTTTCATCCAGGGCCTTTCTATCATAATCACCTGTAAAAACACAATTGCCTAGAGGACCTTTTAGAAGGATGAGCCTTAGTAGTCCATCAGCTACCTTCTTATCAACCTGCCAACCAGAAAAACAGACATTAAGGATGAGTGAAACCAATTTTTGAGCTTTAATATATAATGGCAGCCTCATATCTTACAGCCATAACAGACTTGAACATCTCCACAGTCATGATTTCGGGAGGGAAAGTAGGCAACTTAGCCTGTTGCAGAATGTTGTGCACTCGCTTCACAATAGAATCATCAATCCAACCAAGCCGATATGACATGTCAACAGCCATGACCTGAAAATTGCCACACAACCTCCTTTAAAATAACTGTGACACATACAGAAGAGGAATGCCTGTTAAGAAAAGAGCTAAATAGCAATACCATGCCAACTGCAACAGCTTCTCCATGGAGCCACTGCCCATAGCCAAACCCAGTTTCTATTGCCTGAAAAGACATGCCACATTATAAGAAGGAATTAATCAAAAGGGGCTATAACTTATAAGGGGAGGTGCCAGATGAGCTAGAGCTTATTGGCATCAAAAGGGGCTATATCTGGCAAGGAAAATGAAGAATCCAACAAGGACTCCTCTTTATGACAGTATAATTACATATAAATTTCAAACAATAAAAAATGGATTTTATGAGTGTACAAACTTCAAAAAGTAAAATGATAAACTTTACAAGCTGGAATTCACATCTTAACATTGGTTGCACAAGAAACAACCGCCTAACCACATCTCTCTATAATAAATAATTGAGCCAAGATAATCCAGAAACTGACATGGACAAAAGTAGCAAATAAATAATTATCTTAAGCAGCTTCAATAACAAGACAGTGGTAAAAGATTTAAAATCATACTCTAGAAAGTTTATATAAAGGTCGTTGGAATGACCATTAATGTGCACTACCTTTTCGCTAACAAATATTTTTTATTTCTTTTCTTTTTCTTTTTCTTTATTTTTTTCTCTTTTTTTTTTTTTTTTTTTTTTTTTGTTTGTGGGGGGGGGGGGGGTGGTAAATAAGGAGGCTTTGTGATGGAAGACATTTGTTCAGTCCAAGCCAAACCCCATCATGGTATTTATGGGGTTTCCAGACCGAAAGCATTTCTATTTCTTTTTTATTGTTGCAATTCCATTAAGATCAGATCCATTACAGGTAAAGTTGTTGGACAATTTTGTTATCTACAATGGTTATGATAGATAATGGTGAGAGCTAACTAATAACCAACTAATACAGACATATACCTGCTTTGTTCATGCATCAAGTTGTACCCATTCAGGAAACTGTACCAACAGAGTACAAAAGTATTGACCTAGAACAAGTAATAACTTTAAAGCCATGGATCCTATGGAAGAATGGAATACTCAAAAGAGCTTCTAAAATGTCAGACTTGATAAAATCCCCTAAAAACGTAATCCACTTTATGCTTTGCACTTTTTCATTCACTACAGTGAATTGCAGTTGCGTAACTCACATTTAGTAGGGTTTTAAATATTCTCATAAACCATCAATAACAAAAATCACTTCACCTACACAAGATTTGCCAAGCACAAAGTTTGCAGTTATGCAAGCTAGAGTGAATATAATTAACTGCACAAACTCAAAATTCAACTCACATGGCCAAATGTATGACCCAAATTCAGTGTTGCCCTCAGTCCACTTTCCTTCTCATCCAAGGACACGACCTCAGCCTTGTTTTCACATGATCGCTTTATAGCATAAGCCAGTGCGTTTGGATCCCTGCAATGGACCAACCCATTATGCTCATGCATGATGTTCCATCTAAAATGAGTAAAAAAACATAATAATTGCATGAATGTATAAGCATGGCCAAGTATACAAAAGTAGCCTGTAATAGACAGAGAAAAGAGATTATAAACCACAAACAAAAAATAAATAAATAAAAACCCAATTTTTTTAACAAGTTCTATAAATGTTCCATGTCCCAATATATGTTTCATCTTCATTTTCATGAAAATACTCAACAAGTCAATGCGCTAGGTCAGAAATTCACTCAAAACATTTTCTTGTATGGTATTTATACCTTGCCATCAATGCCTGAATATTCTTCTCCTGCCACTCAAAAAATTCAGCGTCCCTGATAAGCCCATACTTTATAACCTCTGCAAGCCCCGATGCCAATTCCCTATCTGGCAATGTGTTTAGTGTGTCTGTGTCTATAAGTACACATTGAGGTTGGTAAAAAGCTCCAATCAAGTTCTTCCCAAGGTGATGGTTTATCCCAGTTTTGCCACCAACAGAGGAATCCACCTGGGGAAAAAAAATTAAAAAAAAACAATCAAAGGAAAATATATTTTTTGTTAAGTCTAAATAAGGGGATTGAAAAGATAAATAGAAAAATAAAATTTAGGAATGTTAAACAAGAAATTGGCAGACCTGTGCCATCACCGTCGTAGGGATCTGAATGAAATTAATGCCACGGAGGTACGAGGCAGCAGCATAGCCACACATGTCACCAATCACACCACCTCCAAGGGCAACAAACGTACAACGCCGATCCAATCGTGACTCAATGGCCTTGTCAAAGACTTTCATAAGAGTATCCTATCAGATGAAGCATGCACATACTTTTAATGCTACCCCAATCATACCTCAAAACACATAAGTTAATTAATTCGAAACATAAGATACCCACCATGTCCTTGTACTTCTCACCATCCGGTAAAATCACACTCTCCACGGAAACATTAGGGTTCCCCTTAGTTAAAGCTTCAACAACTTTATCAAGGTAGAGTGGTCCAACTTTATCATTAGTAACTACAAGAACCCTCTTCCCATGAACATGCCTACCACATAACAATCAAACCTATTATTGACCAATCCAAACAAAACCACAAGCTTGTCTAAGAAATTAAAATTTCAAGTCACTTTTTTTTATTTTTTTTATTTTTTATAACATAAAAAAACTTCACTAAGGCTTCGTTTGGGAGTTTAGAGGGGAATGGAATGGAATGGAATGAATAAATTATAAGGGAATGGAATAGAATGGAATGGAATGGAATGAATTTAATGAATAGAATGGAATGGAATAAAATAAAACTAAGTAATCTTGTTTGGATGTTTTAAAATAGAGGAATGGAATGGAATGAAATGTAAGTAACTTTGTTTGGGAGTAATATTAGAAGGAATAGAAATGAATCATTTTATAACAATATTACTATAATACCCTTTATTTTTATAAAATGTAGGATTAATCTATAGAATAATACTATAGAATTACCACACCATATATGACACCTTGTGGTGTCACAATAATATTATAGAAATACCAAGAGAGTTTATTTCTATTTTTCTGGCCCTTGCTAACAGAGAAAGAAACCAGTACAGAACAATAGGTGGTATAAAATCCGCTTAATTATAAACAAGTACAAAACCTAAGTAATATAAACTAAAATATAATCCCAATAAATGGAAATTCGAGATTCATTGTCCACAAAATAAACTTTTAAAAGAAAATTGACATTGTTAAAAGTCCATGCATAGTCATTTAGAAATACAATATTATAGAAATACCATAGAAACTAAGGAAAATAAAAGGTCAAATCTATAAGGGTAATTTAGGATTTTATAAAAATACTAAGGGCATTTTGGGACGTTTGGTGAAAAAATCATTAAACTTAAATCCATTCCCTCCTATTCCTCCCAATTTTGGGGGGAATGGAAATTTGGGATTTGGAGGGAATAGGGAGGAATGAGTGTTCCATTCCATTCCCCTCACTTAAACTTCCAAACAAGGGAATGGTTTTTCCATTCCATTCCATTCCCTCCTACTTAAACTTCCAAACAGGGGAAAAGAAAGAATATTCTTAAAATATTCTTATTTTTCCATTCCATTCCATTCCTTTCCCCCCTCCCAAACGGAGTGTAAGAGAGTTACAAAACTGACCCCACCCGCCAGAACCAATTGTGAGTAATCAATCTAGGGGCATTCACCCGTGACGGCCTAAGAAATCTAATAATAATTTTTAAAATGTGCTACTTTTTTTCTTTTCTTTTTTTTACATTTAGTGTCTAAGAAATCTAATAATAATTTAACCCAAAGTATTTAAAAAAAAAAATGCTGATTTAAGATATAATATTAAACATTTTGCTCACTACCAAATTTTGAACAAAGCTAGCAAATAAATTCAAATTAGAGAGGTAAGGGTTAAAAATAAACGAAATGAGTAAAAGTTTGATTGAAGTACTTTTGGAGAAGGTGAGGTTGATCGAGGAGTCCAGGTCCGATATAAATCGGGTAGCTCCGGTTGCCCAAATTGACGTCAACGATAGTAGGAGCCGTAGGATCCGATTTAGTCACTGATTGGTCCATAACCTGAGCAGAACTCGCGCATATCCTCGACTTCACTCGACTCGCACTCGAAATGGAGTTTCCTACCCGATTCAAATTCAACTCAATCGAACTCGGGGAAATGAAGGAGGAGCGGAGCGAGACCGAGTTAGGAGGATTCTGAACGCGGAGAAATGAATCGGAGGAGTGGTTGATTTTACGAAGAGATGAGGTGGCGGTTGGTTTGGAGGAGAGGGAAATAGAGAACGGGTTGGCGGTGGAGGCCATGGGCTTGGGTTCGGGTTAGAGTTTAGGTGGGTGAGAGAGACAGAAAGAGAGAGAAAGGTGGTGTGGTTTGAGTGTGGGCGTAACATTGTGAATTGGGAGTGTTGGATTTTGTTGAAGAAAGAAAGATGAGAGAGGGAGATGTGGGGGTAGGTAGGTGAGGCGGGCGAGTGGTTAACGGACGCTGCGAAACGGGCCAGTAGGTCCGATTTCAGCATATCTTCGGTTTTATCGTGATAATTTGAGGTCGGGTGTTACATATCGTGATTATTATAAAGATAAAATATCTAATATTATCAAATTATAAAAAATTACATTTATATTATATTATTTTATTAAGATGATTTTTATGTGGAAAAAATTTCAGAGTATATTCCCTAACCACTTATTAAAGTTTTATTTTTATCATTATAGTCACCTAAGTTTATTTAGTTGTTAAATTAGTTTTTTTTTTTTTTTTTTTCAATCTAATGGGATTAAATACTATTGTTACTGTATTAAAAAAAATAGAAAGTTGATTATTTTATTAAATTATGGCACTAAAATAGCAATTAACCAAAGTTAAGAGCTATAATTTGAAATTTGCTTAATTTATTTCAATACATTAACGATAGTATTTATCTTAGTGGATTGAAAATGACCAATTTAATAATTAAACAAACTTAAAAGACTAAAATGCTAAAAATTAAAGTTAAATAACTAAAATGACAATTGACTACTTGAGTTGTAATTTGAATTTTTACCTTTTTAAATTTATATTTTTGAAATACTAGTACTTCGGGATTATACAATTTTCCTTCGTAAGTATTAATTACTCTACAACAGTATACCTTTTGGGCCGTCAAAAGCCCTTTCCAACCAACCATCCCATGACCAAGAGGAACGTAAATTGGCAAAGGGGGTCAAGGGGGGGGTTAGCCAATCATACAAAAAAATAAATACTATGTTATGAATTGGACTGAGAAATAAGCATATGTTCTTGAATAATAATTCTTTAATAGATTGATGCAAACATGTGGGAGATTTGGCTTTGGGCTTTGAAAGTTTGATAGCATCTGAATTTCTGTAGCTTATTGTCAATTTGTCATGACTCTTAACCATGATTTATAGATACCAGCAAAATGTCAGCCCGTAGAGAAGTTCTGTTTGATAAGGTTAGCATGCACTCTTGTCTAATCAATTATTTATTTATTTGCATGGTGTTTGTTCTATTCGTGACTTCAAAAATTAGAATTTTTTTACTGGACCTTCAAGCATCCATAGACTCTCCTGTGGTTTAAATTAATAAAAATTCTCAAGGGCCTGTGTACCGTCATTTTTTAAAATGAGAAAACACTAAAGGATGTTTTTTTTTTTTGCTAAATAACACTAAAGGATGTTGCTCTAATTTAGTATATAAAATAGAATTTCAAACAAACAACAAAGCTAAAAAAAATTGGCCAAAGTAATGAAGCATTTACCTACATCTTTTTTTCTTTCTTTTTTTTCATAAGAATAATTATTTTCTATTTTTTACGAACAAATCTAGGAAGTTTCATTAAAGGAAAAAAAAAAAACCCTCAAATCAAATGAATAACAAGTGACAAGATATGGCCCTCCTCGGGGACAATTGGATCAACCACAAGGTACACAACCTTAGTCGTTGAACTTTTTTTTTTTTTTTTATTGTTAGTCGTTGAACTTTGGGCCTTAAGGTACTGGCTTAACTTGGCTTTGGATTGGAGTTTTATTAAACTTCTCTTGTGAAATTTGACTCGAACCTTAAAGGATTGAGATCTTGTGTAATAACTAAGGGAAACTAGACTTTTCTTTTTTTTTTACTACCTTTTTTTACTGTTTAACTATTGGGTAAATTATACTCACACTCTCTTCTTTTGGGAAAACTAGACTCCCTACATCCTAATTTGGAGAAATGACACTTTGCTCCCAAATTTACAAAATAATTAACACTCAACTCCCTTTTCCCCAATATTCAAAAGAATATTCCCCACTTAAACTTAAAATTGGAATATAATTTTTCTTTTTAACTTTTGTTAGTTAGGCATTAGTTAAAAAAATTAATAAAAAATTAACAAAAAATGAAAAAAAAATGAAAAAGGGGACGGAGCGTTAATTATTTTGCAAATTTTGAAACGGAGTATCATTTTTCCAAACTAGATGTAGTGAGTCTAATTTTCCCAAAAGAAGGGGATGTCAATGTAATTTACCCTTAACTATTTAATAATTTTTAACTTGCACAATTTTGAACTGTGCAATACCTATGCAATATCCAAGGTATTGCACAGGAAATCAATCCCTAATGTTGTAGTTAACTCACTATATAATGAGTGCAATTCTAACCTATTGTTGGGCTCGCTTCTTTCTGACTACAGTAACCTCTTAATATCATATAAACAAAAATTAACCCAAAAATTAAATCATAATAACAACACAAGCCCAAATTTTTTATTCTTTTGCTACTTTTGGCAAGCAAAATTTGATTCCATCTGATTCTTTTGCTACTTTCCACAAGCAAAAATTGATTCGCCTTGTCCAGTTTTTTCTAAAAGATTTTTCTTAATTGGAGCTCATGATACTTTATGATCAGCTTGATAATTATACATTTTTTTGTATGTACGCTCTAGTATTGAGTTTTATAGACTATAAGGGATTTTGTGATCTTGCTTAGAAAATAGTTGAGATTAAAAAAAAAATGTCTGGTATATCTATTTGTTTATTTATTGGTGAGTTTGACATTAACCTTACCAATTACGACTGTCACTGTGGAAAAAACATTTTCAGCTATAAAAATTATGAAAAATTGATTGCATAGTCGAATAAGTAATCAATTGATGAATGACAATTTGATTTATTTTTTATTTATTTTTTTACATATGATAGAAAATCTAATCTAAACTCACAAACGTATAATTTGGGGATCCCAGGGATTGAACCCACTCACTCATAAATGAGTGAAGCTTTTTGGAGAAAGGGAATTACTACTGGGCCGAATGCCCAAGTGACGCTTGATTCTATACATAAGAGAAAGACATTTCTCGTAGTATTGATAATGAAGTTATTATACAACGCTTTCAAAATATAAAAACACATCGAAATTAATTATAAAAAGGCTATAATTAGCTTATTATTTGATATTTTTGTATATATAAACAATGTATATAAACTTTTTGGCATTTTTTGTATTATATTTATTAAAATTTGAGTTCAAAAGGTGCATACCCTAGATTGAATTCTTAACCCGCCCTTGTATGGACCTTATGGTGGATCATGGATGACCCGTTAGCCTGTGATAAAACATTAAAACTAAGCTTTTTTTGTACTTGTACTATTTGTTTTTTATTTTTTATTTTTTATTAACACCCAAGTGTAGTTATTGTAGGTGGGATTTTTTCGGATAATATTGGAACCGCATCAAACCTCACAGCATGTTGAATCTCAGTCCATTGGAGACTGTTGGATGAAAAAATAGAGTAGAATACAAAACACATAATTTTAGGTGGTTCGGCAACTTGCCTACATCCACATCCATATTTGTAATATATGAGTATAGCTACAAATACAATAAAATGCTTTGTCCGAGCACCATGAGAGATTCCCTCTCTCCAGTCTTTTTTTTAACTTTCTGCCTCTCAGCCAGCCTTTTTTACGTTGCTTTTCCCTTCCCTTTTATAGAATCCTTTTGTCCAAGAATCTGGTAGAACTTCACAGAACATGTATATGATATTTTGTAGATATTTCTTGTTTTACCCAGCTGTATTTTACAGCTGCAATATGCTGTAAAGTGAAGATCAAACCCAATTATGCTTCCCCTTCTATTTGTAACCCTGTATGTGTCTTAATTAATTTTTGCCCCACACAATTACCCCCCAGTCTTCGCTTTCCCGAGCGCAGCCGGGGAAGTGAAGACTAAAACTCAATCCGAGACAAAGTAGACCTGCACTCTTATGAAAACAACAAATTAAGATAAGACCCTTGAGGTTGAGGTGTGGCCGTGGAGTCCAAAATGACCATAATTCCAAATCAAGTGTCCTCCATACTACTCAAATAGGAGACCAAACATCTTATAGATATACATAAGGAAATGTATAATAAATAATCAAGAGATGATACCAATGAATTCAAGACCATCCTCTCAAATTTGAACGACAAATCCAAGGTGAATTTTTGAACTATGGTACCTTAGCTGAGACCTAAATGCTTCCAAGTCACGAGGAGATCTTGACTTAAAAACCCCCCAGTAAGTAGGTGATAATTGCTTGGTCTTGTTTGGTATGGTACCGAATAATAAAATTTAGATAGGATGCTTATGCACTTCCCAGAAGTGATAAGTTCCTTCTAAACAACAATTTTTGAGTTAAGATGCTTAAGCACTCCCCTAGAAGTGATAAGTTCCTTCCGAACAACCATTTTTGAGTTAGGATGCTTAAGCACTCCTGGGGAAGTGATAAGTTCCTTTCGAGCCCATCTCCCCTGGTGGAGATACGTTTTTGATTTCGACCTCATCTCGCCCCCGGACGAGATGGGCTTGTTACTTGGACCTACCCTCCCCCCCGGACGAGTCAGATTTGTTACTTTGATCTACTCTCGCCCCCGGACGAGTTACGTTTGTTACTTTGACCTACCCTCGCCCTTGGACGAGTCAGGTTTGTTACTTTGATCTACTCTCGCCCCCGGACGAGTTACGTTTGTTACTTTGACCTACCCTCGCCCCCGGACGAGTTAGGTTTGTTATTTTAACCTACCCTCGTTCGCAAACGAGTTAGGCTTGGTATTTTGACCTACTTTCGCCCCCGGACGAAATAGGCTTGTTACTTTGATAGGATGCTTGAGCACTCCTCCCAGAAGTGATAAGTTCCGTCCGTTTGTTACTTGACCTCATCTCGTCCCCGGACGAGATAGGCTTGCTACTTTTTGCCTTCAATTCTTGTCTTGAAGATGGTATTAGAACCTTCCTTGTCCAATTGGTGATACCATGCATGGCCCCCGCTATGATTTTTGTACTCCAGATAAGAGATATTTTTGCCAATATGTCAATTTTGAATATTTTTGTTTCCTGATAACAAAAATAAACCAAAAGAGAATATGAGTAAATATCAGCTGATTGAAATGTTATTCTTACCATCCTACGTTGAATATTTATAAAGCCTGGAGAAGGCCGAACACATCTCTTCCTTGGTGAAAAGTTCATTCCTGTTATTTGCACGTGATATCTTATAAAAATGATTAGTTCATTCTTAATAAGTGCTCACCCCCTGTGCACTCAAATTATATTATCAGGTTAAGATAATGACCATATCAAGTATAACTAGACAGTTATAAAAATTGAGAGCATTTGATCCAACAAATCGAAACAGATATTGACCTCAAGTTGCAAAAATAAACCCATGAACATATGTGATGTTGACGTTGCAAGTGCAACGAACCAACAAGAACAAATCAATTATGTAATAGGCAGCCAAGCAACACAGTAATAACCAAAATAATGGGCTCCAGTTGCCATTATTTTTTATCCAATTATAATAAGATAATTATAACTAGCTGAACATCCTATCAATTGATCCCAACAAATCAAACAAATAGTGTTATCCAGTTGTAGAAAATAAGCTTAAGATAATAAATAAATAAATAAGGCAAGCGAGACTTTCCTAGAAAAATGGCATAAAAGACACAAATGCCCATAGTATGCCCGAGATAAAAATTGCACTGCTATAAAACTGTTAAAGAAAATAAATAAGGCACCTGCCATCCCTTTCTCAAATATCAAAACACAATGTTTTGACTAATCTGAACATTGACCGAAAGTCTCCTTCTTTTATTCAAGATTATTTGCCTTTTCCCAAAAAATACTAACAGCACATGCCATCAATTTGACCGAACATCTATCTCCTCCTTAAGATTTTTTGTCTTTTTGCAAAGATACCATCAGCACAAATCATTAAAACTTGACCAAAAGTTTACTTCTCTATTTTTTAAGATTTTTTTTTTCTTTTCCAAAATACTATCAGCAGATACCAATTAAGGCATGACCGAACAGAGGATGCCATTAAGGCATGACCGACCAGCAGATGCCATTAAGACATGACCGAACATATCCATCTTTTCTATAAGATTTTGTCTTTTCCCAAAAAGACTACTAGCTCAAGTCATTAAAGTTAGACCATCTTTTCCCCAAGATTTTTGTTTTAACCAAAAGGAGTACCAGCACATGCCATCAAGCTTTGGCCGAATACATCTCCTCCTTTTTTTTTAAGATTTTTTTTTTTTTAAATACCATCAGCTGATGCCATGACCGAAAATCTACATGTTTCCTTAAGATTTTTTTGTCCTTTTCCAAGGATACTGCCCGCACAAGGCTTGACCGAGCAGCCATCTCCATCATTTCTTTAAGATTTTTTTTGTCTTTCAAAAATACTACCAGCACAAGGCTTGACCGAACAGCTATCTCCATCATTTCTTTAAGATTTTTTTTGTCTTTTCTAAAAGGACTACCAGCATGGCAGCACATGCTATCTACTGCCACCATAAATATAAACCACATATATATTTGTTTTTTACTAGACTTAGCTGGAAAGTTAAAAAAAAGTGAAGTTTCTTTGTCTTTTCCTCAAAACTACTACACTTCCCTTTCATGAACGTGGGACTCACTATTGCCTACTTCTCAAAGGCTCTGTGTAGTAGAACAAAAAATATATATTGTGCTGGCTTTTGGGACCAAATCCCGTGATGAGCCAGAAGATCCAGGCTTTCTAAGCCTTTCACCAAAAACTTAAAAACATACCTGCTAATTTCTTCTGCAAGTTGGAGCTTTCACGCAATTATTTTCTTTTCTTTCTTTTCCAAAGAGTCATGTGGGCGTGCCACTTATTCCTCCGAAAGTGCTCTGCTCTGCTTTTCTTTTATTTGGCTGAAAACCATTGAAAATCAACACCAAAATGCTTTCTTCTCTGCTCAACGTCTCTCATAAATACCAACAACCCATACGGTAGTGGTTTGTGCAGGCCAAGAACGATTGCACTCAGGCCGAGATGGTTGGTGGAGAGTCCAAGTCGGGCTTGAAGAAGCTGAGACAGATCAGATTGAGGCTGAGAAGAAGTTTGACGGAGTCGAGACAGATCGCTTCGAAGCCGAGCAGGAACAGATCGAGGGCGAGGAGAGCTTGGCGGAGCTGAGATAGATCGGATTGAGACCGAGGAGAGATTTGGCCGTTCTTTGGAGATTCCGAACAGATCGGATTGAAGCCGAGGAGAGCTTGACTTTTTTTTTTTAGGAATGCCGAGCAGTTCGGATTGAAGCCGAGGAGAGCTTGACTTTTTTTTTAGGAATGCCGAGCAGTTCGGATTGAAGCCGAGGAGAGCTTGACTTTTTTTTTTTAGGAATGCTGAGCAGTTCGGATTGAAGCCGAGGAGAGATCTGACTGTTTTTTTTGGGATGCCGTAATGAGCTAAAATATCATCTGTTGCTCTTGGTTGAATTTCTGAGCTTTCTGTTGAACTGAGACATCCTAGCACCGAAGCTTGAAGTGCAGTCCCCACAGACGGCGCCAATTGTAGGTGGGATTTTTTCGGATAATATTGGAACCGCATCAAACCTCACAGCACGTTGAATCTCAGTCCATTGGAGACTGTTGGATGAAAAAATAGAGTAGAATACAAAACACATAATTTTAGGTGGTTCGGTAACTTGCCTACATCCACATCCATATTTGTAATATATGAGTATAGCTACAAATACAATAAAATGCTTTGTCCGAGCACCATGAGAGATGTTGGGTATATATCATGTGATTCTGTAAAAAGAAACAACAAGAAGAAGTAATTTGTCACAATTAATTAATAATAAAAACTCACAGTGAATGCAGTATGAATAGATCAAGTCTAGCGTTTGACGCTATGTCCTTAAGACAGATTGCGCCCCTCACACTATTAACTTAGTGGTGCTTTGAGACTCGCGGACGTCTGTCTCCCAGGATAAAATGATCTTCGCACGTAGAAGAAGCACAAGCAATCTCCGTGCACAACGAACGTAACAAGTGTCTCTTTCTCTCTCTTTATGCAAATGGGACTCTCAAAGTTGTAGGAAATAACTAACTCAGTATGTAAGTTATTTAGATGAATGAGGGGACACTCTATTTATAGATAGAGTCATACCTCTTCAGAAAAGACACAACATTTGGGGAAATAATAATGTATTAATAGATATATAAATTAGATGGACTGGGCCTAACCTACATGGGTTTGCTTGGCCCACTTTTAGGAGGCAATTTCTCATTCACTCCTAACCATTTTTCCAACAAGAGATTCCCTCTCTCCAGTCTTTTTTTTTAACTTTCTGCCTTTCAGCCAGCCTTTTTTACGTTGCTTTTCCCTTCCTTTTTATAGAATCCTTTTGTCCAAGAATCTGATAGAACTTCACAGAACATGTATATGATATTTTGTAGATATTTCTATGTATATGATATTTTGTAGATATTTCTTGTTTTACCCAGTTGTATTTTACAGCTGCAATATGCTGTAAAGTGAAGATCAAACCCAATTATGCTTCCCCTTCTATTTGTAACCCTGTATGTGTCTTAATTAATTTTTGCCCCACACAGTTATAAAAATAGCCTAACTTTATAGTGTCTTTAATTATATCTTAAAAATCGATATTAACCAAAAAAACAAGACAAGATATGGCCCTTCGATCAGTTTTAATAATATGTTTACTTTGCCTTAAAAGGATCTTTTCAAAACACAAATGAAAATAGGAGACGATGTTACTAAAATCTCTTCTAGAGATGATAGTTTTAGTTTAGATCTAAGGACTAAGATGTCTTCATAAGCTCTCTAGAAAAATACTAGATTTAAACGCCTTTCGGGGAATTCCTTCTTGTTCTTTTTGGCTTATAATTCCTATAATCCATATTTTAATCACTCTAAACAAAATATCATAATAAACTCCTAAACCCAATATAAAATATTATAAGAAATCCTTAAACCCTATCAAAATTTATTTAATGATTAAAATATCAAACTATTAAACACAAGTAATTAAAGATTATGGGAACATTATAACAACTAAATTAAAAGATATATAAATCAACAAATGAAACTAATTGGTCCAATCTAGAATGAGTTTATCCAAATAAAATATATTTAGATGGTTCATTTAATTGTAGAATGTATATAATTATTCACAAACAAATATTTTATAGTATAAATATGCTAAAACCTATTATTGTTTAAAAATTTCAATGACAAAATAACTATCACTTTAAGTAAAAATGGCAAAATGTCCCCATCTCGCCTTAATCCGACCAGCCTTATTCTACCCCATGAAGGCTTTCCTCTTCCTGAATGAAAGATGGGGCTTGGACGGATTTTATCAGTCTACCCACCTTGAATGTGTGTATAAAAAATTTATATGTGGACAAGATCAAATTACACATGGATAACTACTTGTTAACATTACACCAGTCAATCGCTTATTATTAAATTTAATTTTGTTAAAAATTCACTATTAGATTATACGATCTCGTTTTAATTAATAGATATGCCAAATTCCGTATTATTAAGATTTTTCTTGTCATTCAATTCGATCCATTAACTTATATTTGGTGTACTTTTTTTATGACGAGGAAACTTACCAAATCAAAATCATTTGAATCCACCATTAGATAGTAATTAGTAAGCCTTGAATACATGACTCCACTCGCTAGAATCATGTATTGAGTAATCTAAGGGAATATGTTTAAGTTTATAACTCATTCCAAAACTCTTACACATAAAAAAGAAGAAGTAATCAAACAATGTATTTTTGGAAATACACAATTCAACATGCCATCAAATCCCGATCTAATTTTATAACTTTTTAAAAAATAAAATTTAAAACGACGTTTAGAAGAACATAACGACAAAAATCAGACTCTGACCCCACAGAAAACAAAACGCAAAAAACACAGAAAAACCGAATGGTTAAGATAAAGATTGTAGTATATGTGAGTACACTGCCAATGCACCATAACATAACCCGCCTCATTAGCTTCTCCGCTACGCCTACTCCTTTCTCAAAACCCCGCGTCTTTCCGAGCCTGCGAATTCTCTCCTACATATCTCTGCACCCACTAAAACCAAATTCCTCCACCATTTTCACTTTCGGTTCATTTCTCATTTTTTGTTCCCTCTTTCACATCTCACATCGAAACCTTCCTCATTAGGGTTTCAAAGAGAAAGAGTTGGAAAATCTTTTAGCTCTTGATTTCGCTGAAGTGATGCTTATGTACCATTAGTGCTTCTTCAACTATGGAGGCAGTACGAGCCGCCTATTTCAGAACATAGCCCAATATAATTAGCTGGTGGTGGTAGTGATGGGGAAGAGGAGCAACATAGTCGTTTTATCATCGGATGACGAAGAAAATGACCGTTCATTGAGTTCCAATCGGAGCTATTCAAAGCCAAAATCTAGGTCACTGATTACTCGTTCAAACCCTAACCCTAGGGTAGCGAAGAAGGCTCGCATTTCGGGTTCTCGCTCTCGCTTGAGTAAACAATCCAGTAATGTAGATGAGGTATATACTACATTTATGATCTGCAAATTGCTTTATGGCTATTTATTATGTTCCTAGATGATTAACCTGTGTATTTCTTAATGTCTGGTGTTATTGACGATTTGATATCATTCAATGCAGGTTGGATTCTCTTACGAAGATTTTGACGAAGTGTTTAATGGGTTCAAGGTATCTGCTGGTATGCTATTGCTGTAGATTCTTTGTTTGGCGTGGTACCTTTATTACCTTGTAAAATGAATATTGAGAAATCTGGAATTGAGTGTGGAAACTTTGATTCCAAAACATGGCTTCATGACATGCTATGCATTATGTTGTTATGACTTATGTGCTCATACTTCATGTAATAACTTTTTTAAGTATCGAAATAGCTTTCTATTCTTTGTATATTCCCTGTGTACTTGAATAGTTTTCTTTAACGAAATTATACATTGCTTATGTTGAGTTATATTTTCTTAATTGTGAATGGCGCTATTCTTTTATTTATTATCTTTCTGGTTGCTTGTTTATCATTGACCTTTTATAGCTAATTGGAAATGGGATCACGTATCAGGTTTTGGAGGGAGCGATGCAAAGGAGTTATGGGTTGATAAATACAAACCTTGTTCCTTGGAAGAACTAGCTGTTCATAAGAAGAAGGTCAAGTTAATTTGGTCAATTTTGAAAGTATGAATGTTATATTGATATGTTTTGTCCTTTTTACTGCAGGTTGATGAAGTTAAGGTATGGTTTGAAGAAAGATTGAGATCTTCTAAGGTAATAATGTCATTATCATTGCTATTGTTTTGATATAAGGGTTCCTTTCCTTCTAAAAGAAAGGGAAAACAAAAGTAAAAAGACAAAAAGAGGAGGAAGAAACAAATCAGTACTAAAGTGAACTAGCAATAGATTGTGATAAAATATTTAGGATAGAGCAAGTCACATGCAATGAAGCAAGGATGTTTGGTTTCTATGGATTTTATACATTCTATGGATTTTTGTATAAACAAGAGCTCTCGGATTCTTCATCATGGCACAAATGACTGTAGAAACCTTCCCATTCAGGATTTTGCTTTTGTTGCCTGTTTCAAATGAAGTTGGAACTAGTAACAGCTTTTGCAAATGTATTCTAAAATCTTTGCTGTCATTTAAAGGTGGCTTTAGCTAGTGTGAAAACATGGGAAGGACAAGTTGCAATTCACTAGAGTTTTAGGGACGATCATAATGATGATGGAACTGATGAGCAATTTCCTCTATTTTGTAAAAACTAGAACACCACAGCAACATAAAAGCTGTGGCTGCACCGCACTCATATCATCTTAAAATGCCAAGACTTTGACTGCTCATTAGTCATTATACAAAAGGCGCTTGACTGTAGGTTACTGATATGTTGTCTCATCTCTATTGCCTCTAATTTATTTCTCTCTCTTTCTACCAATGGTTTGGAGATTTTAACATTGGGGTCTATAATGTGACCAGATTTTATTAATATAAGTGAGCATAATTATCTCTCTGTTTCCATTTCCTTTTGTAAAGTCACTGTTTTGGAGCCTCATGCTCTCTTCTTAATTTACAGGATGATTCTAGTCACTATGTTCTTGTCATCACTGGGCAAGCTGGAGTTGGAAAATCTGTATGTTGTTCCCCTCTTCATTGATGCATTAATATGTTATCCCTGTTATTGTATTGTCAAAGGATGATTCATTTAGCCAATGAGCTCTTGCTCAACTGGCCTCTCCTCCCCTTATAAGTGTCAGGTGGAAGGTGAGGTCATGGGTTCAAGACCTATTGGGTGCGTGTGTGACTTTCCAATAACAAAAAGGATGATTCATTCATTTTGAAGATCTTGCTTCTCATTTTTTTCAGGCAACTATTCACGTAATTGCATCTCACCTTGGAGCCAGAGTATGTGAATGGAACACACCTACTCCAGTAATTTGGCAAGAACATCTGCATAACTCCAGTGCAGGTATTTAAACTACATTTTGTTCATGGAGTGACTTGTGCAGAATGCTCAAACAAAGTACTATTAGTTTCTTAGTTTCTGATAGTGATTTTTCTTCCCCTACTAGGGATAAACTATACGTCTAAGTTGGATGAGTTTGAAGTTTTCGTTGAGAGAATAAGGAAGTATGGATTGATTCCATCAGCCTCTACTAGAGAGTCAAAATCATCTATCATACTCCTCATTGATGATCTTCCAATGACGAATGGAAAAGTTGCTTTTGGAAGACTTAAAAAATGTTTGCATCATCTTGTACAATCAACTCGGATACCGACAGCTATATTGCTCACAGACTATGGTAACACCGATTCAGCAGATCAGTCTGCGAAATACTTGGAAGAACTGCAGTTGTGTCTTGAGAGTGCTGGGGCTTGTAAGGTTACTTTCTTGGGACAAATTAGCATCCATTATTATGTATTGTTGTTACTGAATGCTCATTTTAAACTGGATTTGGAAGTTTTCAGGTTGCTTTCAATCCTATTACAAATAATTCCATTAAGAAGACACTTTCTAGAATATGCAGACAAGAGCGGTGTAATGTGATTGCTGAACAGATTGATCTAATGGCAAAAGCAAGTGGAGGTGACATCCGACATGCAATTACGTCTTTACAGTTCTGTTGTCTCAAGCCAGATCCCATGCGTTCTTTATCTTTGTGTGATACCACTACCACATATTTGAGAGAAAAACCAGATGAAGTCAGTGCTTTGGAAGATGGATTTTCCCTGCAATTTGGCAGAGATGAGACACTTTCTCTATTTCATGCTCTTGGGAAGTTTCTGCATAACAAAAGAGAGACTGAAAATGCCATAGCATTGGGTATGTTCGGGGAAAATTAAATTATAATTTTAAGTTGTCACACATTAATTGAGTTGAATATGATTGTCAGTGTGTGCTCGGAAAGGGGTGGGGTGGGGTAAATAACAATAATGATTCAAGAATACATAACTGCGAAATTGGGGATTGAATTTTCTCTTATTGACTGGCAATGCTATTACTTTTTCCTACTTAAGATTATTTACATGTGTGCTAATGTGTTGTAGAACAAGATGAATTTCTTGTACGGGAGAAATTATCAAGATTGCCAATGAAAATGGATGCTCCAGAGAAGGTTCTCTGTCAAGCACATGGGCAAGCAAGGCCTATTGCTGATTTTCTACATGAAAATGGTGATATTTTTATCTGCAAGTTGTGATTTCTTTTATGAGTACTACTATTGCTCTCTGTTCTGCACACACACATGAACATGGCTGGTGACTCATGTTATTGACTTACCAAAAACTTGAGTCTATTTAATTCGGTCATACAAAATGCCACTGGTTTCTAACTGTTGCATACAATTTTCTTGTAGTTCTAGATTTCCTAAGTGAGGAGGCAATAGATGATGCATGGGCCGTGGCTTCATATTTAGGTGATGCTGACATGCTTCTTTCTACTTTCCGTGGAATGCTAGCTAAATATAATGAGGCAGAAAATGTTCTACAATCAGCTGCTGCTTCAGTTGCTGTTCGTGGGGTGCTATTTGGAAATTCTCATCCATTGCCGTCTAGGTTACATCTATATGCTTGAATTAATTCTACATATAAGCAGGGGCTTGCAAAATTTGAGTAATATAAAAATTCTTGTGAGTATGTAGGTGGCATGCTATTCGCCGACCAAAGCTCTGGCAGGTTGAGCAATCATCATTGTGCAATAAGGTAGGCTTCAAATTGGCTCTTTCTCTTTTGTAGTTAGAATGGATTGCGTGTTTGGGTTACATGCTTCATGCTGGCCTTAGCTAGGAGCTGCATCCTTAAGAATTTAGCATCTATAAAATCCAATCATAGATCATCTCAAATCTTTGATTTGATGATAATTCTATTTATGAAGCTGGCCCTTAAGAGTCAAGATTTGGGTTTGCTCTTTTTAAATTGGTTGGTATTTGTGATTTGCATCTTTCAACATAACCATGTTTAATACCCCTCAGGGTGCAGCCTAGTTGGTAGGATGTTTGGGATGAGCTGTAGACTTAGAGACATCATGGGTTCGATTCCCACTAGAAGTTTTCCCTGGATTACCCGATTCACGGTTTTGGTGGGTAGGATTAGTGTATTGGAAGGGTGGATCCGGATGGTCCTGCCTTGGTGAGGTTCCTCGTCATTGAAAATAAATTACCGTGTTCAATTACTTCCAGACTCTTTAAACTCTTCCTAAAGGAATACAAACGTACTTTTGTCCATACACTATATTGTTTTGTGACTGTAGTAACTGCCAGTAGTAGTTGTACAGGTCCCTAATTTTCATGGATTTGAATTTAATGAACTATTGTTGCACTGAACAATATGGTCCTCTGTGGTATGAGTACTAAGAATTTATTCATTTTTAAACAGATTGTTAATTGATGTGATGATTGCAGACTGAGATGGTGAAACGTAGATTCAGCGGTTACAGTGGACTAACTTTATCTGATCTGTCGGTTGTGACTACGGAGTACACACCTGTGTTGAAGTGGCTTGGATGTGGAACTTCTGGGGGTCTTGAAACTCATCAGGATTTGATGCAATACAACAAGACAGAAAAAGGCTTTGATAATATGAGTTTGGATGACCAAGAAATTGAGATAACTGATGATGAAATTGAAGATTGGTAAGAGATTGTGCGTGCTTGAGAAGCAGGCTGCATCTGGATTGGCTCTTTTGTAAAAAGTTGATGTAAAATAATTGTCCATTATTCTCTTAAGTTGGAAAATGTGAAGTAGATGTTTTCTGGTATAGGTCACATCTATTCAATTCTCCATTTTGAAAATGTAAGTCCTTTACTAGTTATAAGAAAATTTTAACGGGGAGCTTATATCTGATTTGAGGTGTGTTTATGTTGATGCTTCCTTTGAAATTTCTTAATCGATGCTAGTAGTGGTGGAACCATGAATTTGTTTGTTTTTAGGACGTCAAATAAAAATATAATGATTTAAGTATTTTTGTTTATATATTATATCTACTATGTATAGTA
Source organism: Fagus sylvatica (assembly GCA_907173295.1). Classification (NCBI taxonomy): domain Eukaryota; kingdom Viridiplantae; phylum Streptophyta; class Magnoliopsida; order Fagales; family Fagaceae; genus Fagus; species Fagus sylvatica. The sequence goes on along the minus strand of OU015768.1, from coordinate 12,723,522 downwards.
GTATAAAAGAGTACTATAAAACGATTTAAAATATAAATTAAGTACACTCAATTTTTGAAATTTAAAAAGTAAATTTATTAAATTTGATTTTCTTTATTTAAATCACAAGTCAATAGAAATATCTTAAAAATTGCAAATTAATATCTTTTTATTATTAATTATTAAAATTGGTACTGTTGCGAAATAATTTGAAAGAATAGCCTCTATGTTAAAATCATGTTTTAAAGTCAGGATTTTAGATGCCAAAATCATGTTTTTAAAACACGATTTTAGAGTGCATGGTCCGGACATACATCCTAAAATTGTGACTTTAAAACACGATTTTAAATAAAAAGTTGTTCTCCCAAATTATTTAGTAACAGAACCAATTTTAATAATTAATAATAAAAATATATTATTTTAAATATTTTCTCGCTTAATGTCACCCTTTCACTATAGACTTGTGCTTTCTTTTACATTGTTGATCAAGCCATATAAATATCCTAAAAGAACGGATTATGTCTGTTGGTACATTGCATAAATTACTCTTGTGCAGTGAACACTATTTGAAAACTATAATAAACCAATTGTTGCCAAAATAAAAAATAAAGGGGTGTATACGGAAAATTATAGAATACTCCGAGAGTACATTAAATGCATACTCCTTTCTCTCACATAAGTGATGGGTTCCACCTATGAATTTAATTAGCGGGACCCATCACTTATGTGAGAGAAGAGAATATGCATTTAATGTACTCCCGGAGTATTCTATAATTACCCGTAAGTCTCATATAATCGGCGGAGTTAGCCTTTATGGGCTTCCCATGGTTAGAATGATAGGCCATTATTGCAAACTGAGGCAGCATCATCACGGAGAATTAATTTTTTCTCATATCATTCAAACTCATACAATAATACTAAAGGACTAAACCATTAGCTCTATGACATGTTAGCGAAAGATCAGTTTGTTGGTAAACAAATCAACGAGATACTCTTGCATCAAAACAAAGCTTTCAAAATTTTCTTATGTTCTATAATATTTTGGAAAGAAGGGTGGAAAGTTATTTTGTATAAGTTTGCTCAGGAAAACACATTCTTAATACACTTCCAGAAATGTTAAAAATAAAATTAAAAGACAAAATCAGTCTCTTTAAAATTGGGAGTAAAACTGACTCACAACCAATCTTTCCTAAACTCTGTTTGTGCACCAAGTACGACCTTTTTATGAACAACTATAGTTATATAGCAACAAAACCCCCACCAGTGTGCATGCACTAGAACCAACCTTTGATTAAATGGCAAGCTTTGTGAATTTTGCTACAAAAAGGCCACTAGTTTGTGATGTCAGAGGATCAAAGCGCAGGGTATTTGGTAACTGTCCGTTCTTGCAAGGCCAATTTTTGGAAACTTCAACTTCCTGCAATTCTTTTTGATTTAAAAAGAAGAAAAGAAAAGAAAAAAAGTGTCAGCACACCATAAAGAAAAATTTAGAACAAAAAGACACCAAATAAGGTTCTTCTCTTCTCACTGCAATTGAAAATTTAGAGTAACAACTATAATTGAAACCACTCTGTACTTAGACAAAACAGCTTCTGCTCAACTTTCAAAAAAATATTATTGTTCAATAAATATAGGAAAATGTTATTTCCACCCCGGTTTTTTATATTTCCGCACTATTAGTGCGGAAATATAAATAAAGGGTGTGGAAATAACAGCACCCTAAATATAAATTGAAAATGACTGAACTCTGAATTATCTAAACCATGAGTTTTTCTCCAATAAATGGCAACCACTGAAAGAAAGAAAAGAGAGACCCACTGAACGCAACTAAGATGACTTCCGAGTTGATATCATATGAAGGGAGGACTAATAACTGAACGTGATAAACTTGGACTTGAAATCAAATACTTAAATATGCACTTGACTCAGTTCCACGCAGCACTTTACCCCAAACATGAGAACTGAAGGATACAACGTGCATGTAACATTGAACTATTTGATTACCAACACAAAGAAATTGAAATGTTTTGAACCTGCTCCACAATTTGTCATATTACTGAGCTAAAGCCTTTGTGAATTTCAAACATTTCATACATCAGTTACTATAATTTAAAGCATAAATTTTAAGTGGAATAAACTTCAAAGCACGGAAACCATACCAGCAGAAGCATTTTCCTTGAGAAACTGCTCTACCACCTCTTCATTTTGAGCAACAGTCAAACTAACAGAAAAGGTAGAAGTCAGAAGAGAGGAGCATAACATAATTGTGCGTGTGTGTGTGATTTTTTTTTTTTTGTGTGTGTGTGTGTTGGGGGGGGGGGGGGGGGGGGGGGGGCTGGGTTGTTTTAAGAGCCATAGGAACTGTTAGTGAAAGGCACCTGCAAGTGCTGTAGACAAGTGATCCCCCAACTTTTAGTAATCTAAAACCATTGCTTAGAAGTTTTAACTGCAAGACAAGCATATTTAATATGAAAAAAGAGGGTCAATATAAATGTATGATTATGACTAAAATAAAGCTTTTTTGAAGCACATTTTCAGCCTTAGAATGCATATCTGAAGAATTAAAATCGCAAATTCACAATATTCCATCAATAATTCATTATTTCAGCACATAATGTCTATTGTATCTACCAAATAATATTCCAAAACAATAAATTTTCGGCATATACATAATGGAATAATGAATCAGTTACCTGAAGAGTAGTTAAGCTATCGGTTCTCTCTGCACCCAATACACGACGCTGAAGAGTTGTCCAGCCCCACTGTTCAAATTTTTGGATATGCTTAATTGACCCATCATGTGTGCACTCTGCATCCACAAGGACCTGAATTTAACTCCAACCAGTCATCAGCATATACAAGGCATAAAGAATCATAGCTCAGATGACCTGACTGACTTTAGTTTTCAATTTACCTTGTCATATCCTCGCCTTGAAACCTCACTGTCATAAACAGCTTGATATAATTCACTTTTAGTAAGCCCAATCACTCCAGAATGCCGGCCATAAAATATAAGTTCTGGCTGTTGAGACCCCAGGACTAACTGTGAAGCAACAGTTTTCCTTGCTTTATTTGCTTTTTTCCTTTCTTTATATGGTCTCCTAGATGTCCACTCCCTGAATGCATCTCCCTTTTCTTGCAGTGCAGATTCACCTGTTTAGTACTAGACAGAATGATGACACATCAAAATGTAGATGATCACATTTAAAATTCTCGAAGGCTTAGGAGGAATCCATTTATAGCTAAGAGTAAATGTATGACAACTACATTCCACTTAGATTACATGATTTCGATTCTGAATGAAACCCCACAGGGAGGAGGGAAAATGCAGTTCCATCAGCAACAAAGAGTCGGCATCGATCACCCAGTGCATATTTCTGCAGCATTGTTCTACAAGCCGCTAAACGATGTCTTGCAACATCAACGCCAGTTACAGAACCGGAATCACCAAGAAGGTCTGATATCATACAAAGTTTAGCACCTGAAGATACAAGATACATGAGAAAAAACTCAAAGAATATACCCACTTTACTGAATGAATTAATATTATAAGGGATACATACCAGGGGCAGCACAGAGATCAAGAACATGATCTCCTGGTGAAATATATAGAGCTAAAACAGCAGCTCCGGAAGCGGCATCAATTCCATATATCTAAAAGGCAAGCCAATTAGCCAAAGTAAACAAAAAAAAGGACTAATTGTATTAATAGAATCCCCCTTCTCTAAAGTATCACCTTTCCTTGTTGGTAGGGTTTTGAGGTAGCAATGTGAATATGAGGTGGAAGTGAATAGAATCCAGGTAACCAATCCACTTTCTCAACCTTGCATTTCATCTCACCTTCAATCTCTTCAACACAAGCTTCACAATCAGGTTTCAACCTTTGCAGTCACAGACAAGCAAAAGTGTAGTGTAAGCATGATAATTAATTAATAAGTTCCATTGGCAGTGTATCAAAATTGAATTTTTTTACAAAGCTCCCTATATTAGCAACACGTAGTGAAAAGAAGCAAACAAGATTGCAAAATAATATTTAGGGTTAATAAAGATAAGTGTTTTGAGTTGGAGTACCTTATATAACGAGGGGTCGAATCGGTAGCGGTGTAAATGGAAGGGTCCACTCCATTGGCCTTGAGAAAATCAAGGAATGCGTCCGGCAACGCCAATTTCGAAGTTTGTTCCATTGAACTAGGACTATACAAATCAAATCAGTACAGAAGGTTCCCAGACTCGGAGGCAGAGAAGCTTTCAAATTTTCATCTTTCCCAATTTAAAAAACGATATTTTTTATAATTAAAAAAAACGACATGTCGTACGTGAAAAGGATGAAAACGTTATAACGAAACTAACAACTTTTGTTGAGATCTCAGATCCTTATCCCAAGTCCCAACTATCCACCGTTTCCAAACTAACAATCAACCAATTTTCTTTTTCAATACCATATAAAAAGGAACACACTTTTCTAACATCTAACAAAAAGAAAATGAATGAATGAATGAATGAGAGACTGAGAAAGAGATGAGGGAGGCCTTAATGGTAATCGGATTCTTCGTTTCATATGCCATCACACATACCTCGGCTACTGTTTTTATCGATTCCTTGTCCACGTCCTTCGCCGACCTTCCCGCCAAATTTGGTAATTCTTTTTTTTATCTTTTGTTCTTACATGCTGTTTGGTTGCTGAGAAAACCTAGAGGAAATGATTCATGACTCTTACCTAAATTGGGTTGCTCACTATTCATTACTCTTGACTCTTGACTCGTAAACTAAAACCAAAACCTTACTTTACTCTTAACCTATATCCCATTTTTCGCTTCAATTTAAGCCACTTAAGGATTTCCAAGGGACCTCTCCTAAATTCTATTACCAAATTATATATATATATCTTACTTTACTTTTTTTTAATTGACATTAACAAATTTATTTATTTTTTAAGGTAAAATCCAAAATTAAGTTTTGTACATTTTTTTAGCTGTTGCTGTGAATAGGTCTGGTATATGTGGAGCACTAACAGTAGCAGATCCTGTGGACGCTTGCTCTTCGTTGCAAATTGGTGTTCAATACAATGAAACTAAGCAAACGAGATTGGCTTTGATAATTAGGGGTGGGTGTGCGTTCGAGGATAAAGTCCGAAACACACAGAATGCCGGCTTTCGGTGCCGCGATTGTTTACGACAATCAAGACCAGGGAAACTTGGTTTACAGTGAGTCACCTTGTCCCCTTTCAATTCATAATTCTCTGTAAAAGTCTGGATGATATATCACACAAATTAAATGGAGGTTTAAATTGTGCAACTATTTCAACTGAAAAAAATGGAGAAATTCTGTAGTGTTATAATGTCTAGCTGTCACTTGTTTGCAGTGATAATCAAACCCGAGAACATTACAGTGCATGCGGTTTTTGTTTCCAAAGAAACTGGTGAAATTTTGAAGGAGTATGCTCGAGGGGAAAAAGTCAAATGCTGCATCTTCCCACCTCATTATGAATCAGCCTGGACGGTGTTGACAATATCGTTTATCTCGTTTGTTGTCATATGTGCAATTGCAGTGTTAGTCTTCTATACGCCCAGACACTGGTCGTATTCACAAGGAACAAATTGTCGCTCTCAAAGTGTAGATCCTGAGACTGTGGAAGCTCTACCTTGCTTTGCATTCAGCTCTGCTCATTCGAGGGATTGCCATACTCAAGAAACTTGTGCCATTTGCCTGGAGGATTACAAAGATGGGGAAATTATTAAAGTTCTTCCCTGCCGACATGGTAAGACTTTACTCATATGTTTAATATTAAAGGCATTTACGATAGAGTGGCAGTGCCAGCCTTGCACTGCAATGGGGTACTTGTAGATGTTTTCATTATAGTTTTCCCCCTACATATCAGGGGTATCTATAAAGTTCATAGGCTACCTTGGGGGGTCATGATGCTCTTGAGACTACTCCTGTCCAAAAAGTAGGTTATAGAGCATAAGTGATTCATACTCTTACCTATTAAGCTTGTATCTTATAAGCTGGAGCTCTCATTAGTTATTACAAATATTAGAGTACCACGTTAGGTCCAAGAAGGAAGAACTAGAAGAAGCTGTCCAATATAAAAAAGAATGAACCATTACTATGTCCGTACAGAAGTTGGGCTGGACTTAAATATTATGCACCTACAACATGCTCAATGATATTGTTTTGTGTTTATCACATGATTGTATCATATGTTGCCACATTCTTTTGTTGGTTAATGGAGATCATTAGCATTATAGTATTTATTGCATCAAAATTAAGAAGTACATTTTATATAACATCATATATGTATACATCCAGAGAGATGTGAGTTAATCAACTTGAACTCTTCTTGCAGAATTTCATTCAATCTGTGTGGATTCATGGTTGACTAAGTCAGGGACATTCTGCCCAGTGTGCAAGCATGATTTGGCAACGAAAAATGCATATTCTGATGTAAGCTAAGGCCATTCTTAGTTTTTTGTTTTTGAAGGAGAAATATTGATTTACTTTGTTGAATATTGAATACTTTATAGTACTGAATGCTGGGATATTAAGTAACAACATGTTCATAAAATGAGCATAGTTGAAATGAGAATGTTAAGATGGATTGGTGGAAATACAAAGAAACATAGGATATGAAATGAATGAATTTGATTAAAGAGGGGTGGCGCCCATTAATGAAAAGATGAGACAAAGTTGCTTGAGATGGTTAGATAATGCATAAAGCAGAGCAATTTATCAAAAAAAAAAAAATGCATAAAGCAGAGCAATTAATGCACCAGTGAAGAAGAGTGATTTGATTCAAGTCGAAGGAATAGAAAGAGGTAGAGGAAGACTTAAAATAACATTAGAAGTAGTAAAAAATGACATGTTAATTAAGGAGGTGATATATAGTATGATTTTGGATAGTATAAAATGGCGGAGAAGAATAGATGTGAACAACCTCGATTAATTTGTTGAGAATCCATAGCCAACCCCATAGTTTGGGAAAAAGGCTTTCTTGTTGTTGTTGTAAAGGAGCAATGTTGATTTACTTTGTTGAATATTTCAGGCAGTAGGTCACTTGTTGATCGTGGTACATTTTCTCCCTATGAAAAAATGATCTGTTGTTAATCTGAACTGTTCACAGAATCATAAAATTTACGGTGAGGTTAACCTGTGTCTGACATCCTTTTGTCATAAATGACAGGGTGTTAATCTTAAGGCCTGGTTACTCTATATTGCATGCTGGTTGCACTCCCTTGTCTCATGCTCAAGCTGCAGACCTTATTTTGGCAATTCAAATCTGAGTGCTATCTTGAAACTTGCATGGGAAAGTTTTAAGCATAATTCTTAACTGTTAGATGACTTGCACAATCTGGCATGAAAAGATGGAATCATTTTCATTGCTTACTCATGAGTTAAATGTGGTGGAATATAGTTTCAACAAAATATAGTGAACTACTCAATCCAAGCCTTTCATTGAATGCTTAATTGAGATTCAAGAGGCTTGTGATAAAAAAATAAAATAAAAAGCATGTTGATACAAAATATAACTGTTAGGGATTTGTAAATGAATAAGTGCACTCTTGATTTTACATGGGAGCGGTGATGCTGCTATTTGAGTTATTAATGGCAAATTGATGTAAATCATTACATCAAGTGGTTTTGGCCAGTGTTATTGAAAATCCTAATGATATAAGGTTATAATTTTAAACCAGCCATTAACTTAGGATCAGGCTGAACATTCTTGGTTTCTGGGTTAAGATTTATCTAGTTATGCAGTTATCTGATGAGAGTCTTGTGTGTTGTCCTTGCATGCTAATATACTGTCAATACCAGCAAACAATTCTAGAATTTGCTTCTTGTTAGCCAGGCTTGGGAATCAAGGTTTCAATCAATTATAGGTGATCAATTATTAAAAATGAAACTAATGATAGTATCTGTACTAAAATTTTGTTCAGGGTTCACTACCTTGATGGCAGGTGGGAGTTTGGACATTTTTTCCTTACAAGGGTGGGTGATCCTTAGTTGGTGTCTCTAAGCAATGGTTTTAATACAGAAAGTGCTTCACCTTGTGGATCAATAAGGGTGGCAGGTCTTTGATTTATAAAGATGTTTCGTAAATATGTGCTTATCTTTTTGTCAGACAGAGATAACGTCAACCATGCTTTTATATTCCCTCACATATTTTTAGATGAAATGTAACCTGTTCCTACATTCGCTCACATAATCCTGGTCTAATTGGTATGGCATTGTACAGAATGTGGTTGGTTCTTGGTGAAATTTTGCTGTTTTCTTCTTGCAGGTGAAGAGAGGAATTTGGATATAGAATCAACAAACAAAAATGAAGATTGGCCTAGCTTTTGACATTAGGTATGTAGTTTGTCTTTTTTTGGATAAGTAGGTATGTAGAATGTCTCTCCCTAAGGAAAGGTGCTAGATTTTCACTATTCACTGGCCTTCTATTGCACTCAGAAGTCGAAACCAATCAATCTCTGAAGATCTTTTCTCTACTTTGAATCAAGCTAGTCTGCATTGAACTGTTAAAATGCCCATTTTGAATACTGGCCGGAGGCTTGTTCAACTTTTTTTGGTGTGATTCTTTGTTAATCTTGTTTCCACAGCTAAGTCCATCTGTTTCTTTTCTTTCATTCTTTTTTCATTTCAGGGTGCTCTCAAGGACATCAAATGAACTTATTTCGAAGTTTCTTCTCGGCCTCTTAATAGTCTTGAGAGAAATCTGGGATGATGTCCAAGAGTGCTTTTATGATGTGAATTGGGTTTTTAACCCACACGTTTGCACAGGATACGTTGTGATAGAATGCTAATGAATGATACTATATGCATCATACATACATGTGTGTATGTATACGTGTGTGAGTGATAAATATTTATGAAAGAATGTAAAAATTATATATAGACCATTATGTTATCTAACATAACAGCCATTTTTTATCAGATTTTTGAATGACCAAAGACCAATACTATTATTGCTCTATATTGATAGGTGATCTCAATATCCCAAGTGTAATGTCCGGTAATGGTTGATATCCATGTTGTGGCGGCCAATGAACTAATCATGGATTGCTCTATAACTATAAGTGGGTCAGCAGAAAACAGGAATTTTACAGAACATGGCATGAAGATTGCTTTTCATGCTACTCCTTGCAGATGGTTCGCCAGCTCAGTCCCAACTCCCAATTGTCAATTTTTCTATGATCCCCCCATGTTTGATTTGTCTGTTTCGTTTCAGAGTTATCTGTAAGCTTATTGCAATTGACTACTATTTACAGGAGCCCATGCTATTACTTCCTTGTGCATTTTGCTTTTAGACTTGGCGCATAGTGCTGCTACCTGCTAGCTGGATGACATGAATCATGATCTCGTACCCTTTAAAATGGAGAGGAGAAAACCAAAGTGAATTTTGTCAGATTTTTTTCATTAAAAAAAGAAAGAAGAATATTTTAATAGATTACATGACTGCTACAAAAACATTTTTTGAATATGTGGGCTTTTGCCTTTTGGTACAAGAAAAGAACACAAGGAAAAATTACTAACGACATGGCGCCATCACTAATTGTTGTCAGTTGTGGTAAGGACACTTCTAATGCTGTTGATGATTGCTATATTCCTTTTTTAATGTAGAAGGAAATGCGTGATGACTCGTGCATTAGCATTCTTAATAAGAAGTCTGAAGTCTGTACTTTTCTAGTATTGCTCAACCATTATTGCCAAGAAAATGTTGTTGTCAAAAGATTTATCTATTTGTTTTTTGCTTCAAAAGATTTCGCAGACGTATATGTAATTAGAAAAGCAGATGTTTTAGCTTTTCCTATTCAATAATACAACAATAATTTATAGGGGCAAAGTTTGGTGGAGTTCGAGTCAGTCCCAACTCCATGTTGCGTTTAGTGGAGCAGGACTGAGATCCAACTGCCCAACTCCTTGAATCAAAGCGCATGTTTTTTCTCATGGCCACGTGGCATGATGTCATTGGGCCCTATATAGATGGAACATTATTACTTATCCATAGCACCCTTGACCCTTCCCACAGAAAATGAATTGCGTTTAGCAAACAGCTGCAATAGCAGTGACTAGTTAGCTTCCTCAGCCCACGTTTTGCAACGTCAGCTGGTTTTTCTTCTGGCAAATCAGGCGAACAGCCCCCTGATCTGAAAAGTCAAAAGCCAAGTTGTATATAAACACCGTTTCCTCTTCATGGGCTCTTTAGAAAGGTTTAATTCAGAACTATTACTGCAAAATTTGATATGGGTTTTTCCTGGGCTATGTTCCCTCGTGTTTTGTTTCTTCTTCTTATTATTATATTTTGTAGCTCGGGAGCAGAAGTTGTCACCGTTGATGTTCATGCAGCTAAGGACCAGATCAAGTCTGGCCACAAATATCTAGATGTTAGGTACTTAAAGGCTTTTTGTTTTGCTTTCGATCCATTTCTTACTCAAATTACTGAATTTTATAGATGTAACGAACTGGTTTTAATAAATAAATAAAGTTTTAAATATAAGTTATATTCTATTACTTCTAAAAAACTTTGAAACTTTCTCCAAATTGTATTAGGACGGTGGAAGAATACAAAAAAGGGCATGTGGGTGCAGACAAGATCTTGAACATTCCATACATGTTCAATACACCAGAAGGTAATTTAAATTTCTAACAATAATAAGCTCCCTTGTTGGTATTTTTTATTTATTTATTTTTGTTTGCAATATCGATATCTTTAATAAATCAATGAAAAATCATGTGATTTTGGCCTTAGGTAGAGTGAAAAATCCTCAATTCTTGAACGAGGTTTCGTCTGCTTGCAACAAAGAGGACCATCTTATTGTGGTAAATTGTCTTGTTTCTTGAAATTTCTTATTGTTTTTCAGCAAAATATTTTGGAGTCAAGAATAATGCTCCCGTCACCGACTCACCACTCATCAAAAAAGGAAAAAAATAGATTTACCTTTAATTATGGTCCAATGTTTCTTAGCATGGACATAATCTTATGTCTCCTTCTGTTGATGTTTTCTGAATAGGGTTGTCAAAGTGGGGTCAGATCTCTGTATGCAACTGCTGATCTTCTTAGCGCTGTAAGTATATGAAAATTAAATTAAGTTAATCATATCTTCCAATTATTGGTTAAAAAAAACATATCTTTCACAAATAAATATCATCTATCCTATTTTTTGTGTTCCACTTTATATTACATCAACTACAATATACCATATCTCATATTGTGTTTGATTTGTTTCTATTTTAAATTTTAGTTATTTTATAAGATTAAAAAAAAATGTGGTGAATTGTAATTGATGGAGTATAAAGTGGAATACAAAAAGTGGGATAAAAGATTTGTATTCAATTTCCATTTAGTTGGTCAGATAGTTAGATAGTCAGATTTCATGCTAAATTAAATAAAGCTACTAAAACATCATAATCTCCACAACTTTTTAGAAATTTCTTCATCTTGTTTACCTGAATTGAGTGTATGACCAAATTTCTTATTTTGGGCGTGTTGTTATTTGTTACATCATTTTCCTTTTAAAAAAAAACTGAACAACTAAAGTGGAACCCTCGGGGTTAAAAAAAGGATAATTCAAAACAAAAACTAACTTGTAGTAATTAATGAGATGACAGGGTTTCAAGCATGTGAGCGACATGGGAGGAGGTTATCTCGCGTGGGTGGAGAATGGGTTTCTTGTGCAAAAGCCAGATGATGAGCTCTAAATGTATTTAACAACCATAATTTGCAGCCTAAAGCATAAGCAGAAGAATGGGAGAATAAATTTTTGGTTATTTCAACTCTTGAAGTATGTAAATTATTGGACTAGCAAAATGTTGTGCCCTATGTAATGTACTTAATTTAGTTTTGCATGTTGTTAAATAATAATGCTAGCTTCACGCACTTTTTCAACAATTTTTTGCATATCTAACTTTGGTTTTACTCTTGGCATCATAGCTATTGGTCTTTTGGCCAATGGCACCTCAACTCTTATTAGTACGATAATATAGTTTCGATCTCTCATGGCTTCACTTAAGGGGGAAAAAAATCTCTTCCAAAGAGATTACAAATACCGTTTCATCCTCTAACAATATCTATCATCAATCCAAGAATTAACGGTTCAAATTAAATTTGGCTAGATTTTTTCCCATTATGAGGGTCAAAGGAATTGGTCTCACCCTCAGCCGTATGATATGGAACAAATTTGTTTATTTATTTATATTTTTAAAAAGGGATATTAACCAAAGGCTTCCATTTTTTTTTTTGTTCATTGTCAAAGGCTTCAATTGGACTATAATGGATTCAGCAGTGTAATACATTAACAAATGATGTGTATTTACTCCGGGGCGGAACTACCCTTTGGGTAATGTTTTAACAAATTTTCATAATATATATATTTTTGCAACTTTTTAAAATTTTTTTTTTTTTAATATTAGGCCTTAAAATCAAGAATTGATCCCTAAGGGTCCCCCCCCCCCCACCCCCCTCAAAAAAAAAAAAAAAATGTCCAAGTTAGTCCAATGGTTTTATAATAAGGTTTATTAAAATAAGTTTTTTGTTATTGTTGTTAAGTTAAATGAAATAAAAAACTAAACAAATGAGATTTAATGTTAAGGGTGATAGTATTCAAAATAATAAGGGATATTTAAAAAAAAAAAATAAAATAATGGTGATTTTTTGTATATATCTATAACAAACTAGACAACTTATGTATACTCATTTTAAGGATTTTGAGTGAAAGCTATAAATTCAAATCAGGACGGAAAAAAAAAAAAAAAAAAAAAAAATCAAACTAACCTACCCAAAGAAAGTAAAAATATTAAATACTATAAAAGTGGGTTTGAAAGTCTTGGTATCCTTTGAAATAAGGGTAATTATACTATACTTCGGGAGTACATTAAATGCGTACTCCTTCCTCTCATAGAACTTGTGGGTTCCGCTAATTAAATTTATGGTGGGACCCATCACTTCTGTGAGAGGAGGGAGTACACATTTAATGTACTCCAGAAATATTATATAATTTTCCTTGAAATAATAGGTGTCGATAATTCCTTTCCTCTTTTTGACTTCAATAGTCATAATGATAGAGCTGCTCTTTACAAGTCTTTCGCCGACTGCTCAACAACCAGAGTAAAAGTCGAATAAATTGTAGGAGAAGTAATTGTGAAATACCAAATCCAATTAATATATGACCTTCCCCAAAAACAACAATACAAGTTACAACATTTCTGGCCCGTTCGGATTGTTCACTCGGGTGGACCAATGTTGCCATAATCTAAAATGTTTGTTTTTTATATGTCGAAAGTCATACTTCATATTAAAGTTCAGATTATTAAAAATATATATATATCTCAAAATTTTTTTTTTTTTTGCTGTCTGGCTATTCACCTCTTCACAACAAATTATTAAATCAAATAAGTGCAAAATTCCAAAAGCACCCTTGTGAAACAGGAATGTAAGCAATATTCTGTCAACAAAATGATTAAATGAATGTGCCAAAATTGGTATTTCAATAGTAAAATTTTAAATTTATGTCATTTTGATTTTTTGTTCTTTTCCAATTGATCATCATGATCCGTGACCTTTTCATGGAAAAGACCAAAAAAAGACAAAACAAAAAACATAAGCACGTTCAAACCCCCAAGTTCCAAGTTCCAATCATGCAATGCCTGGCACATTATGCGACCAATGATGTCCACCTAGCTTGTGACACGCCATGCACGAGTTCTTAAATTCTCTGATGCTACGGTCTCAAATTTTTGTCACAGCGAAGCCCACCAATCCAATTGGCAACAGCTACTACTATTAATGGCCTGCAAATGCAATTAACTCTGCATCAAAGAGACAACTGGACTGGGTCAACATTATTCATTTTGTTGAAGATTTGAACTACCATCAGTATTAGACACCCCGGAAACAAAATTGTTTCAGTGTTTGTGGGTTTGATTTGAGCCAAAAAAATGGAGGGAGATGGAAGATCCTTGGCTGAGACCCCCACTTGGGCTGTTGCAACTGTAATCACTGCCATGGTTACTTTTGGCTTCTTCTTTCAAAGCTCTTTGAAACGCTGTGGCAAGGTAAAATGACCACCTTCTCTGTGATGTTTTATTTTTGCATTCATTTTTCATCAATGTTTGTGATGATTAATAATTTAATATGCCTCTTTCTTATAGTGGTTGGATAAGACTAAGAGAAAACCTCTACTTGCTGCTCTGGAAAAGATTAAAGAAGGTAAAAATTGAGGCTTTTAGAGATGGGTTCTGTTTGATTTCTTTATTGTGGAATTGTTTGGAAATTTTCTTTAATTTCATTATTTGGTTGTTATTTGCAAGCAGAATTAATGCTTTTTGGGCTTCTGTCATTATTGATGGGTCACTGGATTGTTTTTGTGGCCAAGATTTGTGTGAAATCCTCGGTCTTGAGCAGCCAATTCTATCCATGTAAATGGGAGGGTGGTCTCCGATTCCAACCAGTAGAGCACATACCTGTTTCACGCTCAGATCATTTGAATAACTCCATTGTCAGAGAGCAGGTCAAAATTGAAAATGGGCAGCATAATTATTGTCCTGAGGTAGTTTCCTCCCTCTTCATTTAAATTTAGGATTTTTTTTTTCTGGAATTGAATTTAGGATGTTTAGATATAGATAATAATGCAGCTATCAATGTTTCTTTAGCAAATAGTTTTTTGTTAAGTATGTATCTAATAATGTAATGCCAGTTTCTAATAAGTCTCAGTAACCTGTCAATTTTTATTTTTATTTTTGAAATTGTTATTTGCTTACAGGGTCATGAATCATTTGCTTCTCATGAAAGTCTTGAGCAGCTTCATCGTCTCGTATTTGTTCTTGGCATTACCCATGTGTTTTACAGCTTTATTGCCATTGCATTGGCCATGATTAAGGTTAACGTATCTATTTAGTTCAGCTTTATTGCCATTGCATTGGCCATTGCATTAGACTACCTTCTTTAGTTCTCCTTTGGGGCTTAGTTTTTTGTTAAATGAGCAGTAATGTCTAAAATTTAGCTTATGCAGATCTACAGTTGGAGAGCATGGGAAAATGAAGCTAAATCTATGGCTGTCCAGAGCTTACTAGGTGCGCAGTTTTCCACCTAATGATTATAATGATGTCCTTAATAGTCCATCAATTTTTAGCTGGGCTTCTTTTAGATGCCTTACACAAACTAGTGTTTTGCCCTAACATATTAAGTTGTTGAATTCTAGAAACTTCACAAGCTACGCCGGAGAATATAAGAATGAGGCGACTATCAACTTTCATTTCTCACCGCACGTCCCATCCATGGAGCCAGCACAGAGTTCTTGTTTGGCTGGTATTCTCATGTCCTTCTCTTTCTTTGTTGAGAAACATATTTTAATATTACTTTTAAGATTTTCCAAAACAGAAAAATCCCAGTTCAACTTGGTCATATCTGAAACAACTAAAGGACAACAATGCAAACCTTACACTTATTCTAAAATTGTCCAGTTGCTCAAATAAATTCATCTCCTTGTATCTGAGTCATCTGTCAAGTGTCAACAAACACAAATTAAAGTTACTGAAGCAGCAATAACATATTTCAGGACAAAAGGAGAAAATAAGGGTCTTGAAGTTGTATATTTGTTCAATTTCTACCACTATAGCTGCTCCTTCTTATACAGATGAGCCTACATATACATACATAAACTATACTATACATGTATTCTTTTATAAATATTCATACTTGAGTGTGTGCTAATAAATTTAAGATGATTAGAGAAAAAGCTTATAATTTCTCATTGCATGTAGCATGACAGAAGATTCTCTTTTCATTCTTTGGTTTTCTTGGCTTATATGGGCAGAATTTGCTCAAGTAATTTCAAACTAAAATTACCTTAATCTGCAGCTTTGTTTCAGCCGCCAGTTCTGGACTTCTATAAGTCGAGCTGACTACATGGCCTTGCGCTTGGGCTTCATCACTGTATGTTTTTTTTTTCAAGTTTAAATGGAAGTGTTCCACCTATATCTTTTGATCAAAGAGATCTGTTAAATATAAAATACTGTATGTTTATATATGATAGCTATTAATTCTTATCTGCATGATCCTTCACTTTGGTGGGCTATTGCTGCAAAATCATGTAAACAATAGCACCTAAGACGTTGGAGGATTAAAGAAAACAATTTCAGTAGTAGAAGATAGAGTTAACTTCATTGTCTACTTTCAAATTTTGATATAAATAATCTTATCCCACAAATGGTATAAAATATCCTACTGCCACATTTGCATTTCTTTGGTTCTTCTTTTCAATTTTATTTCATCTTCAATTCTTAAAATGCAAATATAATGTGGCAGGCCGTGAGACCAAATTTACTTGGCTAACTTTGATGTTTTTGTTTCTTCCTTTGTAGACTCACAGATTTCCTCTAACATATGATTTTCATAATTATATGCTTCGAAGCATGGAGGAAGAATTCCGTGATATTGTTGGAATTAGGTACTGTTTATTTACTCTTTTTTTCAAGTTGGCATTTCTTTTGAATTAATGTACTGAATAAATTCTGCTAATTTACTTTTGCCTTGATCTCAATTGTAAGGTTTATTTAAATCATGAAAATGGATTTATATGTAGTGTATAGATAGATTAAATGAACTAATGAACAAAGAAAGTTTCTCTATTTATGTGGGGTTTTCCGTTGTTTTGTTCTTTTCCCCTTCCTTGAGTGTGATGCTTATGAAGACAAAGTGAAGCCTATGTCCTGTATACTTTATGATGAATCTATTAGAACTTCAAAATGCATCAAGTAACAGATTTGCATATATATGATGAAAGTTGGATGTGATCAGAGATATATACTTTGATTTGATGGCAAAATACATAGGTGTTCTCAACTTTTGGCCTATGAATCTAAACCAGGATGTTGTCTTGCATTAAATGACATTGAAAACTATAACAACTGAATCAACCAACACAAAGTTCATTGGCAGTTAGACATGGTCCTAAATTGTTGGTCACATACCTGCTGGCTCTTTATGCCTTCATATTCTAGATAATAATTTAATATACTTTTGTTGTTGCCTCAGTATTGTGAATGTCCATTGGTGTTCTACAATCTCTTAAAAGGACAGAATTTTCCTCCAAACCAATTTGGAGGAAAATTCATCTAACCCACTACACGGAGATTGAAATAATCATCCACTTGTGCTTTTAATCATTTGACGTATTAAATATCACATGACCAGTTGATAAGTTATGTTCCTGTGATAAAAGTAAATGTGGATGGCCATATGAACCACCATTAAAAACAGAAGGTAGCCCTGTTGGGAATGAAATTGTCCTAAAATTCCATTAAGTTTCTGAATGCTATATAAAGACAAAAACACCAGTTGCAAGATTTATTAAATAAGAAAATCACCACAGTGCAGGTGCACATTTCCTGGTATATGCACTCACTATACTAACTTCATTTGAGTGGTAGTCAAAGAATTTATTTTTGTTTGATCATTAATCCATTCGTATTTCATTCTTTTTTTCTTGCCTTAAGTTTGCTTTTCTTAGAATTACAGACTTTGTCAAAATACAATTTCAAAAATGTGTTTTATGGACTGCAATGTATAATTTTAACAGTAGCCAAGTTGTTATGAGTAGTTATTGCATGCTCTGCAAATTGATCTGATTATTTCTATGGGCTCCTTTTTCAGTGTGCAAAATTGTTCTGAATTTGGTTATTGCTTTCTCTGCAAATTGACTTGATTATTTGGGCTCTTTTGCAGTGTGCCTCTCTGGATATATGCAATATGTTGCATTTTTCTAGATTTTCATGGTAATTTCTTTGAATCTTAATATGCTTCAAACTAAAGAACTTAAAGATGGTCTGAAGCAACTACAGTCACCCCATTTTTAACATATTGAGTTGAGCTGTCCTGGCATTTAAACTGTGTTGGTGTAAGCAAACACCATTAAAGTTGAATAAAATAGTGTGTTTAGTTTTCCATGCCTACAGGAATCTAAGAACATCTAATGAAGTGGCATAGGCATAAATATGCGGTTCTACTGAGCCATTTTGAACATCTCAACAGAATTGAATGGTCCTTCATGTTTTAAATAAGCATTGTATGTACAAATTCATCATTTGAGAAAACGGGCACAGTGTTGAAATCCTATCAGTTTAAGTCAAAAAAATGCCACTGCCACATTTTACTAAGCGTGTGTTGACAGCTGCCATTTTCTGTAGTGGCTCCCCTCACAACAATGGGTGTTTTACATATAAAAGACAAATCTAACAATTCAATTTCCTTGGGATGTTCACAATGCACTTTGCTTTGAATATTATCGATGTAGTTTTTCTTTCTTAGATGTTTTATGCTATCTGTAGTTATGGGGTTAATGTCTAGACTATGAACCATTTAACTTCCATCCAGGAAGCAATATTTACTTTTGGATTTCCTTCCTTCCTGCAATTGTAAGTCCCCACCATCCATGTTCTTTTTAATCCACAGTTACAATCTGCTTATGTTTCACTCCTTTCTAATTTCTTTCTTTGTTGACTTATATGTTAGGTGATCCTCATAATCGGTACTAAACTACACCGGGTGGTGGTAAAGTTGGCTGTTGAAATCATGGATGACTGTCCATTTATGGAATTTCGTCAGTTTAACCTGAGGGATGAGCTCTTTTGGTTTGGGAAGCCCAAGCTTGTTTTATGGCTAATACACATGATATCCTTCCAGGCCAGTGAATCAAAAGCATACATTTTGGCTTCTGAAATATTATTGTGGGACTGAGCTCTTACATACTATACGAATTTATTTTGCAGAATGCATTTGAGATGGCCTCATTCATTTGGTCCTTGGTAAGAACTTGATTATACTTTTTATCCAATAACAACTTGGTTAGAGTGGTTGTCCTACACAAAGAACCATTCTGCTCTGATACCATGATAAAAGTATCACTTCTCCCAAAAGCTTAAACTGTCAGGAAATAATAAATTTAATCATTTAATCATTATTCTAACAACTGTTATACATCACTATTATGTCATTGTATCAGCCAAAGCAAAGAATTATGAATTAAACAAAGAGAAAAGTAAAAGTAAAAGCATTGTGCAATCCAGAAGAGTAAGATAAAATAAAATAACAACCTACGTAAACAGAATAAACAAACTAAGTCCACACTACCAAAAGAAAAAAGAAAAAAGAACAACCTACTAAAACGAAGAAAGTCAAATGTGAGCCCTTATTAACAGAGTAATATTATACATAAATTGATTCATAACCTAGTTGATGGGTGCATTGTGTTCCATGTATACCAAAGGAAAAGAAAAGGCCAAAAGGTGAGTGTAATACTTCATGCAGTCATGAAGAGAAGGAGTGAGACTTTAGGAATCATATTTTAACAAAGCACAGAGGGTTCAATTTTTTACTCTTTTTTTTTTACCTAACTATCTACATTTAAACAAACGAAACAGAATTGCAAACGGCTGTACAGTTAATTTTGTGCAATTTTTAATTACTTGGCTGGGTGGACACAATTCTGTTCGACTTGATCGTTTTGCATTAAAACATGTTTACCGCGTCACTAGCTTAGGTGGTCTGCTTAAATAATCAGTTTGGCTTATACCAGCTCACCAAGTTACCAATCTTTAATAACTATGCTCATTGGTTGAAGAGCAGTCATGAGTTTGTTCATAAATTTGATCTAATCCTTTAGCAGGCATTACAACTTAATTGTATATGATGATTGTAACAATCCAGTCCCTAAAACTTTCAATATGTATGTGTAGGGCTGTAGGCACATATTTGTGTGTGCCAGCATGTGTGCATGTGCATGAGAGAGAGAGAGAGTCTTATTACTTGTTAGTGCTTTATTGCCATAGAATATCCTCTTTATTTTATTTGTATTTTCTTAATTTTTTTAATCTTTATAGTAATTCCCTTAGCCTAAGCCGACCCCAAAATTTTGGGACTACGCTTGGTTGTCATTGGTTTTTGTATAGTAGTTCCCTAATCAAACAAGTTGCATCCCTTAAGTAGAATATGGCTCAGGTTTGACATTGCATTAAATTCCATCACCATCAAGTCAATGATACCCGATGCATTACCTCCATCAGCAAATCCCTGGGGTACTTCGGAAAGTCACCAGTGGATAATCTTTGTAAATTGTTGGTTTGCAATTACTAAAAACAATTGAATTAAGTGCAATTGCATCTTTTTTGTGTATAAAAATTTGGCTTAGTTGAGTAGGCATACAAAGAAGATGTAATAAATAACAAGATTGGTTGTCTCCATTGCCACAGGAGTAACTGCCAGAAATTTTCCTTCTGGTAAGTGCCAGACTTTATTTGTGATGCTAACTGTAACTCTTTCTATCCAGTGGGAAATTAAGGGGCCTTCCTGTTTCATGGACAACCATAGATTCCTTGTGATTCGTTTGTCATTTGGGTATGTATCTTTATTATAGTGCTCCCATCTTTCTTACAATCCAAAAACAATTTGCTTTCTTTTCTCTCAGGACTACAATGCAGTTTTGTTGTATATGGCATCAGTCTGGTAGATTATGATAAGTTACTGGTTACTGCAGGATCATTTCTCAGTTCTGGTGTAGCTTTATTACCTTCCCACTCTATGTTATCATTACACAGGTCTGGCTTTTCTTCATCTTCATCTTCATCTTCATCTCTTTCTCTATCTCTCTCACTCACTATTACAATCGTGTAGATGGGTTCGAGGTTCAGAAAGTCTGTAATCTCTGAAAATGTAAGAATATCACTATCTAGATGGCTGAGGAGAGTAAAGGCCAGGAATAGTTCGTCTAATGTTGCACTCCTGGGTGCAAGCAACTACATCGTTGGATTCTATGGTGCATGAGACGGGAAGAAATGACGACTTTGCCTCAAACAGAGTGGAAGGAAGCTCCTCGGGAATTCAGAACACATCTTTCTCACATCAACAGGCCTCAATGTCAAAGGATCAAATTTATGAACTATCTCCAAATGATACAACACAAGTAATGGTTTCTGGTCCTCTTTATGACAGTTATAGCAGTGATGATAGTGATCATGACAACAATGATGGTGATAAAAATGACGTCAAAGATGATTCATGTCTCCTTCAACCTTAAGCTTTTTATGTTTGTATGTTAATCAACACTAGCATCAGATTGAAGGCATTGGATGGATTGTAATATCATCTTGCTAAAATGGCCAAAAAAAGAAAGAAAGAAAGAAAATATATTGATAACAGGTAATTACCTATTAACCATTATTTATCGTCTTTGTAGAGTGGTTCATATAGTTTCTTATTCACCCCAAATGAATAAAAACTTGGGAAAAAAAAGGTTTCAATACACAGATTGGCATAAAAAAAATGGGTATTGTTCCTTCAAACTTGGAGGTCTCTTGGGCTGAATTGCCTTTGTGTACAAAATGTTTTATTTGAATGAAAATAGGAGGGAGGTCTCACTTGGACTAACACCGAGTGTGTGAACTACGGCCCAGTGGGGTCAAACGTGAGTCTTAAAGTGATGACCCAACTGATAATACTTTACTTTTTAGATCGAGAGTTTTACATAAGAGTTGCTACTTATTTTATTTAAATTGGAAATATAAGAAAACCAAAACAATGAATTGAAATTTATCACTTTATTGATTGAAAATGTATAATTTACATTATGCGAATGTAAAAGAAAAATTGCATAATAGGTAGGTGTTAGGCACCCACCTTGCTCAGCTTAAGTTGGTATTCTAGAAAATAATGGTCAATGGACTCATGGCATGCAATCAAGAACATAAAAACATGTTAAAAAAAAAACAAAAAAAAAACATGTGTTATAGATAGAAAAACAAGATTTAGAAATTAAGGTTTAGCATATTGTCATCATGATATCATATTGAAAAACCTAATTCTAAAACTAGCTCTCTTGATTCTAATTCATCCCATGTCATCAATCAAGAACATGTTTTTAGTCATGCAAGAATAAAATTTGAATCTAAACTACTTCGGTTGGTTTTACACTTACATGTACCAATATTGATTTCTCCAAGAACAGGTTTGTGCATTCTTTGGGATGAGGATTGAGCTTCAAGCTCTGTGGGCAGCACCTCTCCCTTTGAATTACCTCTTCAAATCTCCTTCTTTATCTTCAAAAATTTGGGCAAAGTAACGATTTGTTCTTGATCAGTTAATTGTTTACGATCCTAATGAATTTATCTCATATTTATTATCTTAGAAATTGATCGAATAAGTGTGTGTATAAGAAAAAGAAAGAAAGAGAGTTAAATATTGAGCCAGAGCCATTGCCACTCAAATTCAAAGTGTTGATCCTTTATATGCTTTGCGATTTTTTCGTATTTCTTATTAGTTTTTTTTTAGATAAATTCGACTTGAGACCTATTTTTTTAGCCTTAAGGTCAAATAATGTTAGTAGATATTTAGGAATTTTTGATTAATTTTTTTTCCCTAGATAATCAATAAAAAAGGAAAAAAAAAATTATCTACTAGAATATCCAACGCATGCATATGCACACTTATTCTAAGCTTAAACCAATGGGATTATGATACGTAATCAATTTTAATTAGTTTATTAGAGAACCAATTATAATTAATTAATCATAATTATAAGTGTGATTTTTTTGGGGTTTTATATGGTAGATTTGATGCTTTGATCTTGTTTTTGAGAGTTTTCGTGGAGTGTGATTGGTGTTTTTGTGAAAGATTTGGGGAGGGAGGGATATGTTTTCGACAAGGTTTCGGTTTGAGATATGAGGATGGTTTTTGAGTTTGACGGAGAAATGAGAAGAATAGAAAGGCGAAGATAAGGGCAATGCGTGTAATTTCACAAAAATTAATGAACAGCATGGCAAAAGCATATCGTAAAACGTGTAATACATGCATTAGCCACTTGGTGCAAGCCTCAAGTATACTTATAAAAAAAAAAAGTATACTTCATAGTAATTATCTTTTATTATATTAACTAAGATAGAACATTAACTGAGCAAAAAAAAAAAAACTATTAATATAGAACATTATGGTATATAATTAAAATAGTATAAAAAATGAATAATATATTTTTATTTTAGATTTCCTTAATTTTAGGTTAAATTCAAATTCTTCTCAATGATGTTTGACCAATGTTATCGGGATACAAAACTCTTAGCATAACTAGTTTTATATTTACTATAAATAATCTTCTTCTAATCTATTAGTCCAAATATTTAGGTAAAGGAGAAAGATTTCTTTACATGATTTTTTTTTTGTTCATCTTTAATAGTTAATGTATATTTAAATGTTGATGAAATAGTAAAAATAAGGCTAAAATATTGTTTTCGTTCTTAAACTATTCATGAGTTTCGTTTTTTGTCCTTAGACTTTGAAAAAGTTCATTTTTACATATGAATTTCGACATTTTATAAAAAAATCCAGAAACGAAATTCATATGTAAAAATGAACTTTTTTAAAGTTCATAGATGAAAAACGAACTTTTCAAAGTTTAGGGATGAAAAACGAAACTCATATATAAGTTTAGGGACGAAAACAATAGTTTAACCTAAAATTAAATCCACTTATTTTAAAATAGATTGATAAAATTTTAGAAAACTCTTAATAGAGTTACCTGAATAAATCTAGAGGATACTAATTCTGCCTAAGAATCAATCTTTACTCATAGTAAGTTTGGCATTGTAATCCGTGGAGAAAAATAGCAATATTAAATGAAAACGCAAAAAATAAAAATAAAAATTGGCACTTGACATTGCAGTAATCAAAACGACAATATTTATGTGGTCGTTCTACTGCAAAGCAGACTTCGCACGAAATCATTGCAGAACAGTGACCGCACCTGATTAAAACCTCTTGTTATTTGTAGCAATCACCAGCAACCCTCTTCTGCAAGTAAACCCCAATCTCTCTCTCTCAAAAGTACTCAAAACTCTCTCTCCCTTTCGATCCTTCAATTCTCTATCCAATCTCGCAACTATGGTACTCGAGGTAATTCTTCTTTTTTCTTCAAATCCCTAATTTCAACTTCAATCCCTAGTCTTTACCACACTACAAGTCGGAACTTTTAAATTTTCCCTCTTACTTTTCCGCAAATTAGGGTTTTCTTTTCGATTATTGATGCATTCATTGGCTTTGATTTTGTTGATAGGCGACAATGATCTGCATCGACAACTCCGAATGGATGCGGAATGGCGATTACGCTCCGTCCAGATTTCAAGCCCAAGCTGACGCTGTTAATCTTATTTGCGGAGCTAAAACACAGGTTTATGATTCTTCTTTTCTTAGTTGTGGGAGCTTCCCCAATTATTTGTTTTGTTGCTGAGAAAATCGAGTAAAATAAAAAAGAAAGCTTGGAAACTCAATTACTCCACTCAGTCTCACTTTAGTTGTTATTTGGTATTTGGATTTTGGATTAGGGTTGCATTCTAGAGCTCAATGAATTTTGTGGAAATTTTACCATGTTCATATTTGTCTTTGGCCTATTGGTTCAAATCCCACTGGTTGAGGAATTTTTATGCATGTGTTATGAAAAAGGGATTTGTATTCTATTTGTGAAGTAGTGTGGGGCATATGTTAGTAGGGTTTGTTTGTTTATGATTCACAGTTTTGAATAAATGTAATGGGTTACTTATCAAAAAAAAGAATAAATGTAATGGGTTATGTGTACAGTCTAATCCGGAGAATACAGTGGGAGTTCTCACAATGGCTGGAAAAGGGGTTCGTGTTTTGGTCACTCCTACCAGTGATCTTGGCAAGATCCTCGCTTGTATGCACGGTTAGTTCTTTTCTTTTACTTGTTTCATTTTGGTCTTTCAATTTTTATGTTCAGGAATTTTAATACTGGTGATGATCTGCTGCCCTCTTTCATGGTTGCAAACATTAGTCTCCCTATGATATGATTGTACTTTGTCAATATCTATACTAGGGGGTGTCCACGGGTTGGGCGGACGCGGCCCAACCATGTCAAGTGACAGAGCTTTCAACCCACATCTCCAAGCTGCTTTCGGGTGGCCGGATGGGTCACCACAATTAAATAAGAAATTATAAAAAAAATTCAAAAATCCCTCAAGTATTTCAGCATTTTCTAGAGAGCCAAACACAACAAGAAGAGTAAAAATCATTCAATTTTTAAACAATTTGGGGAAAAAAACCACAGGCCAATCTGAAACCTCAATGACAGAAAGCTTTAAGTCTTTGACAGAAATTTTCAACTTGGGCAAGCTTTGAAGAAAATTTTCTATGATTATGACGGCAAGCTCACTAGTTTTCCATCATTTGAAAACTCAACAACGGAAAATCAGTGATTTTACAGAAAGCTCACGATGAGGTCGTTGATGGTGAGATTTTGAAGAGAGAGAGAGAGAGAGAAGGACATAAGGTGGGCTATGTGTCAAACAATGAGAGGAGAAGAAATCTAAAGACCCAATCATAAAGTGACATGTAGCATGCATGTTTTTAAAACTGCGGATGGGTCGTGTTTCATGGGTTTTATTTGTTGAAACCCGACATCTGAACCAATTTAATTGGGTTTTCTATCTTGCAACCTGTTGAATCGGACCTGGGTCAGTTGGTTTTTGTCAAGCCTCAGATTGCATGGACAGCCCTAACCCATACTCATCTTCTTAACTCCCTCCCCACTATATTTGCAGTTATACAATTTAATTTTATAAGATAACCACCTCTCCACTACTGTTATTTTTTTCTCTTACTTTCCTAAATTTAAGGATTCTTTTTTAGCTTTTTATCTTTTTACTTTGATAATTTTTATATCATCATATTATGTTTTTTAAATTATATCTTTTTGTTTTAAACTATTTAAGAACAACTTTTTTGGAAAATCAAAAGTTGAAACAACCCAATTCAACTCTCTTTATATAAAATGTGTTAAAGGGTGACTTGTTTCTCTTTCAATTTAGGTCTAGAAATAGGTGGTGACATGAACCTGGCTGCTGGCATTCAGGTGGCACAGTTGGCCCTTAAGCATCGCCAAAATAAAAAACAGCAACAAAGGATTATTGTATTCGCTGGAAGGTGCTTACAGCTATGCCTCATTGTGTCTTTTCATTTTATTTTTCCGGTTCTTACATTTTCATCATATCATATCATGTGGTTTCAGTCCTATCAAACATGAGAAAAAGTTATTGGAGATGATTGGAAGAAAGTTAAAAAAGAACAGTGTAGCACTTGATATTGTTAATTTCGGTGAAGAAGATGATGCGAAGACAGAGAAGCTAGAAGCACTTCTTGCTGCTGTGAACAACAATGACACTAGCCACATTGTACATGTTCCACCTGGCCCTAATGCTCTTTCTGATGTACTTATAAGGTTGGTAATTTTAATTTGCTTCCTATTTTCCTATTCTATTTATTAAAATTTTGATATTATATTACTGTTTTCGATCTAAACTCTACATTTCCTTTATCCAATGACAGTACACCCATCTTCACTGGGGATGGGGAAGGTGGAAGTGGTTTCGCAGCAGCAGCAGCAGCAGCTGCCGCTGGTGGTGTCACTGGTTTTGAATTTGGTGTGGATCCCAACCTGGATCCTGAACTGGCCCTTGCTCTGAGAGTTTCAATGGAAGAAGAGAGGGCGAGGCAAGAAGCAGCTGCTAAAAAGGCTGCAGAGGATGCAGCTAAACAAGAAAAAGGAGAGGGACAGACATCTGGAACACAGGATGCAACAATGAGTGAGCATGCTAGTGTTGCAACCTCTGAAGCTGAAAATAAAACAAATGATCTAATGGTTGGTGCCATTTTTTTGCTTTTGATGTGTTATGCTGAAACACCATTTTATTAAAACACGTTTCAACATTCTTATATAGGCTTCATTGTGAAATTTCATTATTTGTATTATATTATTATCTATGCCATTTTTTGTTTTGTTTAAGTTAGCTATCTCATGCAAGTTTCCTTCTGTTGATTTTCCTCCTTTTGTTTTTTTCATGCTTTTTTCCACCCTTTTTTCATTTGCGAAGAGAGAAAAAGGGGAAAAGGGTTTGTCATTTATCGACTATTAATACAATCTTGCTCCATGGAAGTTGGCATGAACCCATGACCTCCTCCTCTAAGGGTATTGGGGAAAGCCCCTAAATGCTTGCAATACCCATTGGACATTTTCCATGCATAATGGTTTTAAGACTTGCATTAGCCATGCATATATATGTCTATAAGCATGTGTCCAAAGGGCTCTTCTTTAGAATGGTACCCTATGTTATAAAAAAACACGTGCTCTCGAAAAGCAAACTACGTTATTATCTAACTGTGTCACCAACCAATGAGAAGAAAGTTGTTCCTCTTACTTTATTTTGTCTGACATGGAATATGTTTTTCTTTTATTAATATTTTTCGGCCAGTATAATCTATGCTATTATTAAGAGAATAGAAATCTTGGGTGTCCACTTTTGAAATGCTCTAAAATACCCTCACACATTAATCACAATATATTAAAAAAAACTTCAAATAATAGGTTCAAATAAGGAAAAAATAATATATTGCAAACACCTAAATTTTAGGTCACATTTAAAATTTAAAACACAATACAAACTAAACTATTACTAGAAGTAGTTATAATGGTAACTTCTAGAACTCCATATTCCCCAATTTTTGCACTAGAAATGCTTACCTATACTTTCCTATTAAAAAAAAAAAAAAAACTACCTGTGAAGAAGACCTTATAAGTTATAAATATTTATATTTTTCTGACTAAAAAAATGCCACTGAACCCAAACGTAGTGTGTGTGAAGAGGCGAGTATCAATAAAAGTATTTGCTCCTAATTACTATACCCTCCCATTAGTTCTTGGGTAGTTTCCAATCACTTTTTATAGCTTATTTTCAATTGGTTACCAATCCGTCATATATGATCTGATTTTATGTATGTTACAGGATGATGACAATGCTCTGCTACAGCAGGCCCTTGCAATGTCAATGGATGACCCTGTCTCGGGCCATGAAGTGCGAGACACGGATATGTCAGATGCAGCTGCAGATGATCCAGAGTTGGCACTAGGTGAGTCTTTATTTATGAATGCCTGACATTTGGGCTAGTTAAACTGTATAAAGCTTTGTTGGCTGTGTCATCTCATTTCACAGTAAGTGCTGAGGATGTGCATAACTTTTATCTTTTTTTGATTGGCCTTTACCAGTTAATAGTAATTGGTCAAGATGCCTTGAAATTTCTGTTTCTAGCAGCATATTATTGAACATTTATGTATCTAGATCCTTAAAGCATATTTTGGGCACTCACCATTGTCCATTTTTTTTTTCTTTATTTATATATGCTGATTTAATTCCATGTCATTTGGTTGTTGCAGCTCTTCAATTATCGGTGCAGGACAGTACAAAAGATTCTACAAGCCAATCAGATATGAACAAGTTGTTGACTGACCAGTCTTTTGTGTCTTCCATCCTTGCATCAGTAAGTTTCCAAAACCTGCAATTATTGTTTGTTTCCTCTCCTGATTGAGAAAATGATGCATAAAATGATCTACGCTAATTTTCAATATCATAATAATTTATTATTTCCACAGCTTCCGGGTGTTGATCCAAATGACCCATCAGTTAAAGATTTGCTAGCTTCCATGCAAAGTCAGTCTGAGGTGAGTTTATCAAACTGATACGTAGGATAAATAGAGAGTTGAATATGAGTCATTGTGATGTGATGTGCTAATCTTGTTATTCCAGCCCAAGAAATAACTGATTTGAGATTTATGCTGGTTTTGACCGTTGATATGTCTGCCAATCCATGGATCAATCATTTTATGCCTGATATGCTATGATAATTCTGAATAGTACCTTTTCCATCACTTGGAAGTCAGCATTATTTTTAGAGGCATTTAATTCTTTGTTATCTATTTAAATTCTTGGGTATGCTTTATTGAAATTTAACAACCATATATAGTAAATTAGCTCATTTAGCATTTCTCTTGTATACATTCCATTTACTTAGGTGCCCAAATTTAACCTTTCTAATAAAATTTATTACTTGTAAAAAAAAATGTTGTAAACTATTTTTATGATAACTAGTTACCATGGAAATTAATAGGTTGGTTCTAAGAATAATTTTAACAAAAGGGGATGGGTGGGGGAATATGGTCCTGTGGCTACTGAAGAAATTATAAGTAAATAGTCATATGCTCTACATAATTTTCCTTCCTCACTGAAAAACATGTTATATAATAATATAGTGAATGGCTAAAGGGATACTAGCAGTGTGAAGGTTGTATCCAATCAAATTACAGAAATAGGCATTCTTATCAAAAAAAGAAAAAGAAAAAAGAACAGAAATAGGCACTCACTTGAATGTGGTAGTACATTTCTGATTTCTTACTCAAAGCTTATCTCAACTTTAGGGGTCATTACACAAATTTAAGTTGGATGTCCAAACTATTGGGGTCAGTATCTAAAGCAGTGTCTGTGTGTGTGTTCTATTGACCATGTCTTTCAGCGTCAACCCTTCCTCATCCTGTCTTGTCTTTCTTTCAAGAAATGCCCTAGCATAATATGCCATCTTCCTCAACCAGCTCATCTTCTTCCATTTGTAATTGACCTAGTTTTGAAGTAGATTATTCTTTTTGATCAATCAAACCTAGTCGCAAATTGTACAAGCTTCTCACAAAGCATATGACTTTTGAATGTGATGATGATATCTCTACAGATGGATCTTATATATATATATATATATATATATATATAATGTTCGAGTGGTCTCAGCCTAACTTCTAGCACTTCTGTTATGCATTTTCATTTTGTTAGTTCCCTGCACTTAACTCATTTTAATTCTTCTCTTGTAATTATTTGACTCTATAGTGTTCATGCTTCATACACACAAAGTTGTCTTTTTTCTCTAATAATACACATCTTTTACCTTAATTCTTCTTATATATCTTGTAATTATTTGTTATTTACTCTATAGTGTTCATGCTTCATACACACATTTAAAGAAAAATAATGAAGAGGACATATAAGCAAATTGAGTGTTCTAAGTTTGTTCATAAATCCATTGCCAATTACATATTTCAAAATCCCTTGATTTTAGTACATGTTTTTACTGTAAACGTCTAATTTCTCCTAAAACTCTTTGGCGTTTAGTTTTTAATTTTTTATTATCTATTCTTATTCAGTTTTTCTCTCTCTCTCTCTCTCTCTCTTTTATAAAAATAAAAGGCAGAGCTCGTTTGAAGAGTTTAGTATATCGTATAATGAAGTACCACATGAGTGATGTATAATAAATCCAAATATTATGAATCAGTAATATTATGGTCTTCTACACCCTGGGTTTTTTTTTGGGGGGGGGGGGGGGGGGGGTGTTGAGTGTAAGATTCTTGTTGCTTTAAGGTTAGTATTTACAATACAGAATCAATGATGGTGGCATCTTTGATGATATGGAGCACTCACCCTCTAAACTTGTTGAGTTTTTCTTTGGTTTATTATTTGATTGGGCTCGGGTTGGGGGCCTTACTCCCATTAATTCCCTTGCTGATTTTGTAGCTTCTTTATGTTTCACCTGTATTTCTTCTCCAGGTTCCTTGTAATTTCCTCCTGCTAGGTGCATATTTTATGCACTTAGTTGGTGTTTTGTTCCTTTAATAAAAGTTCTCATTACTTATCAAAAAAAAAAAAAAATGATGGTGGCATGAGAACAAATATATTTGTTAGTAATAACAACAAATATCTTCCTGGTGCTTAGATACACTTTTATTTTCGTATTATTTATTCACGTACGTAGTCTATGGATCTGTAAGCTTTTTTGTGATCACAATAGTTTCTGATTTTGTTGTCATTGATTTTAGCCCCAGCAGAAGAAAGAAGACAAGGCACCAAATGAGGAGGAGAAATGATGATTCTCTGGAGTTGCTTTTCCATGCAAGGTATTATTTCCTGAATCCAACTCAGTTCATGATCTGTTGCTCGCTAGTAGGATTTTGGAAGATGCTTCAAGCTTGGCACCCATCTGCCCCCCTTTATTTTTTTTCAAAGCTTGTCAGTCAGCTAGTGATTTGAGATTTTCTAACTTCTTAACTAACATTTGTGGATCAATATTCGTCATTCAGGTCAAACAGCTCTCTACTGTAGCGCCACAAGTCATCATCATAATGGCGTATTGATGGTTATAATTGTCTCGAGAGAGAGGGCGTTAGAAGAGCAGACAATATTTATGGCAAAGAATACTCCAACATTGAAATGTATTTCTGCAATGTTTTAACGTTTATATTCTGTTTTCTTCAAATTGAGCCTTTTTTTTTTTTTGTGTTATTAGTTTGGTCCTTAATGATTTTCATGGAGAGTCATGGAATGTGGGAAAAACATGCCTGAACGTTTTTCTATATCCTTTTAAAAAATGGATTTTAGTTATTCAAAAACCACGAATACAGATCATGTGGACAATGAAATCACGTTGTCCCTCCATGTTGAAACAAGCCATAATGGGATACTCCCCAGTCCCACCCATTTATGAACCTCACTTGGTTGCTCTTGCAACCTTGTGAGCTAATCCATTCCCACCCCTTTCAGTGAATCAAAAGAAAGAATACACACTATCCGTTAACAAAATACTGGCATACCTTCAATCTGTCCCAGACTGAATATTGGGATTTACAAAGAAAAAACTAGAGCGAGCATTGAACATTTGCAACTCCCAATGATTCTAGATTTTTCCATTTAAGGAAGGGATATTTGCAACTCAATGATTCTAGAAATGACATAATAGCTTTTCTGCTAATAAATTGCACGACATCGATAGTAGGTTGTTCTTTGTTTTTGTTGGTGCTTTGCTGGGTTGGGGGGATCGGGGATGGGGATTAACGGCCGGTCTCTTCCACATTGTAATATAGATGAAAAGCAATGCAACATAAGATCAAAAGTCAAAACCCAAAAAATCCAACCAATTATATATTTTCTCTTTTTCTTTCTGTCTTTGCCATTCATTTTCCCAATCAACCCACCACTCTACTTTTCATTTCTCATCTCATCTTCGTCCCTCTCTCACTTCTCTTTCCATCTAAGAACAACGATAGTTTAGTGTCGGCAATGAACCGATCATGGTGGCAGTGTGCTATCAAAGGGGAGAGAGAGTCTGGGTGGGAGAAAGAGAGGTTATATGAAATTGGTATTTTTGTTGTTATGATAAGGTGTCAAGTTTAAGAACCATTAGATTAAATGAACGGCCACAGTTAAAACTATTGTTGGCGTGCAATTAGTTTAACCATTGCACAAGATCTCAATTCTTTCCTAATGACAAAAATTCCATGCAAGCTTTTGTATACTCGGCACTTGGCACCATTTCCAACTCAATCAGGGTGAACATATTGTGGCCATCCATTCCTCTCCCGTGGTGCACAAGATATGGAGAGGAGAAAACAACTGTTTGGCAAATCAACGAATGGATAAGCGACACATGTTTGGCCACTCAATGAATGGATGAGCGATATGTGTTAGGCCAATCAATGTTCGAAATATGGTTCAAGAGCTGTCTGATCGGTCTGGACCGAATAATGTTAAGGTAATCAAAATATTAGTACAAATCTGAGCATTGAATACGACTAAAATATCTTAAATATGACAGCCATTAATGTTCACTTTGAATGCCAAAAAGAGAGAAGATAATTAATTGGAGAAAAGCATTGGGAAGAGTTCTGGCAGGTGAGCTGGAGATAGTACTTCCAAGAGAAACGTGGTGTGGAAGGAAAAAAGGATTTGTGGGAGTATAAATGAAAAGAGGTCATGCACATTTAAGAGGTTGGTATTTTCATTCTCTAGGCTTTTTTCTACTTCTTGCTTGGGAATAAAATTTATGATAGCTCACCAACAAATCCTTTCTCATTATTAACTTTGTCATCGGAGAATTAAAGGCTAACCTCCACTGGGTTGACCAAGGATCTTATTCTTGTTTTTGTTTTGTAGGATCATAGCCAATTCATGTTCGGTTGTTTGAAATTAAGAGAGATTTGAAGTTAGTTGACTACTCTTCTCCTAAATTTAAAAATACATCCCCTACAAGATCCTATGGTTATTTGTTGAAGATTTTGATAAGATCAGAAAAAACGATGTGACTTTGAGGCGTGATAAAATTATCTTTAAGGTGATAATTGCCCCCACTCTCAACGAGCTTTGCTTCCAGGTTAAGACAATTCATCTCAGGATATAACAAAGTCACCAATTATAGAAAGCAAATTTCGGTAATCCCTTAAAGAGTATTCAAAATGAAACTGTGTATTTGATAGTTAATTAGGCTTCTTAATTTATAGAAATTAATTGGCACTGTTCCAGAACAATATAACTGTTCCAAACAATTAATAACTGCCATAAACAATTATTTCTGTACACAAAAATAACTTCTATGAATTATGATCCAGTGCATCTCATTTAATTTAAATAAATTAAAAGATGACCGTCCTATCTTAATCACACCCGCACATGCCACGTGCATAAGTGCCAAGTGCGCCACTAAAATGCTACACGCCACGCGCGCGTGCGCATGTGCGAATAGTAAAGCCACATCCATAACTCCACTTTATCCATTTAAAGTGTTAGTGTGTGTACCACTTAATTATAAACACCTTCAAAACTTTGTATGTTTTCAATGTGAGACAAGTGCATAAACCCCAACTTTCTATGTCACTATAAACAACCATTTTACAACAATCCCCCACTTAGTGATACGAAATGTTTAGTTAAATACTGATGTCATCATGCATACAAGAAGGTATCTCTCGATTTAAACCTCAATTAGTGTAAGCATCTCAAATTTCTGACAAAGTCAATGGTGACCTCAGCTTAAACCAAGACTTTTTGTGTCAAAAACGAAAAAATACCACACATGACTCCATCCAATTTCAACGAATAAACTCAAAAAAAAAATAAAATAAAAAAATCACTTAACCAAGTGCTCCATCCTGGCATTTCATGAACATTTCCAAAAGTAAACCTTAAACTTTTATCAGAAGTTGTTCCACTTCTTATGTTCATATAGGTGAAGTTCCTTTTTATGTACTTGTTACTTTAGACATTTAAAAATAACATGAACTTCATTAAGAGTAGACACTCATCCTCAGATTACGGTAACAGTCCGCACTGAATATCTTAGAACGGGCTTATCACAAAAATACATGTTTCAATGCTATCCTAGTCACATAACTGTAACTTATTATTACCCATTAAACCTTAAAATTATTTATACAATAATATAAGATTGGGTTCCCATCACAGGTGACTTTTACATAAAAGGTTTCAAACCCATTCCACTAGATGTACTTTTCACGCCACATTACGCCACACGTGCGTGTGCGAATAGTAAAGCCATATCCATAACTCCACTTTATTCATTTCAGGGGTGGAGATAGAAAAAAATTTTAGGGTGGGCTAATTGCAAAAAAAAAAATCTTGACAGGGCTATTTAGGTAATTTTTTTTTTATAAAAAAAATATAAGTAAAAAAAAAAAGAAAAAAACAAACCTTGACTGGGCTATAGCCCAGCCAAGGCTTGCCTTGGCTACGCCCCTGATTCATTTAAAGTGTTGATGTGTATACCACCTTATAAACACCTTCAAGGTTTTGTATGTTTTTAATGTAAGACAAGTGCATAAGCCCTACTTCTATATTACTATAAACAACCATTTTACAATAATTTTGATGAATTTAGTAGCTGGTGAAGCAGGATAATTGCATTAGTTGTTCTTGCGGCTTGGCGCTACAAAAAAGTACAGAAGTCCAGGTCCCAATCGAGATGCTAATGATGTGTTGAATAGGAGTTGGATTGGATCTTTCGAACATTGAAACCTGGTAGTCCAACTCCAATCCCAACTCCAACCTAGGCATGCAGTGTGCGTACATCCTGTCACCAATCATTAGTGCAATAATAATAAGCATATGTCCATGTCTGCGCCCAGCTCCGTATGAGCCAGGCAACTCGTCCACAAATTGGAAAATACACATTTCCTTATCTGGTCCAAATCGGACACGTGAACATCCAACTACCAACTACCAACTACCACTTAATGAAGAAGAAAACTAATGCATTTTTAGTCGGTTTTGGCAAATACTACACACAAACCTCCAAAAAAGGCAGTGAAAACGTCCTCGCAGAATGTGAGAATGGAGAGGACTATGTAGGAAGATAAGCTTGAATCCAAAAATAAAAAAATACAGATACAGGCAAATTATTCCTCAATTCCATGTAGTTGGAAAGATTAAAGAGGAGAGAGGGAATATATATCTATATATTTTTTGTTGCGATTACATACTGCCATCTTCATTCCAATCAGTCAAACTTGGATGCTTTAATTCTGACAATTAAGTGTAAAATATCACAATTTGTTTATGTCGGTGGAGGATTAATATGATTGGAACATCACAAATTGTTTACATGGATGCCCCAAATTATTAAAACATGCTGCTGATAGGTGATAGCAGCAGAGGCAATTTGACCAGAACATTAGAGGAATATGCAAAGGTAACAAAGGATAAGGATTCACGCATACCAGACATGCACAATTAAAATAATAATAATAATAAAAGAGAGGAGAAGAAGCCAATCATATCCATACAAAATACGGATTACGACAATAGGAACGTCAAAAACTAATTAATGTCAGAGGAATAGACTAACAAATTGCGGTGGCCGGTGAGAGTGAGGAAATTGGGCATACTTGTAAAAAATAATAAAAAAGTGAACACGTACATATCCTCCTAATCAAACAATCAAAACTTGCTAGTAAGAAAATACAAAGGAAAAGACACGTCTTCTTTGTTGAACACGTCCATGGATTAAGCTTTTAACAAGTCTAAATTTTTTTTTGATAATTCGGTAGGACCGTTGGAGGAAGGAAAAATTTGAATTTTGATTCTCTTTATAAAAGAAATCTAATTGAGCTACAAGTTATTAACAAAAAGTTTGAAGGTTTGACACGAACATAGTTATTAGCGCAATAATTTATATGGAAATTATTTGGTCATGTTCTTGTTTCGGTCATGTGAGGTAACATGCATATCATTTTGCTTAACTCAATTTATCTCAAATGATATATATATTATTCCAAATGATATGCATGTTACCTAAAACGTCTACGTGACCCAAAAAACCTCTCCCCTAATTTATATTCGTTTAAAATTAGTATTTTTTATTGGTAAGTTATACATTATCTCATTAAGGGATATGGATGGAAGAACATTTTTCCAAATACTATCTAACATTCAGGGTATATA
This sequence comes from Fagus sylvatica, assembly GCA_907173295.1. Taxonomy (NCBI): domain Eukaryota; kingdom Viridiplantae; phylum Streptophyta; class Magnoliopsida; order Fagales; family Fagaceae; genus Fagus; species Fagus sylvatica. The sequence goes on along the minus strand of OU015768.1, from coordinate 12,687,399 downwards.
TCCATTTTTTTTACAACAAACTAAAATTACTTTAAACTTTAAGGGTGTAAATTGCAATTTAATCATTCTTTAATATACACAAATCACAATATACCACATCTGCAACTATGAAAACACTTATGAACCTCTCTTACATAAAATAAAAAATGTTTAATTATATTTTTGGTCCTTAAGTTTATCTTATGTGTCAAAATTGTCTTTAACATTTTAAACGTGTCATTTTAGTCCCTGACCTTTTATCACTATATCATTTTAATCATTGCCCTTAAGTAATGAATGGAAAAACTGATGTGGTTAACGAAATTATCAAAATAATAACAAAATGATAACATTGATATCTGATCATATTATTATTATTTAAAAAAAAAATGACAGATATATAATTACAAAAATTGAGATTTTATAATGAAACTAAGAATCCCCTCTCTCATCGCTCTTGTTTCTGCCGGTTAATTCTTCCTTCACACACACACACACACACATAGAGACCCATAGATAAGGGTCCCACGTTGTCTATAGGGGACGCAACAAGGTAGGACAAGCCCCAATGGGGTTGGATTGGAACCTGTATGACCTTGTTCACAGTGGCAGGCTTGTGGTCAGTTCTATTCGCCCCCCACATTCACATGACCTTGTTTCTCATTTCTCACCCTCCCTTCCAACTCTTCCATAAATACCTATCTACTCCTTCAATCCTCCCTTACTACCTTCACACGTCTCTCCTTTCTAGCTAGACCCTTAAACCTTCCCCACTAAAACGTTAAACGTACTTCCTCACCATTTTTTAACGAAGTGCTTTGGGAAAAAAAAAAAAATTGACTCCCAGAAAATCAACTTTGATGTGCCAAAAGGCCATTTTGGTGTCTATGTCAGAGGGAATAGAAGCATATACTGATATACATAATTCATATTTCATGGTTGGCTCACCCGAAGTTTCAAAGTCTGCTTCAAAGAGTTGAGGACGAGTTTGGCTTTAATCATGACATAGGTTAGTGTGTGTGTCATGTGTGAAAGGAAAGATTTAAATAATTAAGGGTTTTGTTAATGAATGATCTAAGGATACATTTTAAGATTTATCTAATACTCCATTAAATGATATTTTTATCTATTTTTTAAAAATTAAAGTCAAACTATTTTTTTTTTAATAAAATAGTAGAATTAAAGTCAAACTATGTACACATATAAAGTAAAATATAAATAACCATAATGAATTGTGAGTGCAAACTGATAAATATGAATTGGTGACAAATGTAATTTTTTCTTTCAAAAAACTTGTATTAATGCTCATAATTTTAAATGCACCTTAAAATTTTAAGGTACTTGTTAGTCAGACCCATTAATTAATCGACAAGAAATAAAAGGTTCTTAGCTTGATTTCTTTCTCCATCCGAAATGACACTAAATGATACATTAGTCAACTCATAAAAGATTAAGAACTAAAATGACATATTTAAGACGTTTAAAAACCATTTAGACATATACCAATATTAAAAAAAAAGGCACTTATGAACCTCAAGTGTCAAATACTCAAATGTACCTAAAATGGGTGTTGAGGCAGATGATAATTCACCCAGTCACACAGACTCCTAGAGCCAACCAAAGCTCATGTGATTATGACCTGTCAAAATAGATGGCGGCAATAGTCCAGATCACTGTTTTCCCTCCGTTTGATTAATCTCACGTAACCGCAATGTCACTTCTACGGTCAACATTTGTCCCTATCGTAAGCACACGACTTCATCAAATCACACAGGGAAATTCTTTGGTTAGTTGCGGGACTCTCCTGTCACGTGTGTCAAAATTTGTACTGTTTTAATAACTTTTTTTGGATATATGTTTTAATAACTGTTTGTAAGTATTGGTAAAATTATAATTTTACAGTAAAGTTAATTTTATCATAAATATTACAAATTTTATCAGAATTCATATTTTATTTTTACAATATAACACACATTTATTAATGCGAACATAACATTTACCACAAAACACATCAATTTTATTAAAATCAACAAAAATCTCGTGACGGGACATAAGTGTTCCCCACAGAATCCGCCATTATAAAATAAAATAAAATATTTTTTTTTTCTTCCAAATTTCATTTACAATGACTCTTGGACTTGGCAACTCTGTAATAGAGTCTCATCCAAAAAATTGTATTCCTAGGCCGGCCAGCCAATCCAATAGGAGAAACCAAGGCTTATTCTTTTCTTTTTTTTTTGTCTCTATTCGTAGCACATTGAATTCTCAAAAACTTTGGTTCTATAAAAGTTGAACAAAACGCAAACCGAATAGGCATTGGTTAGAGAGACATCTTGAAACGTTCAGAAAATGGGAAAGCTAGTAGTAGCTAGTTTAGCTTCCTCATTTCTATGTGTGTTTCTTTCTCTTAGTTTGTTACATAGGACTGTTAATGGCGGTTATGTGAAATACAACACTAGTGGTGGTGTTGTCGAAGGCAAACTGAATGTTCATTTGGTTCCGCATTCCCATGACGATGTCGGATGGTTGAAGACAATTGATCAGTACTACGTTGGATCAAATAATAGTATCCAGGTCAAACTTATTTCATGTATATGTATATATGTGTTTGTTTGTGTGAATTTGGATCATATGGAGACTGATTTTGAGGTGTTGTTGTGTGATTTTTGGTTTTGGAGGGTGTAGGGGGCGTGTGTGGAGAATGTTTTGGACTCAGTTGTGGAATCGTTGCTACGTGATCCAAACAGGAAGTTTGTGTTTGCGGAGATGGTAAGCTTTATGAATTGTGGTGGTTTCCGGGTTTAATTACTGTTCAATTGGATTTAAATGCATGGGAAATGGGAATGGTTTTTATTTTGATTTTCGAATTTGTTGAATGTACTCGAGTAATGATTAGTGTTTAAGTTTCATTGTTTTAATTTGGAGGAAGTGAAATTTGGCTTTCAATGTTATGATATATGGTATTGACTTAATAGCATGATGTTGTTAATCGCATTATAGACATTTGATATGTACTTTGCAACATAATTGGATGTTGATTAATTTTCAATTTTGTGATCAATGAGTTAAATATTGAATGATGTAAGAACGTCATAATTAATCTCTTAAAAATTCGTGAAAAATGTTATCTTTTTTATTACATGACATTGTTGGTAAATGTTTTCTATAACATGATATTTCTGTTTTCACATCTTTGTTCTCTAACAGAATTTAACATGAATGTAGGCTTTTTTCAGTCGATGGTGGGTAGAACAAAGTGTGGAAACACAAGAAACAGTGAGAAAACTTGTAGATGCTGGACAATTGGAATTCATGTAAGACACTAACAAGCAGCTTGTGTGTGTGTGTGAGAGAGAGAGAGAGAGATCCAATTTTGAATGCATTTGCATGAATGATAAACAACTTTGCTTCTATCTGCAGAAATGGTGGTTGGTGTATGCATGATGAAGCAACATGCCATTATATTGACATGATTGACCAAACAACTCTAGGTCATCGCTTCATAAAGGAGCAGTTAAATAATATTCCTCGTGCTGGATGGCAAATTGATCCATTTGGACATTCTGCAGTGCAAGCTTACCTACTTGGAGCTGAGGTACACTATTTCATAAGTGATTATTCACTTTTTTGTTACACAATAATACTCATAGGCACATTTCACTAAATTTAATATATGTGTTTCAACTTTTAATGTTTGTCTCTAATGGTATAATTGTCAGTCTTTCATTATATTAATATGTTTTTTGTTTTTCACTGCTGTGACCAAACATCTGAATAAGTTATGTTTTGAACAGTTTGATTTCCTGAATACTAAGTAAGAACTAAGACGTCTTTGATTCTTACTTTCCTTGTAGCTTGGGTTCGATTCTGTACATTTTGCAAGGATAGATATCCAAGACCGAGCAAAACGCAAGAACGACAAATCTCTTGAAGTTATATGGCGTGGGTCCAAAACTTTTGGTTCTTCATCTCAGGTTTGGAATTGTGACACCTGCACTGTTACCATTCTTCTTTAAAAGGGCTGTTTAAGCTCACTGTTCACATATTGGGGATTTGCAGATTTTCACCAATGCCTTTCCTGTTCATTATAGTCCCCCAACTGGTTTCCAATTTGAAGTGAATAATGACTCTATGCCCGTCCAGGTTTAAATATTTCAACGAGAATTACTTTTGCCAAGCATTCTCTGAATGTCAAATATTCTTGTGGAGTGTATCCCCTTAATCTGGTATATATTGGAGTTGCAGGATAATCCTTTACTATTTGACTACAACGTGGAACAACGAGTTAATGATTTTATTAATAATGCCACATCCCAGGTAAAATCTTTGCTGCCTAATATCTTTAATTTTTTTTTTTCTTAAGGGTCCTAAGAAGAATATATTTCACTGATGTATTTAGCTAAAGGAAACTGAAGTTGTATATAACAATTACTGTAAATATCTCTATCTACAGGCAAATGTTACACGGACAAATCATATCATGTGGACAATGGGTGATGATTTTCGGTACCAATATGCTGAATCTTGGTTCAAGCAAATGGACAAATTTATTCACTATGTTAACAAGGTACAGTATTGATGGAAATAATCAATTTTTGATTTTAAGGTTGCCACATCTTAGCTTGATTTCCCTTTGATTTGATGCTTGACAAGGGTTTTAAACATGAACGTAGGTATTTTGGTGTGATCTAAATCACAATAGCTCCTCCTTTGGTCCGGTTGCCCCCTCTCCCAAATATCAAATCTATAAATAGTTTCATGACTTTGCAAAGATTTACTGATAAAATTCCTCAATTTGCAAGATGGCTTTCAAGAAAGTTTAACAGTCTTATGTGTAATTTTCTCAAATTCATACTACATAATCTTTCAAAACTCACATATATTACTGCTTTACTAGATAATGGCTTTTTACATCAAATCCATTACTAGATGATTTGGATAATGGCTCTCAAGAAAAATTGAGGGTTTAAGTTGTGGAATTAAGTTTCTTTAATTTCTTCATGCATTTATACCACTCCGTTCTCTACTAGCATATTTGAGGTTAAAGTTTTCTTAGAATCTGTATGTTAAAATCATGCTGCACCTCATGTTCTGTACTGAAACTTATTTGTGAATAGAACATTTAGCTTGGTACTTCGGAAGATATTATGATTTCCTATCTTAATTCCTATAGATTGTGTCTTTCCTTAGTATGATACATCATCTAGAATAATTTGATAAACTTTACTCTCTGTTTGATACTCAGTTTGTCACTGTATATTATACTTTTTAGAGGTATTTTCTTCTTCTTATGCTTCTTTAGTTCTATTCTTATTGTTAATTTGTTATGCATCTTTCCTTGGTATGTATTAAAGTGAGAGTCTTGTCCCACATTGACCAAGTATTCTTGGGTTGTGCAATTTATAAGCCATGGGTAATCCTCATCTCTTAAGGCGTCTTTTGAGATTGAGTTAGGCCCATTGGACTTTAACATGGTATCAGAGCCACCCCTTGGATGTTGGGCAGATCTCCCCCCCTATTATGGTTCACGTGTTTGGTTGGTCCCCCACACGTGAGGGGGCATATTAAAGTGAGAGTCTAGTCCCACATTGACCAAGTATTCTTGGGTTGTGCAATTAATAAGCCATGGGCAATCCTCATCTCTCAAGGCATCTTTTAAGATTGAGTTAGGCTCATTGGACTTTAACATGGTATCAAAGCCACCCCTTAAGTGTTGGGAAAATCTCTCCCCCAATTATGGTTCAGTCATGGGTAATCCTCATCTCTCAAGGCGTCTTTTGAGATTGAGTTAGGCCCATTGGACTTTAACATCGTCTTTTGAGATTGAGTTAGGCCTCATTGGACTTTAACATGGTATCAGAGCCATCCCTTGGCTGTTGGGCAGATCTCCCCCTCCAATTATGGTCCACGTGTCTGGTTGGTTCGCCACACGTGAGGGGGCATATTAAAGTGAGAGTCTTGTCCCACATTGACCAAGTATTCTTGGGTTGTGCAATTTATAAGCCATGGGTAATCCTCATCTCTTAAGACGTCTTTTGAAGATTGAGTTAGGCCCATTGGACTTTAACAGTATGTAATTACTTATTTCAAATTGGGAATAAGGCTTTAGAACAATTTTGTTTTTTCTGCCTTTCTCTTGATCTGTTATTCAATATGTCTCACTTAGTTTTAGTAATGCATTTACGAGTCGGTTTAATTTTCTCAGGACGGTCGAGTTAATGCCTTGTATTCTACGCCATCTTACTATACTGAGGCAAAAAACGTAGCAAATGAATCATGGCCACTGAAAACTGATGATTATTTCCCGTAAGCATGACTGTTTTTTCCTCCTACCTTTAGTTGACTAAGCAACATTTATTGACATTATCTATTGCATTAATAATCCTGCCCAATGCTTGCTGACAGGTATGCAGACAGCTTAAATGCTTATTGGACTGGCTTTTTCACTAGTCGCCCAGCCTTGAAGCGATATGTCCGAATGCTGAGTGGATATTATTTGGTATGACATCAGTGTCACTCTGCCTTGGTGGTTATATTGAATCAGAATAGATAGGGAGTAGCTATTTCCTTCATTCCTTTACACTTGATTTGCTGGATGCAAACAACGTAGCATCTCATGCTACCATCTTGCAAAGTCCTGGATATATATGCTTGGTATTTGGTCACAAAAGTTTGTTAACTTAGATACCAAGAACTCGGCAAGGAACACAAAGATCTGTTCCATGCAGAGAGAGGATGACTTCTTCCTATCATCAATAGGGTGGAGGTTTCTCATCATTTATTTGGGTTATAAACGTAAATGAAGTAATTTCCCTTCTGTTAAAACTAGGCAGCACGACAACTTGAATATTTGGCGGGAAAGAGATCCAATGGTCCCAACACTTTCAGCCTGGCAGATGCTTTAGGGATTGCACAGCACCACGATGCTGTCACTGGCACCGCTAAACAACATACAACCAATGACTACGAAAAACGCTTGGCTATTGGAGTTTCTGAGGTAGCAACTAATCTTCATTTGAATTTGACTTTAAGAGTCTTGTTTTATAGTTTTTACACCATTGTTATTGTATAATACATCTCTCTAAGCTATCGTTCAAAATGAAACAACTTTTCATAGGCAGAAGTTGTTGTAAATGATGCCCTGTCATGCCTAGCTAACAACAAATCAAGAGATCAATGTACGCCACCTGCATTTACATTTAGTCAGGTGATATTTCAATGCGGTTTCTAGCACATTTGCTGCTAGGTCCATTTAAGGATTTTATTTTCCTTAAATTTTTCCTGAATTTTCCATCATTTGTTATATGTGGCAGTTCATAAGATCAGGTTGCTCCCCCATGCCCAATCCTGAATTTTTTTTGGTTTCTTTTTCCTCCGTTTTCCTTCAATTTTTGAACAGTGTCAATTACTCAATATCAGTTTCTGCCCACCAACAGAAGAAGATATTCCAGAAGGGAAGAGTTTGGTAATCTTTTATCTTTCTAACTGCGGTTTTAGAGAATGCTTTGTTGGGAATTTTATTCATTATGTATTAATGGTTACTTTCAGGTTGTAGTGGCATATAATCCCCTTGGATGGAACCGTACAGACATTATTAAGATACCGGTGAGTACATGCTTTTTGTGATTGTGACATCATCTTCTTCTTCTTTCATCCAAAGGACATCAAGGGGTCATCAACCAAGTAAACGAGAAGTATACAAGAGAAGAAAATAATAAACAACAAAATAATAGAATCCTCAAAAGGGTTTTATAAGCTTGAGTCTGACTTTCAAGTTTATGTCATTCTCAAAAAATAATACATGACTGTACTTGATCTAATTCATGTTATCAGAAATAGTTGCATTTCGTAAATTTGAATTTTTTTCATTATTATGTATTAAGCATTTCAAGGAATTGATTTGCGCACTTAGAATAATGCACTTCATACATAGTTAAGTGTCTGCTGTGTTAATATATCTTGTTGTATTGTTTCGACTTTCTCAATCTACAACTTAGTAATTTCAGAGTCAACTTGGCGCTTTCTTGTTTATTAAAATGAAAATTTTGAATGTTTGGCACATAACTTTACTTCTCTTTCCTTCCTATGTTTTTGCAAATAGATAGGATATTTACATTTCAGTGTGATCTGAAAGTGAAAATAAAATACCAGGTTAATGATGCCAATCTTGTCGTCCAAGATTCTTCAGGCAGTACCATTGCGGCACAATGTGTTGGTTTAGATAATGTTACAGGCAACTTAAGAAACTTCTATACAAGGGCCTACTTGGGGCTGTCATCAGAACATGTCCCTAAATACTGGCTTCTCTTTCAAGCATCTGTGCCGCCACTTGGTTGGAACACATATTTCATTTCTAAAGCATCAGGAAAAGGTATACATATCTGATTCTTTTCTCCTTCTAGGTGCTGCTAATTCTTGAATGCCATTTGACTTCCCTTTATTTCTATTCCCTAAGAATTACTTTTCTTAGGCCATGAATGCTACTTAAATATTGTGGATTCTTATGAAGCTCATTTATAGAATGGATTGGTGCAAACCATATAATACTCGGGCTGAACTTATTTGAGTTAATCTTTCTTTTATTTGCACTCCAATATGGTGCAGAGGAAATAAGAAATGGATTTCTCTCCACGATGGACACTCCACAGAATGAGACCACTGAAATTGGACCCGGGAATCTAAAGATGTCCTTTTCTTCGGCTTCTGGACAACTGCAACGTATTTACAATAATAAAACAGGGGTCAGTTCTTTCACAGTTCCCAAATAGTAGCCTTGAAATTTGATAGTATTTTAGTATTGGTTGAACCAGTGGTTATACATTATAGTCTGTGGACCAAATGATTCAAACCAAATTGTTGTGGCATCATTGTAAAAAATATATTTAGATTTATAGAAAGTCAACAAGGAAAAGTAATATTAAATGTGTGTGCATGTAGACAATTTATTTTTTCATTAACACAATCCCCGAAGTCATCCATGTAATACATTTGAATGTGTTAAGTTGCAAAAGAGGGTTTAGATCAGGAATTTGATTTGTCAAGGGAAGCATTACAGTTGGCATCATGAGTCATGACCTGTTTGCCCCTTTGTTCAACTTTTTTTAAACCTTACAGAATTATGGTACAATCTACTTTTCCTTCTGGTATTTTTAAAGAGTTGGATTTTCTTGTCTGGTCTGTTTTTCAAATTTGAAGGTTGTCTTGCTGCAAAACTATTATGCATTACCCGTATTTGATTTTTTTCATGATGGTCCTTAATATCATTATTATGTCTTTGGAAGTTGATATTTCATCTTATGTGGCTTCAAGAGAATATTTTTGTTTAGCAGTGATGAGTGTTTAGTTGTTTACTTTTGGGTGTTCTACATTGTTCCACCTAAATAGAATTAGTTTCTTCATTCTACTAGTAGAGATGATTCAGAGGCAATTGTAGTTAAACTGAAAATTGTCTTTAAATGTTTGTAACGGCCAGGTCGATGTACCAATACAACAGAGTTATCTCTGGTATGGTTCAAGTTCAGGTGATGCCGATGGCCAGGTATGCAATATTTATGCTTGGTTAGGATGTAATTATGACTGAATTCAGTGATTTCTGACATGCTAGTTATATTGTCTCTCTTACAGGCTTCTGGTGCATATATTTTCCGGCCTAATGGGTCCCCTCCCAATATTGTTGCAAGATCAGTAAGCCTTCTTTTTCCCATTGTCATTCGTGCTTGGAAAATGTCCAACCACTCACTATGAATATAATAAAATAACAAATATGAGGTAGAAACTAATAATCTGCTCAACTCAACTCAACAAAACATTTTCCTAACTATTTGGGGTTTGCTGCACTAATCCCTTGATGCTATTTTACTTTTTCTTGTGCACCATATCCATGCTAATAAAATCTGTTATTTATGGTTTCTATTATATTCTAAAAGTAAATTCGATATTCTACAGGTGCCCTTGACTGTCATCCGTGGGCCATTGGTTGATGAGGTTCATCAACAGTTTAATTCATGGATATACCAGGTTATTAATTTGTTTACATGTTTGGTTTGCCAGTTCCAAACTGTTTTGCTTATTTAGTCATCTTGGTGGTTGTAATTTTCTCCATATTTTAGCAAGTTGTTTGTGATCTAGAACTTGTAGGCCTTATAACAATAGCTATGTTATTCCCTACAATTTGTGGACACTCCACATGATTGTTGCAAATCAGTGTGGGATTTTAATTATAGGGACTTTCACACCTTCATATGTTAGGAAAAGATTTATCTCCTAACTCTTACACTCTAACAAATGATATACTACCACTTTTATTTATAGGGACTTTCACACCTTCGTATGGTATATTATTAGCATGTGGCATTACCACCTGTATATAGGAATTATTACATCTCCTTACTTTTTTAGTTAGCAATATGGAATTCCAAAACCAACAATGAAATCTCTAAACTTGATTAGGACCCAATGAGAACTATTTATAATATACATTAACTCTTGATGATGCTATTGTTATTCTTTATTTACTTCAATATTTTGTGTCTTCCTCCATCCATGACTTGCTTTTTTACTGGTCTTATTTTTTTGTTAGGTCACAAGACTTTACAAAGACAAAGAGCATGCAGAAGTTGAATTCACTGTGAGTCACAATACCTGATTTTTTCCAAAGCTTTTGATGAAAGAAACAGCTTATATACATTTTAAGTTTTTAACTATGTACTAATATGAAAATTGTGGCCGGTAATGATCTCTGTTCACTGCATGTAAAGTAAATAATGTATGATCTCTCTAAGCTTAACTTGAGTGGTTTTGACAATTTTATTTGCAGATTGGTCCAATTCCCGTGGACGATAGTGTTGGTAAAGAGGTCATCACGCGAATGACAGCAAATATGGCCACAAACAAGGTGTTTTATACTGATTCTAATGGAAGAGATTTTCTACAACGGGTATGTCTCACACACCATTTTCCTCTTTAAATAAAAAAACATAAGGAAATCCTTCATGAAAAATTATGTAGTCGTGCTACTTTCAGTTATAAGACTCAGTGGGGGTAGATTCATAGCTTTTTCCTTTATTTTTTCTGGGTAGAAAATTTGAATCCTAACTCTTGTAGATTTTCATTAATTTATTTTATTTTGTGACAAGTATTTGATTTTATTTTTTTTAATTAAATTTTTAGTCCTAGAAAATAAACTCTCTATGGATCTGTTCTTCATGCTTTGGCATGCAAATCGTGCAACAAATATAAACTGAAACACATGTACACTGTAAAACATTACAAGTGTTGCCTCCTTTAATGGAGTCTCATGTTCTTAATGGTTTTTGTGTTGTACCTTGAAATCTATGGTATTGATTTTTTGCAGGTTCGTGATTATAGAGCAGACTGGCCACTTGCAGTTGATCAACCTGTAGCAGGAAACTACTATCCAGTAATCTTCTTAATACTATATCAACTAACGTTAACTATATATTTGTAAAACACTTGCAACACTGGATTATTTGATTTGGTGGTGCATTAGGAAAAACCCATTATTGATGAATTAGGCCCTGCTTATTTTCTGTTAGACCGCATTGTTTTGAGCTCACAAGGCCCGATTTTGTAAACTCTTGGTCTTGACAAGTGGACATGTATGCCCCAGTTTTATGCTAAACTTCCTTATGAGTTTTTTTTTTTTTTTAATATTATAATTCTTCTTTTCAAGATTAGAGTAGGCTGTCATTGACTCGAGGTTTCTAATTGCATTCAAAAGATCAATATACTTGATGACTTTATAGGTCCTATCATTTAAATGTTAAAACAACATTCAAACATAGGATTATATTATAATAATGCATGTATGTTTTAGGTGCATGGTTGTGAGGAGAATTTTCCTCTTGACTGGTTAATCAGGCAGGACCATGCCTACAGTTCTCTTCACTTTTGCAATGCATGGAGGTCAAGGACACATTTAAAGCCAATACTAGTATAGAACAATAATTATATTCTGGCTCTTTAAAAATATATATTGTTTTCTTAAAAGTGATCAAGATTCAAGAGGCTCCCACCTGTTCTTTCTTATTGTGTTTAATGACTAAAATAAAATTAATTTTTTTAATGGTAATCTTCTTCTTCTTCTTCTTTTTTTCAGCTTAATCTTGGAATTTATACTATGGATAAGAAATCCGAATTATCAGTCTTGGTTGACCGTGCAACTGGTGGAGCCAGCATTGAAGATGGAGAAATAGAGCTAATGCTCCATAGGTTCAAATTTCTCATTTTCCTGTTGTTTAACATTCGGGTTAAATGTATGTTTTAGTTTAGATGTGGACATGCTAAGCTGATTTTCCTTTCTTTTCACACAAGGCGTACGCTCTTTGATGACTCTAGAGGAGTGGGTGAAGCATTGGATGAAAGTGTGTGCGTTAACAATACATGTGAAGGATTAACGGTATGATAGCACATACAAAGAGTAGTTTATGCTTTTGAATTACCATTTTTTTTTTCTCTTTGCATCCTAAACATTGGATAGAATGCTTACCAATCTGGAACTAGATTTTGGACAGAATCTCAGGTTCTGGTTGGTCCATGAGAGGACATCAGGCCTATAATATCATGTCTTGACCAATCTGGAACTAGATTTGGGACAGAAATAATGCCCAATCTCCTAGTAAGACAAGAAATTAGTATATAATTGAGAATCTGGTGAGACAGTACATTGGCATTCTGGCTGCCTGCGTAACAGAACTTCCAGTAATTCTCTTCCTTAATGAGCTTGCCAAATTGAAAGTACTCTGCCTCTTTTCCAACAGATGCATTCAGTATGATGTTGTCCTATCTCAATTGCTAAACCAATAACATCCTGATTTAATGCTGATAATGCTGACTACCTTGATTACTGTATACTGTGTCTGCCACAGTACAAGGCATTGGTTTTCTTAATCGATGTTGAATACATGCATTTTCTCGTTATATATATATTTTAAAAAGTTTACATTTCTAATTAATTTAATCTTCACATGCTGGCCTTACAATGGATATGCTTTTACACTAGCTCAATTTTGGAGCCAAATGATTTTCTGTCAAATATGCATGCTTTTCATCCACTTTCTTATTTCAGCTTTGATTGAAGAATTGTTATTTGCTTTGTATTAGTGCCCAAGGCTTGCTGAAATTGAGTCAGCAGAACTTTTTTTAAGTAAAAAAAAAAACAATGGCCATATAATTGAAGTGCTTCAAAGATATAAAATGCCTCGTTTGTATTATCCATAATCCTGATTTTTCATATGATATCTTTAATCCAGGTTCGTGGAAATTATTATGTGAGCATTAACCAACTAGGGGCTGGAGCACGCTGGCGCCGAACAACTGGCCAAGAAGTTTACTCGCCTCTTCTTTTAGCTTTCACACATGAGGTATAGCTAGATTTTCAGTTGCAAGAGTCTATCTTCATAGCCATTCATATACTAATATAATTAATGTTCAGAATATGGAGGATTGGAAAGCATCTCATTTGACAAAATCAACTGCCATAGATCCAAACTACAGCTTGCCTCTCAATGTTGCTTTGATTACTCTTCAGGTGACTGTTTACTCACAGTAGAATTAATTGAGTTCTTGATTCTCTCTTTCTTACCCTCTCTCTCCCTAACACTAATGTTGCAGGAGTTGGATGATGGAAGTGTGCTCCTCCGTCTGGCTCATTTATACGAGGTAAAAGATAAGAGTTTGCTTAGATATGTCATAACTTAAGAGAGAGACATGATGTATCCTTGTCTCTTTTTTTTGGCTATACTATCTTACATCTAACTCGATAAAATAATTTCTCTTCATGTTGCTCGTCAATCAAGTAGTTCTTATACACTTTTTGGTGTTGCGAATATAATTAGGCGGGCGAAGATGCTGAATACTCAACACTGGCCGAAGTTGAACTGAAGAAGATTTTTACTGGAAAAACGGTATGTCTGCCTTCTACCTAGTGTTATTGCAGTGATTTTTATACCTAACAAAGTAAACAAAGAATGTTCCCAGATCATTCTCTATGATACTGTCATTTAATCTGAAATAAATACACATACACAAAGAAAGGATAATCCGAAGAGCCATGTTGTGATGGTGTAATTGTAAAATCTCAATGTGATGATTAGTGTTTGATCTTTCAGATAAACGAGGTGAAGGAAATGAGCTTGTCAACAAACCAAGAGAAATCAGAGATGAAGAGGATGACATGGGAAGTTGAGGGGGACAGCGGAAACGAAGCTACCCCAGTTAGAGGAGGTCCAGTTAACAATTCAACTCTTGTCGTTGAGCTTGGTCCTATGGAGATTCGTACTTTCTTGTTGAAATTTTAGCACTTCTGTGACAGGAGTACAGGACAGAGCAAATAATATTTTTATGCTCACCTTTGATAATATAAAGTATTGCTACTTATTTGGGTGCGTAACTCGTCTAGATAACAAACAAGATAAATTAGAGTATAAATAACAACTGGAATCCATATTTTTTATTTTTTATTTTTATAATTCAGGAAAACCTGGATTCTACTACTGGATGTTCTGTTTCAACCTATTGAATAGCAAGTGTCATATATATATACTAGTCGCAAATCTGTGCGATGCACAAGAAAATTATTGAAAATAAAATCTAAATTAATTTTGATTCTTTTTACCCTTATTTTTTTTTAGTTCAAAATGTTGTAAGCAAGATCGATAAAGAAACTTTATGAATAGGATTTAGAATAGATCCTACTTTTTGGTTTAAAAAAATAAACTAAGAAAGTATTTACTATAGGATAATTAAAATTTAATATAATGTAATTTTTCTTATATTTACCATATGGATTATGTTTTCATCCAAAAATAAAATAAATGATACTTAAAATAAGAAGAAGAAGAAGAAATAAATATATGGGCACATGATTATATGATCAAACCTAAATAATTTTCATAACTCATTTCAAGCTCACATGGTTTCATTATAACAAATCCATCAATCTTTCTCTATTGCCAGCAACAAAATTAAATGAAACACATAAGAAAAAAAAGGAACTCTAAAAATCTTGATGAAAATTGATAATTATGGTTATTATTAAAAGATATTTATATTGTGTTTATATATGGAATATATGTTAGTATTAGACATTAATTATGATTGTGTTTTATATATGGAATAATATATTCTTATATTAAAGAAAATATGATGTATCAAAATTCTAATGGAAGATTTAATAATAGAATAAAATTTAAATTCAATTAGAAAATATATATTAAAATAATGAGGTGTAAAATTGTGAGATTTCAAAAGCTTATGTGGCGCAACATGATGAGGTCAACCAAAAGTCAAAAAGTTTCGGTTTTACATTATAGTATAGATATATATATAGCAATGGATCACCTACTTATCAGGAAGCTACCACAGGGTGGGCATTATACAACTAAACTTACATCAAACGTTTTACCCTTGTAATCACAAAGTTAAGATAGATATCCAGTGCCACCACATTTTTGTAAGTTGTTAGAGCATTCTCAACGGGTTTGTCAAATGCCAAAATCAACTCAAATATGGTTAATAAGCCCAAAAAGTGGCTCCCATCCGATTAGCAAGATATTAGTCAAAATGGATTTTTGCTACCGTACCAAAGCATTTTTATCTTAGTACTGTTCATTTGCCATTTATTATTTTACTATTTCCCAACACATCTCTTTCCTTTATCTCTCTCCTTTTTTCCATGTGTTGCTCTCTCTAAGAGGACTGCCGCACCAGCAAGGACCCCAATCAAGCTCACAGTCAAGTCCGATTCTACGCCACCACCGCTCTTCTTCTTCTTCTTCTTCTTTAGATTTGATCACTCGCTCGCTCAGACTCCAAGTCAACTTACTAACTCGGTAAGCACTTTCTTCAATCTCATCAAAAAGTCTTTGAGCTTCAATTTTAGTTTCAAAGGGAAAATTTCGATTCGGAAAATAACCGGTGCTGGTGATGGTGATGGTGTTGTGTGTGATTTTGCTTTGATATGCTGGTATTGTTCTGGTTTTGATGATTTTCTGTAATATTGCTATGAAAGTTTGTAAATTTGCTAGGTTTTTTTTGCTGAAGTTGCTAGGCTTTGTTATAAAACTTTGATGAAGTTATTGTGGGTTTGTTTTTGGTGTCTCTGTTTGGTTTCAGTTGAATAGAAAATATTCATAAAAAATTTATGAAGAAATAATATTTAAATAAAATAGAGTTAGAAATAGAGAATTTGATAGAAGGTGTTTTGAAAACTGATTAGGTAAAATAGAAAAAATAGTTCTTTAAACCAAAATTTGGCTTAAATTTTACCCAAGCAATTGGAAATGCTCTTAAATAGTGTATTTTGGGTTAAGAATCTTAAGATTGCTTTGTGGTCCTTTGACAGAAAAAGGGGCATTTTGGTCCAAAGGAGAGGTAAAGAAATTAAGAAAGTAATATTTATTTATTGGAAAAAGATGTATTACCGGGATGCGCGCGGGAAGGAACCGAGACGGTTAAAATGTTCAAACTCAAAAAGATTAAAAAAAAAAAAATGATTGTATCCCGCGTTTCCCACACAGAACTTCGCCACGTGTCCCTCTCATCTCCCTCTCCAAACCTCCCCAACTGCAACCGTCAAGTTCAGCTTTCTGTCTCATTTTCTCTTCAAATTCACTTCAAAGATAGGAATAGCTCTGATTTAATCGAATTACATCATCAATGGCTTCCCAAAATCCTAACCACAAAACTCATCTCTACCCGGAGGTGATCCAATCAAACCCCGATACCTATTCAAACCCTAACCCTTCCTCCTCCTCCAAACTCTACCCCTCCCTCTCCATGTCAGACCTCGTCGATAACCTCTTCCCGGATCCTACCCACGATCACGACCCACGTCCACCCTCGGCACCACCCGAGGCCATCGAAGAGGTCCTCGTCAAAATCCCCGGCGCTATTCTCAACCTAATCGACAAGGACTACAGCGTCGAGCTCGCTTGCGGCGATCTCACCATTGTCCGTCTCCGCCAGGACAACAACGTCGTCGCAGTCCTCGCCCGCGTTTCCGACGAGATCCAATGGCCTCTCGCCAAGGATGAGGCTGCCGTCAAGCTCGATCACTCCCATTACTTCTTCTCGCTCCGTGTCCCCAAGGACCACGGCTCCGATTCCTCCGACGAGGACGAGAAAGAAGAAGACAAGCGTAATGGGAACGACTCTGACGATCTGTTGAATTACGGATTAACGATCGCGTCCAAGGGTCAAGAAAAGCTCCTCCAGGAGCTCGATGCGATTTTGCAGAATTACAGTAGCTTCTCCGTGCAGAAAGTTTCGGACAACGCGAAGAAGAAGGGAGAGGCATTGGATGGTTCGGTGGCTAGGGAGTTTTCGCCGGCGGATTTGAAGTCTGAGAAGAAGAAGGAACTGATGGAGGAGCGGTCCGCCGCGTACTGGACGACGCTGGCGCCCAATGTGGAGGATTACAGCGGCACCGCCGCAAAATTGATCGCGTCAGGGTCGGGACAACTGATCAAGGGGATCTTGTGGTGCGGGGATGTCACGGTGGACAGGTTGAGGTGGGGGAATGAGGTTATGAAGAAAAGGCTTAGTTCGCGTTCCAATTCCGAGATTAGTCCCCAAACCTTGAAGAGGATTAAAAGGTATGGGCAAGGAACGAATTAACCATAATTGTGTTATTCCTTTCACATTAGTCCTTTGGTTTATTTTTTATTTTTTCCATTGGTGGTTTTGAAATTTTTGTTTTGTCTTTTATTGGCTGCCGAATGTTGAGGGCATGTTTAGATGTCATGTTAGGAAATTAAGAGGCTCTATTGTGTTTTATGTAGATATGAATAGGTGGTCTATGTTCCCTTATATTCAAATGCGATGCAAAAAAATGCAGTTGAAATATTAATATTGTTTGACATGAATCTATTATGATTTTGTAAAAGAAACTTTCATACTCTGATCTCTCTCTTTGTGGGTGTAGTTGCCAAGTATTGAGCTAAATTTTAAACATTTTGGCTTGATTATTTATGTAGGGTTAAGAGGGTGACTAAAATGACGGAGAAAGTTGCAACTGGGGTCCTCTCTGGGGTTGTCAAAGTCTCTGGATTTTTTACAAGCTCAGTGGTAAATTCAAAAGTGGGCAAGAAATTTTTTGGCCTTCTACCAGGGGAGATTGTGCTTGCATCCTTGGATGGATTTAGTATGTTGATCATCTCAAGCTCTTGAGTTATAT
Source organism: Fagus sylvatica (assembly GCA_907173295.1). NCBI lineage: Eukaryota > Viridiplantae > Streptophyta > Magnoliopsida > Fagales > Fagaceae > Fagus > Fagus sylvatica. Next base: position 12,669,224 of record OU015768.1, on the reverse strand, counting down.
GTTAATAGATTAGCAGATATTTCTTTTCTGAATGACTCTTTTTACTTTATCCTACAGCTTCTACTCCAAAATTTCATAAATAGATGCATAATATAATATGTGAAGTTTATTGATCAAAAAAAAAAAAAAATCTAATATGTGAAGTTAATGTGGGGTTTGCTTCATCTTGCTTCCACTTTGATCTCCACAAAATAGAAGAATGGCACACATGATGTTTGTGGAAAGGGAAAAATATTTGTAATTAGTGGAAAGGGGGGGATGTGGGGGTGTTGGGGCTAGATTAGAGAAACATGGAGGATGATGTGTCATTTTATTTTCAATTCTAGAGGATTAATGTGTATTCTGGTGTTGTATCTCCTCTTATGGTTCGCGTGAATCGATCAGATGGTACTGGTTATGGCCCTTTTGTTCATGGCTTGTTATTGCATTAACAAACTTCATTAAATATCCTTGTAGTGTTTTCACTTTAGTTCCTGACTGGATTATATTCTCATTGTGTTGCCAAACAATAATTGTTGAATTGAATCATCCATGAAGTAAGGTTGGTGGGATGGCTTTAGATTGCTTAAAGGTGATGGGTTATTGGTAGATAGGATAGAGGCTATATGGATGGATTTAGATGATCTCATTGTGTTGCCAAACAATACTCATTGAATTGAATCATCCATGAAGTAAGGTTGGTGGGATGGCTTTAGATTGCTTAATGGTGATTGGTTATTGGTAGAATAGGAAAGGGGTTATTTAGATGGTTCTATGCATAAGAACAGTTTTGGACAGCAAAATATTAACTACCATCAGAGAAATTAAGGGTAGGAACAGGTGTATAGGTATAAAAGAGAGAAGACAATAAACTAGGCTACTACAGGACATACAGCCATCAACCACCATCAGATATGACTTCCAATTGAGGAATTAATAAGCTCCTAAAGACTAGCTTGGAAAAAAGAGAGCATTGTGGTGGTTTTTCATGCTCTTTCCCTTTTCGAGTGATGAATATTTCCAAAGACTTTGTTCAGCATTGATTTTTTAAATGAGATATCAATGCTTCTGTTGGTAATTTTTTCTTAATAATTTAATTTATTCCCCAGTTCAAATATTTCTTTTAGTTTTGTATTATTTATGTTTCTAATCCTTGTAAATAGGCAAAGTCTGCGATGCCGTTGAAGTAGCTGGAAAAAATGTCATGTCAACATCATCCACTGTGACTACTGAACTTGTCTCGCACAGGTAAATTAGATGATGCATAAAGAATTGAGTTAAATAGCATGAAGCTCCTAGAGTGGACCTAGACACATTTGGGGACATCAACATTAGTGATACAGTAGTAACTGATGAGCAATTTTTTCTTGAGAAGAAAAAAATGACAAGAAATTGAAATTTGTTTTGTTGCATTGATGCTTTAGTGATGTTGTGAGTCACTTCCAGCCTTGCTTTATCCAACTTTTATTTATCCTCAACATATTTTACATTCAAACCTAGTCTTTATGGCCTACCTTGTGAAAGGGGGTCATCATGTGTCTCTATTTATAATATGAATTTGGACGATGTTTGTCCTGCAGGTATGGGGAACAAGCAGGTCATGCAACAAATGAAGGGCTTGATGCTGCCGGCCATGCTATAGGCACTGCATGGGCTGCTTTTAAGATCCGAAAGGCGTTCAACCCTAAAAGTGTTCTGAAACCTACCACCCTTGTCAAATCTGCTGCTAAAGCTGCAGCTGCTGAGAAGAAAGCTAAGAAATCCAAGTAATTCCTGATGGAATTTATTGATAGTGTAGTAGAGAGGTCTGTCCATTTACAAATTTTAGCCTGTTCTCCCATTTTTACTTCCTTAAATTAGATGTAACTTTAAGTTATACGTTATTGTTGTTGTAGATAAGCCAGTCTGTAGGTGGAAATATTTAACTAAGAGCATTCACATCAAACTGTTCATATCATCATATTAGCCAAATTATAAACAATTGCACCCAAAACTGGTTCACATCAAGCTCTTTATCTCTTTTCCCTTTTTTTTTAAAAAAATGCTACAATAACTCTCTACTTTTAAAGAGTTATTACTGTAGCTCTTTCATTTTGTTTTTTAATTTTTTTTCTCTCTCATCTCTCATTTATTTGTCTTCTTCCTCTCATTTGTTTTGGTTCAAGTCAAGTTATTGAGTAAAAAAAGAATATTTGTATTGGGTAGTAGATGAAATAGAGAGTGGGATGTGGGGGTATTTTAAAAGTGGGGAGTTAAAATGAAAAAAATAAAAAATAAATAAATACAATTTTCTTTTAAAATTTTAATATACTTTGAAAGAGCTGCTAATGCTCTAATATATTTGATCCATTAGTTTTAAGAACTACAAAGCTTTGGTTTTGTGTCACAATACAAAATGTTTGCTGGGCATGCTCAGGCCCCTTCTTAGATGGTCTTAATAAAATGGGCTCGCACTTCTTAGTCTTTCAGGCCTGTTTGGTACGTGTTTTCGTTTTCTGTTTTGGTTTCGTGACTTTTTACTTTATTGAAGTTGGAACTTTAATCCTGATTTGAATTTAAGATTATAAAAAAAATTTGTGTTTGGTACATAATTTTGGTTTTTAAACTTAATTTTTATCATATATTATTATTATTATTATTTTTTTTTTCTTTCTTTTTTTTTTTTTTCCCCCACCACCCACCCACTATTCACTTCTTTCATTTCTTTCTTCCTTTTTTTTCCCCACCACCCACGTACCCCCCTCCCTTTCTTTTCTCTTCTTATCTGTTGAGTACCTGTTTCTTCAATACCCAGATCTCATTTTCTCAGAATTTTGATCATATTCTTCAGTCTTCACCCTCCACCCTTGCTTCCATGGCCCACCATCCACATCCGAGAACTCAATCTTATCATACAATTGCTTTGTCGTTATATCCACCACCGACTTCAGAACGGTGTCATTGGAAGGTATTTTTCTGATATTGGGTTTCCGGGTCGGCTTCGAGAGCCGAGATGGGCCTCCTCCACCACCTCCTCCTTCGGCCCGTGATTTGAAGTGAGAAGAGATGGGCCTTGGAACACCGTAACGGAGAATAACGATGAAGAAGAAGAAGAGTGAGATTGCGAGTCCGATGGTGAAGAAGTTTGCGAAGATGAAGTCACGGAGGGAGAATCTTCATTGCCCCATCCAAACCCACGCCACCACCAGCAATCTCCTCCACAAGATTGTTCATCGCCCTAGCGTTTCAGCTCCGCCCTTGCAAGCTTTTCCTATGGAGGCGCCGTTGTCGTCGTACTAATGGTGGTGGCGACGATATCGGCCAGTAACGGGGAAGCAGAGAAGCAGATGGAGGAGAGAGAGAGAAAATGGGGAGAAAAGAAAATACGTGGGCCCAGTAACGGTAATAAACTGAGATCCACATGAATTCAGTCTGGATTTGAATCCGGATTGGATTCAAAAACAGGCAAATGGCTGAACTCAAATTTGGCATGGGATCAACATAAAATTCAAGTTGGGATTTCAATTTCACTTAAATATCATGTACCAAACATCTTTTTTTGGTGTGGGACCCAGTGATTTTGTATTTGAATCACAAAATCCGGATTTGAATCCAGTGTACCAAACACGCACATATTATACGATGTTTTCAAGTTACAATCTTAATTTTGAAGGGCTTATCTAAGAGGGAGGAAGCCCTCAGAAAATCAGTCCGTGAATGAAACTGGCCCTTCTATTTTATTTTATTATTATTTATTATTATTATTTTTTTCTGCAATGGTTCCATTTCCATAATCAATAATGGGATTGTGAATGAATGAAAATTACCTACCTATGTATGATAATTGACAAGTGGCCTTAGCGAGACTGATCTTTTGTCAGAACAATTAATTAAACGGATATTTTTCAGGGTGCTTTCCTAACCTTTTGACAGTGTGTATAGGTAGATTATGTGCGTTTGGTATGGTATGGGATGCCCAATTAGACAATCTTATTCTTCATTATATCACTATCCCACTTTGCATGGATATAAAAAAAAAATGTCCATATTTGTAGCCAAAAATTAAAAAAAAAAAAAGTCCATACAATTTGCCTTTGCTTATTCATTGGCACGCATGCGGTCATGCACCTACCCTGTTAAAAGTAGAAAATATCTAATAAAATTGTCTTATGGAGTATCACTTTTATATGGATTTCACACTTGTGAGATCCACATATTATGAGAGGTGTTCCATAAGCCGGTCTTATAATATAAGGTTTCCATCCAATAAAGCTAATCTAATCAAAATATACCAAAATATCTTAAATTATTCCAGCACCAAGATGGATTGGTACAAATGTATTTGGTTCGTTACTTTAGATTTACACCACCCGTTCTCAATGGCCGACTTTTGAGTCTTAATTAAGTGAGGAATCAAATGCTTCTTTGGTGTGAAACTGTGAACACCCCCATATTATCAAATGCTAGCATTTCTAGTCGATTCTGATTACAAGATTCCTTGACATGCATGTAACTTATACTGATGAAGTCGTGACTGACTGATTGACGCTGAGATTCTTGAAATCTTATCTGCTTTTGTTTTGTATTCTTGTAATCTCTTTAAATCAAGATGAATCTAGAAATAGGCATTAAAAATCATGCATAATATTTTCCAAGTTTGGTTGTTAGAGCTGGGGAAGGAAGTTCCTTTAGGACTAAAAAGTTCATAATACGGACCCCAATTGTTCATTATCAAATGGTTTAGCAAGTCATGGATATAGACATGGCACACACCAAGAAAACATCAGATTATGGTGAAGTTTTGGAATGTGGCTAAACATGCACCCAATCCTCCATATTTCCTCTCGTGGGATTGGCAAATCTTGCTGCTACGACTTTTGCCTTTTTGTGTATCTAATGGAGTTGCCTTTGGACTTAAGTTGGAAGCCACATGTGATCCTCAAAATATGTGGTCAAGCATGTATATCTAACTATAGGCCTGAATTTTAATGAGATAATAATAATAAGAGGCGAATGAAATTCCAATCTTTACCTTGCTTTAATATGAATTGTGTGGAAGAATAGATTAAAAAATAAGAAGAAAATATTTCCTTTTTTTTTTTGGGAAAAAGAAAAACAAAAAAACTGAGGTGCTCTACCTCTTCATAGTTCTTACCCACTCAAGTGCACCAAAAAAGGGGGAGGGAAGATTGAAGATGAAGCAGGGAAAGAGGATGTGCCACCAGCTGGTTCTTTGGTGAGAACAAAGGAAACGAACAGATTATGATAATGTTTCTTATTGTGTTGTTGTTTAATTTGGCTAAGGCAATAAGAATGGAATGGTGTGGACATAGAGTGATTAGCACTAAAGTCATGTAAGTTTAAAGATAAATATTAGGTCTTTAGCTCTGAGTGAAGTGCAGTAGTGGCTTTTTACATAAGCAATAGCATGGGGATTATGGATTAGTGAGGTGGAGCACAAAAACTATCTTCTAGAGGATTAACCGTATCAATTCAAGGTACGTAGTGCAAGCTCCAGACAAGCCTCCCTCACATGTTTATCTTGTTTTTATGGATTACTATCAAAGCTATCAGCTACCACCACTTGCCCCTAAAAAATTATTTAGCTACCGCCGCTAGTGACAAAAAAATTTTGGCTTGTTACTTTCAGCACTCATGTTTTGTTAGGTCTTCATGGAAAGTCCTGCAAGAAAGTAAAAATAAACAAAAAGCATAACACTTCCCCTGAGTGTTTGAATTATGTAGAGAAAATGACTTTTCATAATGCTGTGTGTGTCCTATTAAACTGCCAAATGACTTTCCTCCTATGAAGTTACAATTTTGACTCGCAGAAGTCCAATAATACTTCTCATTCCAACTGACCATTCTTATATTTATTTATAGTATAGTCCATTAACGCATTAATCCCCCAAAAAGTGTTACCTAACTTAGGTACTCTTACATGCATAGAACCAAGAGGCCTTATCATGGTTCTATAATACTGTATTTTCGAAAACATGTAGGAGAAGATTTTGTAAACAAAACACAACAAATAATAATACTACAGTATAAATAAAATTTCTGCCCTATGGTTTGAAGCGATAAAAACAAAGGAGTAGACTCTAGTAAGCAAAAATATTTATTTATTTATTTTTTTAATTATTGGCAATGAGCATCTGAAGCATTTGTTCTAAGTTCCAACTATTCCTGTGAGGTGCAGAGACTCTCGGCAAGAAATTTCTTGTAAGTACACCTTGAATTAATTTAAAAGGACATCTTCACCTACTCTGATACCATGATAAATTACCAATTATCCCAAAAGTTTAAGCTATTATTAAAAAATGGTAAATTTAATCATTTTACCAATATTCTTACACGGCTTGCCCCAGAGTTGATTGATCACTACACCAACTTCCTTGTGGTTAAGCAAAAAGTATGTTGTGTGTGCATCGATCAATTAATGTATTAATCTCTGAATCCGAGTGTGTGTAATGTGTTGCTTAGTGAAGGTTTGAACTTATGCATAATGCATGTGTAAGTGGTAGGTATTACCTATGTTGTGTTGCTGATGTTATTCTTGATGACTATTGTTGATCATGTTTTACACTTGTAATTGCACTCTCGGTTCATTTTCGGATGAAAATTTCGACCTGGACTTATTTTCGCTTAAAAAGTTCAACCCTAAGCATTTTGGCACTATAAGTTGAACTCTCAACTCGTTTTCACATCAAAACTTATTAACAATTTGTTTTCGCTTAGCAACATTAATGAATCGTGCAAATCATAATATCAATCAATCACAACATCATATACCTAAATCACACGACTACAACAATCATGTCTAAGCTATTTGTAAAGACCTAACTCCTAAGCTGCTTTTTGCTAAAGATCAATCTACTGTACAGATTTTGCAAAATCTAAATTTTCAAATGCTTTACGTTTTGGACCCCACGACTCGAATGAGATCACAAACTGATATCAATTAAAAGAATTAGCCCCACACCAATTCCATAATGAAAAGAAAAATGGGAGAAACAAAAAAGCTGCATCGGTGAGTCACAATCTACTCTTCAATTTATCTATTAAAAAAAACAATGTGAAACACTTCATTATTATTTAAAAATTTCCACCGAAGAAGAATATAAAGTCAAAAACAATAAAGTATATAAAGAAAAAAGGACTAAAAAAAAGTTAGTCTAGAAGGCATTTTAGTAGTTTGGATAAGAAACATTAATTTTGTTCCGTAATTCCAGTCTTTTTAGGATGTTATGCATTTCAAAATCATAGCCCTTTTTCCCTTCTATAGCTTATTCTCTTTCTTGTTACCGTTCTTTAATTCAAGCCACGCGACCGACCAAATAACCACGCACATCATTGCACAATGCACACCCAAAGACCTAATTCAGATTTCGATAGTCCAAAGTCATCACTAAGACTTAGACTCGTCTTAATCATACAGCTCCATGGATGGCAGTGGGTGGTCATTTTCTACAAATCATTTTGGTAATGTCTATATTGCTGGTCATCGTCATGGGAAAGGATACTCTCTCATTGAAACCTTCAATTTCCTCCAATTTTTAGCTAGAATTGTGACACATGACATTTATTTAATTTTATATGGTTTCAATGAGTGTTTTAAGAATTAAGACCATTAGATTTTTTAAAATGTCAAGTGTCTCTTATCTAGATAAAAATGAGAGGATATTGGAGGATTTAATGGGAGGAAATCCTCTCCCCAATCATAGCCCTTGCATGGAGGAACCAATCTTACCCGATCATTTAACAATCTCCTCAATATTAGGCATGTTTCAACCTCTTTGAATTTTGAATTTCAACAATTATGGCCGAGAGACTATTTTAATTGACACTTCCGGATATTTTTAACAAAGATATCTAGGGTTCAAATTTCAAATCCCCCTCGACTATGGAATTATAAAAATAAAAATAAAAAATCAACAATTATGTCTTATAAATAAAGACATGCTTGTTAAGATGTAATTAAAGGCATACCATTAACACCAAATAGGGAAAATCAATGACACCTCCGCGTTTTGTTAGGGTATGTTACACACTATCATCATAACCATTTATTTTCAAGTATTTTGATCTTCACCATTTCTTCTTGAATAAAAGTTATGACTTATGTTCAAAACACTTGAACTAAACAATTATAATCATCGTGAGTACCATGCCTAAAAGTACTAATTGGTTGGAATTAATTCTTAGAGTCAAGTTTAGTTGAGATGGATAAGGACAAAAAAAAAAAAAAAAAATAGTAATCTGTGATATTTAGACTGTGGACTGAATGCTTGATGATAAGTTATCACTTAAAAATAAGATGAGAAGAAGCAAGTAGGAGCTCCACTGAATTGATGAAATTTCCTAACTTTCCCACTTGGAAGAATTTACTTGGTCACGGTTTCTTCAATTGGTTTGCCCCAATCTGCTGGTGGGCTAAGCAATTTGAGTCATTTGTTTTTTCAGTCTTATATGTACTAGAATACAAACGGTCGAATTTGGCAATTGCCAATTGGAAAAGGAAAAAAGGGGGAGATGTGGCATGGATGTTGTGGATGAGGAATCACCTCCCCACTTTAGAAATTTGCAAAACCAAAAATATGCCTCTTGCCTTCAAAAAGTGGGAAATGACACAAGCAGATGTATTAAAAACCCCCACCCAAGAATCTCACTTTCACTGGCATTCACTAACACACACACACACACACACAGACGCAGACAGGTTCTTGGTTATTAATGCATGCTTTATAGTTTGAACACGGTATGACAGAAAACAAGGCAGATGAAAAAACCCATTCTGGAATTAGTGAATGTTCACCAACTCCAACTACACCAATGGGTACTCCTCTTAGAAAAGTTTTGGATAGAATATCAGGCTTTTCCTTTGCCACTCCTTGGAGAAGGAACACAACTCCACGCGGTCGAAGAATCTTTCACAGGGATGTTGAAAGAGAAGAGTTCCAGTATGCTACTACTCATTGTCTCTCCTCCTACTACAGTGTCTTTGTTGCTCGCCTTGCTATCATGGTTTGTCAAATCTTGCCCTGCACTTTTGTTTTTATGTTACATATTCCATCTTGTTAACAATATAATTTGATCAGCTTCATTAACCAAAGTCTACAATTTGGCTAATACAAATGCCTTAATATCAATATACATACTATATATAATACTAGTGCAGTCAGCTTGGTGTTTGTGGTGAAAATCATATTGGACATGAAGATTTTAATTGAGGAACATCACAAGCCCCTTAGAGATCCTATTCTAAAGGATCATATGTGAACTATTGTAATTAATAATCTGTTTTACGTTTAGAGAATGTATAATTCTAATAAGTTTATATATATATATATATATATGCCAGAGAAGGAGAATTTTGGTTTATTTGTTTATGTACTTTGTTATATATGGTAAGTTTAAGAAACCAAACTTTAGTCATTAGAAGATCTTATTTGGTAAAAGAAGAAACTGGAAACTTGTCTAAATGTTTACCCAGAAACTCAAATTCAGTTCTTTAACATATTACTTTGTCTGTTTTTGGTTTTAAACAGGTCATGCTAGCCATCTTAATTGGGCTGCTAACCATATTAACATGGCATTTTACAAGGATCTACACCAAAAAATCACTGAATAACTTAGCATATAGCCTTCGTAATGAACTTCTACAACGTCCCATTTTACGGATGTGGAACATCTTAAACTCAACTTCTGAGATAACAACAGCCCAGCTTAAGCTGTCAGAGTATGTGTTCAAACGGCACAACAAACCTGCCACTCAAGCACAACAAGTTGAGGTTGATTTATTATTTGTAAATTTTATTTGAGACTTATTTATCCCTCAAAAAAAAAATTTACTTGAGACTGTTTGTCAATATTGTTTATTTAATAATTTTCCCACTCTTACAGCTATATGAAGCAATGAGGGATGTAACATGGGCACTATTTGCAAGTCGTAAAGCTCTCAATGCAATAACTATCAATTATAAAAATGGTTTTGTTCAGGCATTCCATAGAGATCACAAGAGTAACAATACATTCTACATCTACTCTGATCTTGTAAACTATTCAATCAGTGCCAGTGGGCCTAGCGACAACAATATGATGTCATCACGTCAAGGTGTGAATGATCAGTCCATTCATGGCAACATTTCTGCAATTTGGTATCGGGAACCCCTTGATCCTATTACTGGTGATAAAATAGGAAAAGCAAAGCCAATCCCACCAGATGATCTAATCAATATTGCAGGCCTTTCACAAGTACCAGATGGTGTAGCTTCATGGCATGTGACAGTGAGCAAATCTTTAGATTTACCTTTGCTTTCAGCAGCACTGCCAGTTTGGGACTCTTCAAATGAAAGTATACTAGCTGTTGTGGGTGTTACTACAGCACTTTATAGTGTAGGCCAGCTTATGAAGGAGCTTGTTGAAACTCACAGTGGGCATATATATTTGACATCCCAAGAGGGTTATTTACTTGCTACTTCCACAAGTACTCCACTTTTGAAAAATTCGACTACAGGGCCTAAGCTTATGATGGCTAATCAATCTGAGGAACAAATAATACAAATGGGAGCTCGGTGGTTGCAGAGAACCTATGGCAACAGTGAGGTTCATGTAGAGAATGTCAAGCTCGGCCATGACCTGTACTACATTGACTCATTTTTCCTAAAGTTAAAGAGGCTTCCTATGGTAAGCCTTGACCAGAATTTTGCCTCTTCTCTACCACTGAAATCTTAGGTCCTATGTTGTTAAGAACTTGAATATTAGGTGCTGCAGGCCAGGTAGAACAGATTGTATTTAAACATTTTACTATGTTAACTCTTTGTTAAACCAAAATTTCTAGGGGATTGTACATGTATTCTGTTTTTATTTAATTGGCATACACTAACATGACATATTAGCATTAAGCAAGAAACTGAATTGAGTTGAATTTTGTGCAGGTAGGGGTCATCATCACTCCAAGAAAATATATAATGGGCAAGATAGATGAGAGAGCCTTTAAAACAATGGTTATATTGATATCTGCAGCTTTATGTATCCTATTCATTGGATGCATCTGCATTTTGATACTGACAAACGGGGTGTCTAAGGAAATGAAACTAAGAGCAGAACTAATAAGCCATCTTGATGCAAGAAGAAGGGCAGAGGCATCTAGCAACTATAAAAGTCAATTTCTGGCGAACATGAGGTCAGTAATTTCAAGTGTTAGATTGTATGGATCTTTGTATTATGAAGTTAAGGGATCAATAATAAAATCTGATGTGTTGCAGTCATGAACTGAGGACACCTATGGCTGCAGTAATTGGTTTGCTGGACATTCTCATATGTGATGATTGTCTCACAAATGAACAATATGCAACTGTTACACAGATTAGAAAATGCTCAACAGCTCTACTCCGGCTTCTTAACAATATATTGGATTTGAGCAAGGTGAGATATAAAACAAGCTAACTATGAGCAGCCCAGGGCGTACATATCACTGATATTTACATAACATGTATCAAAACAAGCTAGCATATATGTTCATACAGTTATTAAGTGGAGAGAATTAGTTGATCACCTTCCACTATTTACCAGACAATTGGAAGGATAAGTAACCACCTAAATTTGTATCAGAAGTTAAGAACCACACTTGATCAGATCACAGCATGCTTAGTACATAAGTTTAATGAATGTTGAGGAGGTTTACAACAATATTACTTCTTCAATTAAATTATCACAGCAATATTATGAATTTGTGAGCAAAAACAACTCTAAATCACAGAGTGACAGAACTTTATTCTACATACTGCGCTCCTGACAATGGAAATAAAAATACTATATAGGTTGAATCTGGAAAACTGGTGCTTGAAGAAACTGAGTTTGACTTGGGGCGAGAGCTTGAAGGACTTGTTGACATGTTCTCAGTGCAGTGCATTAACCACAATGTAGAAACTGTTTTAGATCTCTCTGGTATGACTTTAGTTCTCATAGTGTAATACAACTCAAATTACTGGCCAAAGATTATTATTATATGTTTAGCCTTCTGTTTCTGATGCCTTTTCACTATCCATTTCTTGTGTAGATGATATGCCAAAATTAGTTCGAGGAGACTCTGCTAGAGTTGTTCAAATATTTGCAAATCTAATCAGCAATTCTATCAAGTTTACAACATGTAAGTGCAACTCATATATTGCAACAAAGAGAAATAAAAGCTGAGAAATAATAAATTTCAATGGCAGCTAGAATGGTATCAGACTGTAAAAGAGGGAAAAAAAAGTTTTTGGTTCCTACAGAATTTATCAACCCAGATTATCTCAATATTTCAACCATTGGCTAGATCTATTGGTTCCAAACAAGCTTGACGTTGAATATAATAGAAGTCTCTTCCTTTCATGTGGGTATCTTTTAGAAGTTGGAGCTACAAATATTTGGGACCTTGTGCTTGAGAATTAGTTTTTTTTGTTTTGTTTGTAGCTCAGATATCTTGCAAGTTATCATTTGTTTTTGGGGGCATCTGATCCCTGTTCTTTCCTCCAATGAATTTAATATATATATATATATATATATATATATTTTTTAAAAAGGTATTATTTCTTCACTACTCATTTTGGTTCATCTCTATTTTATGGATGTGTAAGAAGCAAGCACATATGTTTGGCTTGATTATTTATGAACTGTCTAAGAAACTACCAATTAATAAAACCATGTCAGAAGTAGGTGACTCTCCATTTGAGTCCTTGCAGAAGGTAGAGAAAACCAATGATTTTTTTAGATCTTGTAATATAATCATCCACATCATGTATAGAGATTTTATATAGTTTGTTGATGCATTCATAGGACAGCAAGTTCAATATGGAGAAGAAATTTCAACTGCAAAATCATCATAGGAGAATATACAAATGTAGGCCTATTCTCAATAATGATGACGTATAAACTAACAACACAAAGTATATTAATTTAGAAAATGATCACGTTTCTCAATAAATAAAGAGTAAGCCTGCAACTGAACTGTTCTGAATGGCTTACAGCGGGTCATATCATCCTCCGAGGATGGTGTGAGATCTCAAATTCTTCCATTGATACTGGGAACTTTACTCTCGATCAGAAGAAACCACGATCTGCACATAAGACAAAGTGGAAGCAACATGGAAACCATATGAAAAAGGCGTGCAAGAAAGACAACAAAATGATTCTTTGGTTTGAAGTTGATGACACTGGCTGTGGTAGGAAACTTAAAACATTCTGCAATGATATTGAAAACTCTGCATCCACTTGCAAAATTAGACACTCCGTTTATGGATTCAGGTAACAATTAGTTTATATTTTGCAGGGATTGATCCTAGCAAGTGGGAGTCTGTATTCGAAAGCTTTGAGCAAGCTGACCCCTCAACAACACGAACGTAAGTAAAACAAAACAAGCTTCAATCTCTGGAAACAAATCTGTCAAAAAGAGATTTTAACTGATGAATATGCAGTCATTGTTTGCTGTTGAGCTGGAAGAATAAAAATAGAATCTATATTTCCAAGAGTGGAAGCAATTCCTCAAAAAAAACAAGTTACTGAAATTTGCAGAATGTTATTTCTGAAAACTTTTTGCTAATTTCAGGCATGGTGGCACTGGTCTTGGACTATGCATTGTACGGACCTTGGTGAGTGAAGTTTTTTAGTCTCTATGTTGATGATGCATGGAATACAACTCATTAGAAACAACTCACATAAACATGCATGGATGTGAATACTCAGATTTCTCAAATTTGTGAAGTTTTTGACCTCTAGGCTATCAGCTGCATGTCTAGAACTGCAAATAATCCTGGACAGCAACTATTATATCACTCTAAAATTTTATAGGAGAGAAAAGAAGGTTCCATCTTATTCTTTCTATGTTTTATAGTCCAATGCACTATATAACGTGAATCTCTTTGTCCAACTTACAATTATACTGGTGATGGCAGGTTAACAAGATGGGTGGAGAAATCAAGGTTGTAAACAAGGATGGTCCAGGAACTCTAATGCGACTATACTTGCTTCTCAGGGCACCTGTAGATAGCATAGAACAAAATTGTCGAGTAGATTTTGCAAAGCATAATTTAGTAGTGAGTAAAAAATTACTTTATTAATTACCAAAAAAAAAAAATTTACTTTATTTGAATACTATTTAAAAACTCATGCAGTCCAACTATGGAACTATCAAACAGCAGGTGCTTATATTTTTGAAATGTGAATGCAGGTTCTGCTCGCACTACATGGGAAAATGGATAGATTGATTATGTCCCAATGGTTACATAAAATTGGAGTGTTCACTTTGGAAGCATCTGAATGGAATGAACTGACTCAAATTCTTCAGGAACTCTTTCGTGCTAAAAGTTCAGTTCGTGATAATGGCTTTGATGCACAAAGTTCACTAAGTGAGGGTTTGAAAGCTAAACTACTGAAAATACAAGACATGGTGAACCCAGTTTTTATCATAGCTGTTGATATAGGGCTACTTGACTTGAGCACAGATATATGGAAGGAACAAATTAACTTTCTTGACAATTACTTTGGGAAAGCAAAGTTTGCATGGATGCTTTATCATGATACTTCCAATGCCGTAAAGATGGAGCTCCGCAGAAAAGGGAATATATTGATGGTTAATAAACCACTCTACAAGGCCAAGATGATTCACATTCTGGAAGCCGTCATAAAGGAGAAAAATCTTGAACTGCAGAAAAAAAGTTCAAATGGTTTGAGAACCACCAAAGAAGGTGATCTGCATGAATGTCTTGAGATTGATGCCACACATTTAGACATTGCCAGCTCTGATGATTCTGATATGTCTGAAATGGGGAGGTCTAATTCTGTCAATGGGTTTCACACTGGGGAAAAAGAAAGAGTGAGGATTAGAAAACCTTGTTCTTCAGGATACAAGACAATTAATAACTGCTTAGTTGAATTCACTCCGGTATATTCAAAAGAAAATGATTCTACCAAAAGAGATCCATGTCAGATCATGCCCAACTCTCATGACATTAAAGATGAAGAACCTAAATGTTGCACACAAGAAGCATCCTTTTCAACAGAACCTCAAAGTGAAAATGCTAAATGCCAAGATCAACATTTGGTTATCAGCTGTCCTACACAGCAAGGTAATTTATATTCAAATAAAGCTGCGAATGAACAGAAATCTCTTGAAGGCCTACGCATACTGCTTGCAGAAGATAACCCAGTACTCCAGAGAGTTGCAACCATAATGCTGGAAAAAATGGGGGCTACAGTTATTGCTGTTGGAGATGGACTTCAGGCAGTAGATGCTCTGAATTGCAAGCTTAGTGCAGAAGATTTTGGAAGGGAGTCTCTCTTTGAAGATAGAAACACAAGACCACAAACAGAGATCAAGGATTCCCCTCCATATGACTTGATCCTCATGGATTGCCAAGTAAGAATCTATGACAATGCATACTTTTCTAATGCTCTAGTGTCTTAGTTATCATAATATATTGAATAATCAAAGAAGAAAAAGAAGAAGAAAAAACTAAGGATATTGTTTCCTTAGACTAGAAGCAATTTTAAAAGGAATGCTTAGGAAATATCACCTCAGTTTATTTTGTTTGGCAATGAACATATTGTGTTGATTTACAATGTGAATGTGCTTAGGTTGACTTATGACATTAAAGTTCTGAACACTTTTCTTTGTGAAAAAAACAGATGCCAAAGATGGATGGTTATGAAGCAACAAAACTAATCAGGAAATCGGAAACAGGAACCAGATTGCACACTCCCATTGTTGCACTGACAGCCCATGCAATGTCATCAGATGAAGCCAAATGCTTGGAGGTGGGCATGGATGCTTATCTAACAAAACCAATTGACTACAAGAGGATGGTGTCCACCATTCTTTCACTCACTAAAAGAATGCCCTAACTTTCACGTCAAGGCGAAAGCTAACAAAACCAGTGACTTAAGCAGCCTTCGGATGTAAGATTGGATAGTAGTACTGAGGAAATGCAGTTTTATATGTGCATTATGGAAGTATGTTGAGTTTTCCTGTATGATTCTAGAGATCCAACTTCAGTAAATAATACATGACTAAATGCACTATGCTTGATTGCCTGACTCTAATAATCAATATAGTCTGGAAAAATGTCAAATGTCAGATCACACCTGTATACACTACCAACATGTAAGCTTAAAATCTAGGGAGTGTAAAATGATTCTGACCATTTATTTCAATTGTTATAATATATCAACCATTCGTGTATTATAAAAACAACTTGATCATGTTAATAGATGAATAAGATTTTGTGGGTATCATACCCCCAAAAATATTATAGCTACCGTAGAAGGACCCCAAAATACTGCTACTTCAGAGTTCTGACTTCAGAGTTCAGACCTTTTCTAATTAGGCTGTAGTCGTTTGGTAGTTGATCAAATGAACAAAATCCATATATCAGTAATCACAACCGCCATGACTTACCCGAAAGGGTAAAACTTAGATACAATTACTTAGGATTAGGTACGTTAGGTTCTCTAATTGAATTCAAATATATAATTGTATTGAATTTAAATATTCTAGGAAAAGATAACATTATTTGTATTTGATTGGTTAATACAACCTTGTGTTTGAATGCAATTAGAGAACCTAATGTACATAACTTAAATAACTGCACCTAAGTTTTATCCTATCACAAAAAAAACATTTCCAAAATAATGATAATCGTTCCGGAATCACAGTTGTTGGCTTGACTGCTTCTAGAAATCGTATATGTCTTGACAATTTAAACATGCATGTAGAAGCTATCTAAAACTGTAACTAATAACTTTGTATGTGAAATCATGTCGAAAAGTTCAAAGACTATTCAACTTCTTTTCAGGTATTCCCTTTGAACATTCTCTACAGTGTTTTTTTTTTTTTTTAACTAACTAATAGGTGATGGAGTTTATTGGGGTAATCCAAAACCAACTTCAAAACGGACACTCTAGTTATGTGCTTTCAAAATGTTGAGTCCTTTTGCTTAGAGTTGGAATTTATTGGGCCATCTAATCTAATCAACCCGTAAGACCAATTTGATAGCATGCGAATCAATCCATAAATATCATATACTAATCTTTTCATTTTCTTATTAATTTTTCCCTTCTTTCTTCCTGTATAATAATTTTTTTTGTAGGATAAGTAAATCATATTAAAATACTATTACTAAAAGCTTTCTTCTTATTAATTTTTCCTTTTTTTTTTTTTTTTTTTTTTTTTGTAGAATAAAAAAAAAAAAAAATAGTCTATTACAAGAAGTTTCTAAAGTTTTAAAAGACGTTTTATGATTTATTTATACCATCCTAATAATCTACCATAAATTTTTATTTAACAGTAAAATTTGGATCTCTCATGTGTTTGCATTGAGTGGTTCAACATAAATATTAAACGTGTTTTGGCCACCTGATGCATTATAAATATATAAAAGTTATTAACATATTTTACACTAAAGTAAAAAGTCAAAATTTCAGAAAATTGAAAAAATACTACTCTTTATTACCACAGGTCTCTAAATATTATAAAAGAAATTTTATCATTTAGTTTATATTATTTTACAAATCTCCCATAATTCTTTATTAAGACATTTTAGAGTAACGACCAGACACAAAAATAAGCCATTTTTTCGGAAAAGCATTTTATACTGAAAAACCGATACAAACAAACGAAGCCTTTAATGGAAAAACGTACCTCTCAATTAGAGCCCCAATACACTGTCACAGACAAGAATGGTAATTTAACCTCATTCCAATTTCAGATTAGTAGGATTAAGACTTGACACTCTCGGCTCTATCTCTATGCAAGGTTGCTGCTCGTATACAAAATTATGTCAGACAGCCTCCAACATATAAATCATACATTAAGACATGACTTTCCATACATTACCTCGTGACTATCATTATTATATATTTTATATATATATATATATATATATATATATATATATATATATATATTTTAATAAATAAAAAAAATCCATTTTCATAATTAAAGCAGTTATGTTCTAGTGGTTCTAAAGCTCGCACCTCAGAACTCCAATAACACCCAAATGGATGACAATACTATTCGGTTTAACCACAGTACCAAATACAACTCCAAATAACAGTACATTAATAAAAACAGAGGGAAAAAGAAGAAAATATGATCATGTTTCCTTTGGGGGGCCCTTCTTTGCAGCCTCAGCAGCTGCTTTTTCCGCTTCAATTTCAGCTACAACAGCATCAATCTCAGCTTCCTCAAGTTGCCTCAGGCCATGCTCCTTAGTCATCACAGCAACTTCTATATTCTTTCCCCCACTCTCAACAACCTATATGCACGCATAAACAATTCAAACTGTTATGGTTCCAAATGAAAAAATATGCTCATGCCCATCGGGACATCAAAACCATTAATGTCATTGCAGTTCATTAGATTAAATAACGCAGGTTAACTTAATCTTACTATATGTTTCGATGGGGGGTAGATGGGAAGAGAGGAGAGGAGAGAGCAGGGATGAGAGTAAACTGACATACCCTTAGGTTAGACATGCCAGGTTACCATTTGATTTATAGTGCCAGCCAGCATTTTTGTACCATTCTAACATATGCTAAGTTTAGATGGTTCTCAATCTCTTGACTATCATATCATTCCACCAGTTAGATTTTAAAATTTAGAACATTAAGTTGTTGAGCTTAAATCTCTTTTTCTCAACAAGCAAGATCCAACAAAATACAAATTATAGATAAGATGATGCCTCAGGATGACACACGCATCCCTTTGAGAGCCATACATCAATGTGGTGTGTTATTATAGGTACAAGTAGAGATACTGAGATTACTCATATGCAAAAACAGAGGTCAGACTGTGAATCATCTTCTTCTCACTATTCCATGGCAAGTGAACTTTGATCATTTCTTTTTTCTCTTTTTAGAGTAACGTGGGTCATGCCTTGCTCAGTATTAGACTTGTTGACTTTGTTTGATAGGTCGTTTGGGGAAATATATAAGAGTTCTGATTTGGGATGCTGTATCATTTGGCTCTTATATGGTGTAAATGGTGAGAGCAAAATCTTCATACACACAAGGGACGTGAAACAGCAATTTTAGAGATAAAGCACCTGTTCCTTAGAACATTATTTGGATGGATTGAGGTAACAGGTTGTTTTTCTTTCTCCAATACGTTGGAGTTATAGAGTTCCTAGACTTGATGTAAGAAATTTTTGTGTTACTCTTGTATTAAAGAAAAAAGGATACAATTAGCACCACAGAACACATAGTATAGGGAAGAATCTGCAACAGGAAAGAAATATAATGAAGTATGAATTCACATTTCAGGAAATATCCAAAATAGTTTACCTCAAGTAATGCACGGATTGCAAGCTTAACTGTTTCTTGCCCGGAAGTTTCTTTATAGTTTTTCTCCAAAAACTCTCTTATTGAATTAGAGTTTCTCCCAGTTGCATTAGCCTTCCAAGCTGAAAATGTCCCAGAAGGATCTGTCTGGTACAGTGATGGAGAATTAGTGTAGGGATCAAAGCCAACAATCAAAGTTGAAAGGCCAAATGGTCTCACACCCCCACTTTGTGTGTACTTTTGCTGAAGACCAGCGATATAACGAGTGATGTACTCAACAGTTACTGGATCCTCCACTGTAAGCCTATGGCTTTGACATTCAATCCGTGCCCTGTTTATTAGGACACGAGCATCTGCCTTAAGTCCAGCGCAGGCTAGTGCAATGTGATCATCCAGGTTCACAATCTTCCTAACCGATCTGCAAAAACAGAAGAAACAGACTCATCAGACCACGCCCAAACCTAGAATGCAACATCATGGCTAAGAATGCATTCTTAATACAGTGACATGGGATAGGATCTTCTGTTACCAGTCCTGCAAGATAAAGTACAGCCTCTATTCTTTTTTATGTGGTCCTAGACTTTTTCTTTCTTTTAAGTCCTTGAGAAAAGTATGTCAGTGTTGCTATTCACATTAACACCAACATAATGAATACATTTAGTTGCAGAATCCATAAAATGTCACATACTTCTGTCAGTATCTTCTTTAATTCACATCTTGATTAGATACATATCAGAAACTAGAGGGGCTTTAATCTATCCCATTTTTTGGAACAATATTCAAACAGCCATTTGCGTTTTCATGGCATTCTAATCAAAAGGGGCCTCCCAATTATCATTACCAGTATTTTCAAGAAATGGGCAGTGGAAAATTAAAAAAATAACAACATAGTTCATCTTATATAAAAATACATAGTTCATCTTACTAACAACATATTTTATATAAGCTAAAAACATTGATAAATCCATATACATATATAAAACCCAACTCTTTGATAGTTGAATTACGATCCATTAGTTTCAATTACTAACTGCTCAATATAAGAGTCCAACACAGCTAAACTATAAATAAATAAATAATGGGAATTTGAAACACATAAAGAAGTCAAGGGCCCAAACCCAGAAAACAAAAACCCAATTCCAGCCTCACCATTTTCAGTCAAATTCATCCGAGTACATGAGAGTGATACAAAACTGTAACCCTAGCCTGATCTACCAGATCAATTGAGCAATAGAAACGCCAAAGACATAATATAGTGAGAGAGAGAGAGAGAGAGAGAGAGACCTGGAGTCTTGGAGTTTGGCGGTGGACTTCTTCTCAACGCCGAGGACGATGGTGTCGGTGCCACGAACACCAACGGCGGCGTTACCCTTGCGGACGGCTTCGAGTGCGTATTCGACCTGGAAAAGATGACCATCTGGTGAGAACACTGTTATTGCTCTATCGTACCTTGCCATTCTTCCTCTTTCTCAATTCTCAATTTTTACTCAACTGATCTCCCCTCTTTGTTTCTCGATCAATTCTGACTCGAGAAAGTGCGTTTTTAATCAATTATCAATCTTAAACTTCAACTTAGGCCACAAGGCAACCCACCAAGAGCTTTTGCTTTTTTCCTTTTTTCTCCTTTTTAAGTGATTAAAAAATTCATATTATTTCATTCAAAAAAATAAATTCATATTATTTATTTAATTTTGGATTATATATTCAAGTTTATTTCATTTTCTTCTCAATAAGTTGAACTTGTTTACAAGTTATTTGACTAAAATATTCTTTATATTTTCAGTAAATTAAAAATAGCATAATTGTCACAATCCAAACCCAAATCAAGGATTTAGGTACATGACTTGCCATATTAATACTAAGCTTACCTTAGTAGTAATAGAACAAGAGATTTAAAACTGTAACTTAGAAAAAACTAATAACTGCAAATGATATTAGAGCCAACCCAGTAATTTCGTGTGAGCTCAAACATTATGGTAATAATTTAATATCCTATTAACTTGGTTTACAAACTTACACAATTCAAATTTAAGTCTAATATAAGTGTATTTTTATACATGTATACACATAAACTTATAATATTATATATACTTAAATCGAGCCTCATACTTACAAACTTATTTATGAACACATTATTATGTTTAACTTAATTTATTTAATAATCAAGCTTAAACTTGGGCTTGAGTTTGGCTCGTTTACTAAATAAACGAGCATTTAAAAAATAAAAAATAAAAATTCCCAAGCTAAGCTTGAGCTGTTCAAAAACAGCTTAGATCATTTACAACCCTATATTAACTGTGCTTCTAGCTTCACTATAATTCTCGAGACAGTATAGTCATTTTCGGCTTCTCTTGGATTTTCTCTTTCTTTCTTTCTTTTTTTTTTTTTTTTTTAAATGACCTTTCATTCATGCATGTGTTAAATGCCACATAAACTCAAAACATCATAATTTTATTAATTAAAACTACGTCATTTAAAGGCAATTTAAACCTCATCAACATTTTGTTTATTTAAAATATTTCATGTACGTATGATGGTGGCACGAAGGCAATGATAGTGTCATTTTCGAACACAATGTGGTGATAGTGGCAACGATGTAGTGTTGTTGTTGGTGGTGAGGGTGATAGTTGTGGCGGTGGGAGTGACGGTTGAGATAATGTGGTGGCAGTTGCGAGTGGTGTGACAACGAAGGTGGTAGTGGTGGCGGTGGGAGTGACGGCTGAGATAATGTGGTGGTGGTGGCAATTGCGAGTGGTGTGACAACGAAGGTGGTAGTGGTGGCGGTTTTCGATTTTGTATCGCTAATACCACCACCACCACCACCACTATTATTAATTATCAAATTAAATCTTGAAAATTTAAAAAGTAACATTTTAAACTTCAAAGGTAACACCTCTAAATTATTATATCAACTCATATATTTTCACTCGAGAAAATAGTTTGGAGAAAAGAAAGGTGAGAAGATTTTGTTTTGTTCAAAACATATGGGCTGTGCAAATAGAGAATAAGATCTAGCCCGAAGCTGAGTAGTGGCAAAAAATGTTACTTTTGGCCCATGCAGGTCTCGAACCTGCGACCTTCGCGTTATTAGCACGACGCTCTAACCAGCTGAGCTAATAGGCCAATTTGCCCAAATCATACAATCTTTCATTTATAACGTAAACTACGCAATAGTACGTTCTGGGCCAAAAGAGGAAATTTGCAAAATATAAATTTTAATTGGCCCATGCAGGTTTCGAACCTGCGACCTTCGCGTTATTAGCACGACGCTCTAACCAACTGAGCTAATAGGCCATTTGTCAGAACATTCGAAATATTTCAGTTTGTTAATTTTATAGAGGAGGGTATCTTTTTCTATGAACGCTAAAATCAATGAAAACACGGTCATCTCATAGTTCATAGGAAGGTAAGAACACAGCGTAGAGGCAGAGAATTAAAAGTTTCGAGCATGAAAGACGATTACGAGGTACTTTTATTTTTCATTCCTTTCTTCTCTTTCAAAACTTAAACACTTATTCTGTCAAAACTTAAACAAGTTTAGATTTGTTTTCTTTTGATTAATGACAAAAATAACACTATATGCGCCTCCTGATTTCATTACTTAGCTTCAAAACTATTATTCCTTGTTTGGCAACATGGAATTGAAGATTTGGTTTCGGAATTGAATAAAATTACATTGTGATTTTCTTTACTAGAAAGGCCTAACATTCCGTCCAATTCTAAATCCAAAGCCCCTGTTTGGTTCTCAGGGTAAATCAGGGAAAGGAAGGTCGTTTCTTTTCCAAAATCTATAACTGGTTTAAAATTATTGAGTTCATAGTTACATGTGTGTTTCATTGGAAATTAATGTTTTGTGTTTGCTTTTGGGTTCGTTGTTTTAAGTAGACACCCTTTTTGTAGTGTTTGATGCTTCCTTTATTTGCATTTTGTTTGTTTGTTGGGAAATGATGATTCACATTAGTATATGGACTCGGACTCTCTTGCCTATTTGTGTGTCACATCTGTATATGGATTAGGGTGTTACAAAGTGTAGCCTCCTAGGCATGAGGATAAACATCGTTAGGGGTGAAGGCCCTTGGATTACCCGGTAACTAGTTTTGATAGGTGGAGTTAGTTGTCCATAGAGGTTTGATAGCAGGATTGTTGTACAACTCTCTGAGTGAAGTTCTTCTATGTTATCAAAAAAAAAAAAAAAAAAGTGTTACAAAGTGTAAGTCCTATACACAACATATTACCATCTATATGTTCTATACAAATGGAAGAAGTATGTACATAAGAACTGTTGTCAAATGGAAATGGAATGGAGTTCTCTTATGTTGTCTCTGAGCCTTGGTTTTATTTATCTTTCCTCCAAAAGAAGAGGAAGAAAGAAAAACAATATTCTATCAATAGAGATATCATGCTTGATAACCTAATAGCTTGATTGTGTGTCTGTCCTTCCTATCTGTTGAAGTGGCATTGGAATTCTATGAGGGACAGGGTGCACTTTTGGCCTTTCTTCAAAGTGGGAAGTTATAATCGGCCATCTCCAATATTAGGTACAAACAAAGGAATAAAATAGGGTGAAATATGAGGCAAATACGCATATATATTAACAATACTGATCATGGAAAATCTATGTTCAAGTTTATTGGTCTATGTCGTGGTTTATTTGTTCTTCCCTCTGGTTTTTAGAATTAGAAATAATGACTTAGGGTATGTTTGGAACAGAGGGAAATGGAGAGAGGAGAGGAGAGGAGAGTAGAGGGAAAGGTGGTTAGAATATACTATTAGTACTCCTCTCCTCTCCTCTCCCTCCATTCCCCTCCATCCAAACATAAGATTAGGTATTTTTGGACATTTGGAATCCTATCAAGCTTGAAAAACTAAGATAATGGCAGCCTTAAGACAGGAATTTGAACCTTTATAATCATATATATTTCTGCATCTCATAAACTATTTCATATATTTAAACAGTTGTTAATGCTGGAAGGGTTTTTTTAGTTACTCTGATCTCATTAGAATAGTTGCATAAATTCCTCTCCTATTGGGTTTTTTTCTCTTGTCGTTCACTCATCAAAAATAAAATTGCTTTGCAGAGTGAAGAGAAAAAGCAAGCTGCTGCTGATGTGTTGTTTCAATATTCGAAATTTGTGATGGCATGTATTGGAAATCAAGTTCGACCTTGTGACTTGAGGTTGCATTTAATGAAGGTAATTTGGATATTCTTGTTTAAGTTACACAATGGAAACAGTAGCAGTTTTATTTCCTTTGGTTTTAGTTGTTTATTACAAAAATATATTGGAATAACTCTGTGCTTTCCCTTGTGGAGGAATGATGTGAAGAATCTAAATATAGTTCATCTTATAGGAGGCATAGGCCAATGGGACTTAAAGCCCTGTCTGATTCTTACCCCAATTTTAGCATTGTTAACTTCTTTTTCCCCTTTCAGGAGATTTCTGGGATGTCAACTTCTCTGAAGAGAGAATCATCACAGACAGCAGCTTCTCCTGATGCAATGGGTGAGTCATCAAGCTCAGGTACAGCTAGACTTGATAAACCAGACAGTTTCCGTGCACTATAGATTGAAGCAAGGTTGCAGGTGTTTGGCAGCCCCCGTGCATCGCGTTCTTGTTCTGTTAGAGATATTTGTATAATGGGAGTATGGACATAGCAGAAGTTGATGGTTTATTTCATATGTGGATGTGTGCATGACTTTTTATCTGTAAATTCTAATGCCTAGTGTTTTTTATTTATTTTATTTTTAACTTTGTAGTCCATGAATTTCTTGTGCGAGAATCAAGCATCACATGTCTGCGTAACTTTGGTTGTAATAATAAGTTGCATTGTGGTTAATTGTTATTGAACCTCGGAGTGGACTTGCTTAAGGCTTCATTTTTATTTTTTGGGAGGGGGGATTCAAACTCAGGTCCTTTCCATATAACTATATAAGAACCAGGACGGGGACTCGGACACAAGACTTTTGGTTTTGGTGTTTGAGGCATTATTGGTGTTTGTACGTTGGACAGAGCTCCAACCCAGTTTGAAGGAATTCTTTACGTGTTAATTAAATAAGATTATCTACATATATTATTCTAAGGAAATAATATACCTCCAACTCAGTTTGGAGGAATCCTCCTTCCAACTCACTACGTGACAAATAAATAGATCATCCACGTGTATTTTTAGTCACATGACATTTTTAATGAGTCATGTGATTTTTTAAAATACACATGTGGATGGTCTATTTGTTTGCCACGTAGTAGGTTGAAGGAGGATTCCTCTCAACCGGATTGAAGGTAAACTCTGTCCTTATTTTAAAAGTCACATGACTCAGTAAAAATGTCATGTAACTAAAAATATACGTGGATGGTCTATTTAATTGTCACGTAGTGGGTTCCAAACCGGGTTGGAGGTAAACTATTTCTTTGTATGTTATAGCCCTATATACTCTAGGGCTTGGTATGGGCTGGAATATTTGGATCACGACAATTTCTATAAACACGGGCAGAAATTGGGCTCTGCCCATTAAGGTTATATTGGGATGGAGTTCTAGATCTCTATATATGTGTGTACTTTGTAGCCTTCTATCCTTTGGGGCTTAGTCTAGGTTGGATATTTACATCCAACAATGTCTATAAAGGTGGGTAGATTAGGCTCCACCCCTAAGCCAATGTTGGAATTGATGTCAAGATCTGTAGAGATATGTGTGTGTTTGTATGAAGGTATTTTAATTCTTAAGCATTCTTCAAATCTCCCCAAATGTTTGAGTATGAAGGTGTTTTAATCATACATAAGTTGGTATTTTGAGCACTTTAAAAAAATATATAAATAAATAAATTGGTAATAAGGTATTTTAAGCACTCGTGAGGGTATTTTATCATTTTTTTTTTTAAAAACCTCCTACATTCTTCCACCTGGTGGAAATCTTATACAGGGAATCACACTCCAATATGTGAATGTATATTAATCATATATGACCCTAACATGTGCGTGTCATTTTTTTTTTTTTTTTTGTAATATATAAGTGCGAGTCATATTTTAATCAGGTATATGTGAGGCATTTCAATTATTCTTCGTAGACATATTTACACGCACAAGTGAGAATATTTTAATCGTTTTTCAAAAACTTCCCACATTTCCCACCTTGTGGAAGTCTTAGATTACCATAGTTTAAAGTAATAATCACATTATGTGTGTTTGGTATTTTAGTTTTAGTTATATCATATATTTCGTAATAAAAGTTAGATTTTAGAAGTTGTGATCATATTAAGTAGTTATTTTCTTTTGCATCAAGTGGTTATATACTCAGTGTGCTAAGTGGTTATCCTTAATTAAAGACTTGGGTAAATAACATAATTTCCCTATGGTTTAGAGTTATTTCAAATCAAATCCTACTTAAAAAAAGAAAAAGAAAAAAAAAAAGAAAGCTAATAATAAAAATTAAAACCAGGAGTTTTAAATTTTTTTTTTTTGTGCAATTATTTATTTCAAATAATGCCATTATTAAGTCTCAATTAACTAAAAGTAATAGGAATTCATATAATACGTGGCTAAAACCTATCTAAACACAAAAAAAACCTTCCAATGAAAATTATAAGATCTCTAATGTATTATATGAGAATTTGGCAAGTTATATAAGAATAAGTTATTTAGTTATTATTACTGGAGGGTCCGAATTTTTCAGATAATAATTGAACCGCATCAAACATTGCAGCATGATGAATCTCAGTCCATTGGAGACTGTTTGGATGATAAAATAGATCAAGAACTGAGCAAAGTAAATAGAAGCTGAACACAGAATTTTAGGTGGTTCGACAACTTGCCTACGTCCACATAGAGATTTGTAATATATCAAATATAGCTACAAATACAGTAAAATACATTGACCGAGCACCATGAGAGACTCCCTCTCTCAAGTCTCTTTTGCAGCCTCCGCCCCTTCTCACGTTACTTTTCCCTTCACATATATATAGTTTCCTTGTGCATAGAATTTATTAGAACCTAATAGAACATATACAAGATATTTTATAGATATTTATGAGATATTTTGTGGACCAATCATGTTTACTAAGTTGTAAAATGCATGTGCTGTGGGCTATAAAGGAGAGATCAAATTCAACTTTACTTCCTATTTTATTTCTAGCCCTATACTTGTCTTAATTAATTTTTCCCCCCTCCAATTACCAAAACATTTGTAATAAGTTTTAGATATTATATAATCTCATGTATAAATTAGATCATATAGAAATAAAAGTTATATCATGCACGGGATTGTACCAAGTGAATGCTTTCTCAATTTTTTTTTTCAATACCCCATGACATACTATAAATACATTAAAATAATTAATATAGTTGTTCTAAGTGAAAATTCATTACCAAAGTTTCAAAATTTTTAGAAAATATGACTGATTAAAATCTACTACTAAGAGTTTATAGAATTTTTAAAAAGTTTCATTTTCAATTTGTATTATTTAATAATCTATCATATTTTTTTTAATAATAAAAGTTGAGTTATACACATCATTGAGTAAGTTGAGTTATAAAAAAATGGTGAGCATTTTAATATGAAAATCTATCCCTGCATCTACCGAATTAGATTAGCATTGTAAACCATGAGTAAGCTTTCATGATCCTGCATTCTCAAGTTAGATTCTTTAAGAAGGGATAATTAATTGAGCGCTTATCGACCCGTGAGTCATTTCATTTGGAGGGATCATAGACATAAACCAAGCAACTTGTCAGTGGCAGAGGATCTTGATGACTCTTATGGGTTGAGATGCCAAATCCTTTAGACTATCAAGCTTATTGAAAGCTCAGTGTTGTGGTAAAGTTTCAAACCCACCCAAAAAAGTGGTAGGGAAACTTAATGGAGAGGAGCAATTTAAGTCTCGAAGAGAGAAATTGAGGACAGAGAATGATTTGATAGTTGAGATGGAACTCCACAAGGAAACCCATTATTTCCTTCTTCTTTTTTCTTCTTCTATTTTTAATTTTTTTTTTTTTAATTCAATTGTTACAATAATGAGGAATGAAGATTTTAACCTTAATTCTTTTTATAAAATAAAAATAAATAATGTTACTGAACTATAAAACTCTTGACGTTGACTTTTAACCCCTTTTATGCACTAGTGTTGTAATTAGAGAGACTATAATATGGCCCTCTAATTTCTGCAACATAAACTGGAGCACTAGCTTCATTAAAAAAGGATTTGGATTTTTCTTCTTTTCAATAAGGTGGACCTAAAATATGAAGTCGTGGTGGATTTTAACTTTTATTTTTTTTGCTAAATAAAAACATGCATAAATTTTATTAGTTCTCAGAAATTGACCCTGGAGAGTGATTGCATAATTTGTACTTGCCTCATGTTTATTATCCTTAAGTGCATGTGCATGTCATAAATTATCTTAACTATAGTTCACCTACTCTATTGAGGGCAGGATGAGAAGGCTATAAGTATTCAAAGCCAACATATTTTTGGTGATAATCTTATTAATTAACCTACTTATATGAGTAATTAAGGGGAAAAAAGAAGAAGCATGGCCTTCCCTATTTAGATAGTGGCATGCAGGTAAGACGACATTTCACAGAGGGTGAGAGATGGGAAGTGTTAGGTTAAGAAGATAATTAGATGCACATACACTTGAGGGGTGTAAGTAACTATCTTTTCTTTTCTTTTCTTTTTTATAATTGAGGGTAAGTAACTATCATTCTATTTTCAGAATTGGATTACATATCTGAATAAAATATCTCTGAAATTGTTAGCTTTTACTTTCAGTGCAGCTATCATAATCTGTCATTAGTCATTACCGTGCTAGTCACATTAAGATTATTAAAATAGATTTATATAAACAAACATATGTATTAGCATATATATATATATATATAATGCTAGAACTTATCAAAAAATATATATAATGCTAGAAATGCGGCGCTCTGATGCTTGAATCTGAATCCCACAGGCACAGGCCCCCTTTTTTTTTCTCTCTCACACTGACACACACCCCCACGAATGAGATATATTGCATTCGTTTGTTGTCATTTCACCGTACTTGACAAGACATGCTGGCAGATGGTGGGCGCAGTACTTTTTTCTTGTCAACACTGAATGCCCCGCAACCCCGGCTCATGGGTTTCTTCTATTTCTGCATCGGTTTTCTGCTGCAGCAGCATAAAGGAAAAGACAAACAAAAGTGAACAGCATGAACAACAATACAAATTCAATTGAAGAATGCCATTGCAGATTACCCTAAAACCCCCCACCTCATCATTAACAAGAAACAAATCAAAATCATTAAGGTAGAGCAAATCCTCTTCCGAAATCAAATTATGATCAATATCATATTAAGATAGATAACAAACATAAAGAGAATAGTACAACTCTGCAAGACAAAAAAAGAAAAGAGGAAATTAAATAGCTTAATTGAAATTTATATTTCTCCGACTGTGTTAACTTTAATGAAAAACTTAGATGTTGGATGTTTTTGTACGTTTTCTTAAATTATAAATTGAATCAAACATTTTAAATATATATATATATATATGATAGAAATTCTAATTTAAACTCATACACATGTATATTTTTTTAAGATCCCAGGATTGAATCTATACCCTCATTAAGGGGTAGAGCTTTTTGAAAAGGGGATTATCACTGGACCGAATACCCAAGTGACAATTGAATCAAAAATTAATTAAGCGGTACTTGAGAAAAGAAAGTACTCCACTTCATACTGACATTGGCCCGGACTTGAACTACCGCACGAGGCCGAGGGATAGTGATGGAGCCAAAAATTTACCTTTGGAGGCCAAATTAAAAATGAGATCATTTATTTATTTTTTATCAAACTTAATAAATATGTGCTAAGATGAAGATATTAAGTAGCTAGGTATCTTTGATCAATTATCATAGAGGTATCATGTAAATATAAAAGGAAATAAAAATAGGAAAACTAAATATCTTTAAATAAAATGGTAGGTAACGTTCTTTTAGAGAATAAAAAATAATCAAGTATTAAAGTTCTCAACAATTTCCCTTTTAATATAAACCAAATTACCTAAAAAAAAAAAAAAAAAAACTCATCCTTTGGAGATTCTTAGGACGCCTTTGGAAATTAAAAATTGAGCAATAGAATCCGAAGGTGTTTCTAAAATTGTCTAATATCTGTTCTTTTTTAAATAATGAATCAATTTTTCTTAATTTGGGATGCCCCCTCCCAAAGGTTGTTAAAATCGGGATCCTATGCAAGATCGGTGGAAAGACTTCGTGGATCGTAAAATTTTACTTATTTGTCGAAAAAAGTGTAAAAATACATTAATAATGGCTTTGTATGTTAAATGTTCATTAGAATTATGATATTATCCATAAAAAAATATAAAAAATAAAGAGTTTTGCTTCAAGATAATGTAATTCGTACCATACATGAGGCTGATACATCGTTATTCGCTACATCTATTTTGACAAAAGATATATGCTTAATTCTCAACACAATTTATCCAAAAATTTAATAAGTAATTACTAATTAGTTAGCAATTAAGTACGAAATAAGTGAAATAGTGAATAACTACATTAAGTATCAACAGTACATAAGTCATAAGCTAAACATTCAATTATCCATTCTAAGATTTCTATCATCATAATCTAAATCTATAGAAAATATTAGTAAACATTAAAAATACATACTGATACAGTAAGAGTTTGAGACAATGAAGAGTTAAAGGCGAGCAGGCAAGGTTGGAA
Source organism: Fagus sylvatica (assembly GCA_907173295.1). Classification (NCBI taxonomy): domain Eukaryota; kingdom Viridiplantae; phylum Streptophyta; class Magnoliopsida; order Fagales; family Fagaceae; genus Fagus; species Fagus sylvatica. Next base: position 12,638,235 of record OU015768.1, on the reverse strand, counting down.
GCGACGAAGGCAGTGACGGAGGCACAGCGATAGCGACACAGCGTGTGGGTTTAGGGATTTTGGGAGCTGAGTATTGTGTGAGATGTGGCTGAATTTTAATTGAGAATAGAGAGGGATTTCTTTGTCATTTCACAAGTTTTTTGGGCTAAAAGACTAGTTTTAATCATTTGGGTTGTTTTTATCTATTAGGCTCGTGTACTTCTCATCAATCCATAATATAAATTGGCTCAAATAACATGTTTAGTGGGATCAGAGTAGGATCGTAGGATCGGACGATCTTACCGATCCTATTGGGGTGTGCGATCTTACCCCGATCCGGCTCTTTTTCGATATGTGGGATCGTAGGATCGTAAGATCCTACGATCCGGATCTCGATTTTAACAACCTTGCCCCTCCCCCACGCGCCGAGGGAACATTATTGTTCATGAAGAAAATTGAAGCCATCATCATATCATTGCTAGTGCAATAACGTACATTTGTAGAGGATATGGTCGAAGCGGTTGGTGTTATTGGTATGTGTGGGTGTTTTTGGTCCAAGGGGCTTGTGGTGGTGTTTTGGAAGATATCATAGAAGTAAATGAAAAAAATATTTAAATGAAATAGATTTGAGAATAGAAAATCGGGTGTAGGGTATTTTGAAAAATAATTAAGCATAACAGAAAAAGTAACTTCTTAGGCTAAAATTTACATTTAAATTTTGTCTACCATTGGAAATGCTCTTAGGGGGTGTGATTTTGAAGGTTTAGAAGTTGGCATGTATACCATGTTGATTGAGGGTTGCCCTATAAACTAGCAAGGAATGGCCAATAAATCTGTTGCTAGGATTTGAATCTAGATTCTTAATATCACATTTGTGCTACAGCAGACTTTATGTCATACTGATCCTCATTTGTGATTTTATCTATGCTTCCCAATAAGCTGAAAAACTACTTGATTAATTAGCAACCTCAACCTTCAAGTTGTTGAGTTTAAAGTGAATAAACTCACTAAGAAAACACTTTATAAATATTTATGTTCACTCAAATACACCAGCTTACAACACATTCACTCTTATATAAAACCACATGTACACACCTCACTCTTAGACACCTAAGCACTCACACTAGGACTTTACTCTTTGCTTTACTTAGTTTCACACTACTTCACATTCTATTTCACTCACCTTCACTAATACTTCACTCACCTTCACACTTACTTCACTAATACTTTACTAATACTTCACTAGTACTTCACTCACCTTCACACTTACTTCACTAATACTTCTCACACTAAATGAGATCCATTGCTCTCTAATTATACTAGCTTGAGAGTTTCTAGAACATTCTTGTAATGATGGCAAAATCAACTCTTCACCAAGCTTCTTGGACATTCTTGTGTATGGAAGTCTCTAGATAGTGGTATCTTGTAGAAACTTCTAGAGAGATAGAGAAATTTCTAGAGAGGGTTCTAGAAATTTCTAGAGAAAAGGAGAAAACTCTAGAAAGCTCTAGAGAGAAGCTTCTAGAGAGACTTAGAGAAATTTCTAGAAAGCTCTAGAGAAGATTCTAGAGAGAGAAAGGCGGTGCTTGATTTTTAACACGAGTAACATTGCCAAAAAAAAAAAAAAGAACCTTTTACGCAGCATGAGTCCTATTAAACAAAGTTAGGCGGCACACTACGGATATTTGAAGCCAAGGGCATCTTGTGCCTGCAAGTGCTTTTACTACGTGTTTAGCAAAAAAAAAAGTGTTTTTTACTACTTGTTTAGCAAAAAAGAGTACTTTTACTACTTGTATAAACTAGTCTGCGATGCATTCGTCCTACTTCTTTGTTATTTTTATCTTTTTTTTTTTGTTTTTGCCATGAGTCCAACTCTTCTTAGATTACTTTAAAATCCAATTAGAGCAGTACTAGTATAGTACGTAGTATTAATTGAAGTGGTAATTCATCAATTTTGGGTTAGCTTTTGAAAACGAATAAGCCTGTACGAGTTTTCATTAAGTTGTAGAAACGGACTGAAAGGTCACAAGGATCGGTAATAACACTTTTTTTTTTTTTTTTTTTTTTTTTTTGCTAAGAAGAAATTGTAGGTCAAAATAGCTTTTCCAATTTATTTCTAGGGTCAAAACTGCATGTTCAAGCTTTGACGTGGTTGGAAAAAAATAGGAAAATGACACTGGATTTACCGTGGTTCGGCCAATGGGACTTACGTCTACTTAATATTTTCTTACTCATTATCGGCCATCATTACAATAGAACGGAGAGACCTTTATATAGACTACCAGAGAAATAAGGAGAAAGGTATATAAATAATTAGGCCTAACTTAAATGCGTTAGGCCTAAATATACAATAGATTGGACTTTTGGAGCCCTAATATAATATGACAGCACACAGAAACATTTTCAATAATTTTGAGTTTTAGATACTCAATGATAAAACACTAATTAATCAGTTTAATTCAAAGGTACGTATATATTTATGTGGATGAGAGAGACGGAAGCACTACCAATATTTACTGCTACCATCTTCATAAATTACATGGTGTACCAACCAAACAATTAATAATTGTTGCAACTTGCAAGTTGCAACCCCACCACACAAATCCACCAATGATTCCCTAACATATTTGCGCACACACAATCTCTCTCTCTCTTCTTGTTATAGATGATTGCGATAGCTTACCTAATTCTTGAGAGTCATTTTCCTTTCCTCTCGTCCTCTCAAAGGATCACAGCTTTATCTATTACAACTCCAAAATTACAATTTCCATAACAAAATCTTCAACTATAAAAATGATAAAAAAAAGAAAAAAAGAAAAAAAAGAAAAAAGAAACATAGTGTATCTGGTGATAGATTAATGTTTACCAGTAAGGATAAATGATGATAAAGAAAGGGTATTAAATAGCTCACCATATAGTACTATGTATATATTTAGATGGACCGGGATACACTGTTCAATTTTCGGTTGCACAAGTTGGTAGTTCATAAGCCAATGAGTACATTCATCATGCCAATTACACACAATCAAGCAGAGCTGAAAACAGATTGAGAATTTAAATATAAAAATCCCTTTCGAAATTGATTTTCTACAATGCCAGACTCCCTATCCAACTTCAAATTCGCTTCCTCACCAAGCTTCTGCAATCTAGAGTTCCATTCTTAAAAAATCAGCAGTAGTACTACTACTGCTTCTACTTCTCCCACACCTGCAATCCTTACTGTTTTCTAGTCCCAAGCTGCAGTAGAAACAGACTTTCTTTTCTTTGCTTTCCAAAGGATGTTGGGAGGGAGGGCCTATACTGAGTTCAAGATTCAATTCTGTTAAATTTTTTTCGACTGGGTTTTTCTGGAATTTGCACCCAAACCCATCAATAATTTTTTTGTCAGAGTCAATGATAATCGGTCCGTGAGTGAAAGGGTCAATCCCTTTGCTCAATAACTTCCTCTTTATATGACTGTTCCAATAATTCTTGATCTCATTATCTGTTCTTCCTGGTAACCTTGCTGCTATTAGGGACCACCTTGTAACAAACAAAACCAGTACTTGTTTATTAGAACTAGCTAGCTGAATAGTACTGCATGCTCATGCAGTTATATTTGTGAATAATTAAGTTAATTATATTCTCAACACACCTACCTGTTACCAAGGATACTGTGTAGCTTGATGATGAGCTCGTCTTCTTCACGGGTAAAATTACCACGCTTTAAATCAGGGCGAAGATAATTAATCCAACGGAGACGACAACTCTTGCCACAACGAAGAAGGCCTGCAGCCTTAGGAAGGGATCGCCAGCAACCTTCCCCATGAGCTTGGATGTAAGCAATGAGTCTTTCATCTTCTTCTCTAGTCCATGTTCCCTTGTTAGTGTGAGCTTTCTCACAACAAGGAGACCTGCCCATATGGCATGTATGTGTGATATTACTATATATTACTCTCTCTAGGCTCAGGTATATAGCTGTGGCTGTCAAGCTTAGCTCTAGTTCCGTGCAAATGAGGGACAAACTGAGGGTTTTATAGGATATTGGGTTGGTAGTATTTTAATGTCATCTTCTAGATTCTAATAATTTGATGTCTACTGTTCGCTCTCCTGTTTCAGTTAGTTTAGGATTTGCCACTAATTAATTAAATCTTAACTCTTTCCTCATTAGCTCACTAAGTACATAATTAGATTTTACCTTTTTTGTTTACTTTACATCATCGGATCTTTTAGGTTAAGGGTCGTGCTATTATATATTTTTTTTTCTTTAATATTAAGTTATTATTATTAACTCATCAAAAAAAAAAAAAGAAGAAGTTATTATTATTAACTTAACACATCACACACCCCCTCCCCCACAAAAAAAAAAAAAGAATGGTGGGGTCAATAAGCCTGTAACAGTAATTGCCTATGATTATCAGTTGCGTGTTGGATTGAATCGTGAAGTATTTGCGTATCAATATTTTTTAATGGTTGAGATCAATTGTTATAAAGTAATTTTCATCTTAGTTGTTTGTTTAAATATATTAAATAATATTTAAAATAATTCATTGGGTGGATAAGATCAAAAATCACTTTTTATTAGATGGTTGAGATTAAAAGTATTACATCATGCCATAGGTTTTAGTATTGCACGGAATCTCGATCTGATTGAGTTGGTGAAACTAAAAACTTTGAGGACCCATCTCTCGACGCCGTGTTACATGTAACCATTACTTTTTTTTTCTTTGTTTTTTTGTCTTCCTTTTTGGCAACATTAAGGATTATATTTAAGTTCTATAAAATCGAATTTGATTACTAGATGTAGCCGACACCAGTAGAAGTACAAAGCTTTACCTCTATTAGTATAAGGTTGGAAATTGTAACTTGTGACATAATCCTAAACAACGAATATGGCATGGCACATGCTATGCAGACGAGCAATTTTATTGAAGAATATGGTTGACACGAAAAATTCTACCCTCAATGATTGTTGATGTATAGTTATTTTATTGTATATAAGCATGTAACGATTGGTTTTCCTAGTAATATTGTTCAAACAAATGGAATTTATCACGCTTAATTAAAGAAATGTAATTTTAGCTTACGAGTGCTAATTTTTTTTATTTTTTTTAAGAAAGCTTACGAATGCTAATCACGAGCGCATACATAATAAATGGATATAAAATGGATTAATTGTTAAACGTTTTTGTTTTTTAATGGTTTGCTATATGATTGTTAATCATAAACCAAAAACATAGATAAGAATCCATTATTTGTTTAGTATCTTGCTAATTGGATGGTTGGACACCAGCAAAGCTTGAGGACAGAGTATTTAAGCTCTAATAATTGACACCCAAATCAACCAATGAGTTCTTTCGATACTCTTGAAAAATGTTAACATGCTAAGAACCTTGTAATTCAACTAGTTAACATCTTTAACAGATATATTCATAGTTCAAATTCCTCATTCTCCAATTATCGAATTAAAAAATATATATATATATATATATATTAACCATATTGATAAGAAAATATATAAAATAAAATAGAAAACATTAATATTTTCTATTGTTAGGGATGTTAGTGAACATAACATTACAAAGTCTGCTTTTTGAAAGAAAAAAAAAAAAAAAACGAAGGTATTGATTTTTTTCAACCTTGACCATACTTTTTTTTTTTTTTTTTTAGTTCTTTCCTCGACAATACTTAATGCATATACTGCAATTGAAATAGATCCAATTCAACTTGAATATTGGATCTACTGGTCGGTAACCTTAAATGCATAAGAAAAGTTTAACATAATATGATTTTTTCTCTCTTTTATTTTTTTGTCTAAATATGAAAATTGATAATTATTATTAAAAACATTTATTATTATTGTGTTTATATATAGAATATATTATAGTATTAGACATTTATTATGATTGTGTTTTATATATAGAATAATATATTATTTCTATTAAAGAAAATATAATATGTCAAGATTCTAATGAGATGTTTAATATAAAATAATGAGGTGTAAAATTGTGAGATCTCGAAAAGTTTATGTTAAAAAAAAAAACTTTGATTTTACTTTGTAGTATAGATAAGAGTATAAAACTAAATGGAAATATATTAGAATTTTATATTTTCAATATTTGTTTTTAAAGAAACTAAAGAGTAAAGACAAGTATTTGATAGTAGAGTTATGGACAAATTTAAAATTTCAATTTACTTGTATTTCATGTTTATTATATTTCTTAAAAAAAAAAAAAAAAAAATAGCCATTTCTCGAGGCTAATTTTTATTTTGATAAATTCCCAAGGCTAATTGGACAATATGAAAAATAGATAATAATAAGGATAAAAAACAATTGAGGGATTATAGAAAAATTTAGTGAGGCTAGTTTGACATTTTAACTTGCGGAATGACAGAAAAGTTGGGCAAATATGAAATTACACCAAACTTGAGGGATAGCGGAGCGGAGACGCAATTGTTTTTTTGTGATTTTCGCTAAACATATATAGGAAACGCACAACGGCTAGTTCGTAGAACGGTAACCCCAACGGTCATAAAATTCAAAATACATCTCATAATACCCTCTAAATCTCAGCGTTCCCTTCACTCTCTCCCTCATCAACCTCTCTCTTATCTCTCTCACTTCTTCCACTTCTATCTCCCTCTTCTGAAAGATCACACTGCCACTGAAAACCCTCCCACTCCAAAGATGTTGCAGGATATGTGGAACGCTCCCCCAGGTTTCAGACCCACCAAGTCCGCTCCTTCCTCACCAGCCAAGCCTCTTGGGGTTTCGAGAACTCGATCCGAGTCCTTCCACGTCGCCCACAAGGTCCCAATTGGAGACAGTCCTTACGTCAGAGCCAAGAACGTTCAGGCAAGCTTCTGGGTTTTCTTCTAATTGGTTGAAATTGGTGTTTTTTTTTTTTTTTGCTTTGATACATGTTCTGATTAAATGTGACTTTTTTCTTTGTGTGTGGTTTGAACAGTTGGTGGATAAGGATCCAGAGAAGGCGATTCCGCTGTTTTGGTCAGCCATTAATGCAGGGGACAGAGTGGATAGTGCTCTGAAAGATATGGCCATTGTGATGAAGCAACAAAATCGGGCCGAAGAAGCCATTGAAGCCATTAAGTCACTGAGACATCGGTGTTCAGATCAAGCCCAAGAGTCTCTTGACAATATTCTTTTGGATCTTTACAAGGTAATTCGCAGATATATCATACAATTGTGTATTATTTCTGGTAGTTTTGTTTAGGATCTATGCTGACAACTTAGGATTACTAACTAGTACTGATTTTGATTCATTTTGCCTTTCTTTCTGCAGAGATGTGGGAGATTGGATGACCAAATATCACTCCTCAAGCGCAAGTTGTACTTGATTCAACAAGGGCTGGCTTTCAATGGGAAACGCACCAAGACTGCCAGATCTCAAGGAAAGAAATTTCAGGTCTCTGTGGAACAAGAAGCAACTAGGTTATTGGTAAGAATGCAAATCTCTACTAGTTTAGTCAGTTGTTGTTTGAAGATTTATTACATGAAATTGAGGGTCAATTGTTTGTTATAGGGGAACTTGGGATGGGCACTGATGCAGCTGAACAACTACATTGAAGCAGAAGATGCTTATCGGAGGGCTCTTTCAATTGCCCCAGATAATAACAAGATGTGCAATCTTGGAATATGTTTGATGAAGCAGGGGAGGATTGCCGAAGCCAAAGAAACATTGCGGCGAGTAAAACCCGCAGTTGCAGATGGCCCAAGAGGCACAGATTCCCATCTCAAAGCCTATGAAAGGGCACAGCAGATGCTAAAGGACCTTGAGTCTGAAATGATGAACAAGGGAGGGGACCGGGTCGAACAGAGTAGGCTCTTTGACGCCTTCCTTGGATCTTCATCGATTTGGCAGCCTCAACCTTGCAAGGATCATACTAGCTTGCCTACATTAAATTCCATCAAATCCCAGGATGATTTTGCTGATGAGAATATCAATTCTAACGTAATGATGGCAAACCAGCAGAGAAGTATCAAACAAGTTGCTCCTAATCAAGTTGCTCCTAATATCATCAACTCACTAAATGTTGCTGCACCACCATTCTATTCAACCAAATTTATCAAGGAGCCAATTGCAGACGACCCAGTCGGGATTCAATTTCCTGAGAGCCTAAAGAGAACAAGGTCTGGAAATGCTGCCAATTCGATCAGAGTGAACGAAATGGGGGAGATTAAGAAGCCACTTATGGAACCAGGAAAGCCAGAAAATAAGACCCGAAGGCTATCTGTTTCACCTGAAGAAAGGGGGGACAGTTTGACAGAATTGTTGTTGCCTGACAACAAGGATTTTGAAGAAGCTATTATTGCTGCAGTTTTGGGTACAGACGAGGCAGTGAAGACGGTTGATACTAGAAACACTTCCGGGATATTTCAGAAGAAAATTGAGAAGAGGCTTAAGGTTTTTCAAGACATTACACTCTCTTTCAGTCCAAGAGCCTGACTTTCATTCTTCAACTAATTTTAATTTCTTAAGTTATATAGCAGCGTTTTAGGTGGGAGATGCACTTGTTCTCCTTTCACTTCAGTTCCTGTAGAGGGCTCAGTAGCAATTCTACGGGTAGAAGCAGTAATAGTCGTATTGGTAGATTATTAGTGTCGGTCCCCTATGCATAACTTTATTCCTATTTATTCCTGTATGCCCCTTCAACAAGGGGTTTATTATATAACACAATAATAACTTGATTTCTCATTTTCTGCCTTCCGAATTACAAGAAAAGAAGGGGTTCCTTTTTTCTTATTACCTGGTGATCGATCTATGTTTTCCATTTTCAAACTGAAAAAATATAAACAATCATATTCGGATATCTATATTCTTCTTTTTGAATAACAAATCAAGCCAGTTGGAATCACATATTCATGTGATTTTTTGTATTTCTACACAAGTTTGCTCACTTTTGATGACTTTTTTTATAAATTTTGAAAAAGTCAAAAAAGTAACCGAAGATCACCATCATTGCAGCAACTGCAACTACCACAGCACTTTGTCTTGTACTGGTCCTTGAAGCTCCCAATGAAGGTCTAGTGAACCCCAGCTCCGAAAGTTTCTTATGTGATATCGCATAGTCTGTGAAGAAAGCATCCTCTTCCTGCCATATAAAAAAAGCAAGAAAATAGAAGAAAATTTTCTTCAATAGGTGAAGGCATATATGATGATGCAGTTGATAAATTTCTTCCAGGAAAGTCTCTTGCAAGTACACCTTCTTTAAGACAATGTCTCTAAAAATTTCCTCTAGGTGTCATAAACTGAGTGTCCTCTGCTATTGATGCATGGCTACTAATGGCATAGAGGTGAACAACGTGATTATGTGTGCATATTTCAAAATCTTAAATATAAGCTATATTTTGATATGAATAAATATAATCACCCTACCCTTGCATATAGCTCAACATAGCGGAGGAACTCAGGATCCTCAATTAAAGCCTTGTCTGTGGGAAGTTTCAGTAATCCCTTTGAATCCCCTTTTAGAAGCTCCCTAATTATATTAACAATCATAACATGTGAATCAAATACATGATAAATAAGATTTTATCTACCAAAATAAAGCTTGTTATCGATTTCTTACACAAAGTATGAGTTATCAAACTTCAAAGGCTCATTTGTCCAGGGTAGGCTTTCAAATCCTGATCTCTCCGAATGTGCCTTTCCCTAAAAAACCAAAATGAAGGATAATTTATATGCATGTTTCAACCATGTGAAGAACTTTTTCCATATTTACAAGGGCAGCACTATTTCCACACCCTTTTTTGTTATTTCCGCACCAATGGTGTGGAAATAACAAAAATTGGTGTAAATTTTCACACCCATTTACAATCTTTGGAGAAAGTTACCAATGTGTGGCCTCCAGACAATGCCACAATGTCCTTGTTAGATAGACCCATGCGATAAAAGACGTCCCTCAAATGCTTTGCACCTTTGACGAAAAGAAAAAAAAGAAAAAAAAAAAAAAGAAGAGAGAATATAATTTTTTCAACATATGTTCTGTGTGTGCACATCAGCACATGATAGAATGTTCTGTCAGAGTGAAGTAGATTGTTCATTCCATTTCTCTAACAGTATGCATATGGTCAGACTGATAACAGAGATCTTTATACATAAGCCAGTGAGCCAAAAAAGAGCCAAGTTTATCATATAAAAATCTCAGAAAACCAAAAACATGTTTGCAAGTGGAGCATAACCTAATCAAAGTATCAAGTGCATGAGAGGAAAGTATGCCCAAGTATGACCAATTGAGGATGATAGCAAATTTGAGAAACAAAGATGGTTTTGTAACATGCAATAATGACTCACAAATGTGTATTAAAACTTTTTTGTTTCTTTCTACCACCCTTCAAACTGCGGAGCTGGGGGTAGCAACATATGCTACTAACCACCAAGGCAACTAAGAAGGCACAGTATTAAACCTTTTGTTGAAAGTCAATGACGCACATTATATTCACTTTAACAACCATTTAAGAAGAGGTTTAAACCTTATTCTTCATTCCTTAATCATGAAACAAACAAGAGACTAAAGAAACTTATGTTTCACAGAATGGCCCCATTACAAATTATAGCAAGTTTTAGTGGCATATACCTTGTTTGGCATCTGGAAGACGCCCTTCTTCAGGAGATTCACACGAATCCTGATTGGGATAAAGAAAGTTACTAAAGACTAGTGGTTAGGTGTTAAAAACTTCTACCACAAATATACCTTTCTGCCTGGAACAAAGTCGATAGAGGGGCCTCCAGTGACCTCGACTGCAACAACACCGGCGAGCTAAAAATCCAAAGTAAATTGAAAGAGTTAATCCGTAAATCTAAATGTAAAAGTCTCCAATCTAATTATTACATATAGAGTAAGTTACCAGCTTAATTAATATCAACAGAGTTTAATGATCCCAAGTTGATTTAAATACTAGCCAATATATTGTTAATGTAAACATTTATTCTTATCTAGCATGGATGCCCCTTCATGAGAAGAAAAAGATCAGGTTGAGAGGATGTGAAAAGCGTAAATTTTTTATCTAAACAATGCCGACTTTTCTTAAATTAGACATACTTCTTCCTCTTTTCATACAAAAGCATCAACATCAACATCTTGAGTTTGTCATGGTAACAATGATAGGCATTTTTGATGACTAGCACCATTCTTCATTTTGGTGTATGACTGTGGTGGACATACTCTGCCTAAGTTTTAAAAAATAAATATGAAAAAAATTTAATGATAGTTCCTGGTGTTGGTGAAAAAATTTAATGACTGTGGTGGACATGCTCTGACTATCAAATTCCTAATGATAGTTCCTGGTGTTGGTGAAAATTTCTGCAAGTTAGACATCTATGTAGGCCTCTTATTAAGCATATTGTTGGGCAAGGAAGTTCAATCTATATGTGGCATGGCAATGAGCATATGAATGGGCCTCTTTATGAAAAATTTGGCCCTAGAATCATTTATGATTTTGTTAGTTATTTTTCTGCAAAGTTGTCCAGTGTAATTAGAAATGGGGATTGGTGTTGGCCTGCTGCTAGATCTGTAACTCTTGTTAAAATTCAAGCTGGTCTGAGTGGTATGGAATTGGGTAGTAATGATAAAGTAATCTGGTTGCCTACTGCAGATCATAATTTTAAATGTGCTTCAGCATGGGACCAAATTAGAAGGAAGTTGCCAGAGGTTGAATGGTGGAGTATCATTTGGTTCTCCAAACATACTTTTAAATTCTGGCTTGCCACCCGAAATAGACTGTCAGCCAGAGACAGACTTGTTAATTGAGGCAATAAAGGTGATATTTTATGCACTTTCTGCAGAGCAAAAATGGAGTTCAGGGACCACCTATTTTTTTAATGTTCTTTCACACAGAGGATCTGGAAAGTTATCTTAAAAAGGTTTATGTTCAATAGAGGAATAGGCATGCACTGGGATTAATGAGTGTCATGGACTTTTAAGTGTCTGAAAGGCGAAAACTTGATGAGTCTAATCTGCAGAATTGCTTGGCAGGCAGCTGTATATCATATCTGGTTGGATAGAAATACCTGAACTCATGGTGGTAGAGTTAGATCTGAATTCAATATCTTAAATAGAGTCCTATCACCTATTTTTTTTGATCAATGAGTCCTATCACCTATGCAGCTTATGGAGGATCTCCTTGGTTATTTTTTATTCTGTATAGCTTGCTCTATCAAGCTTGTTTATGATTGGTATCAATCCTGTTTTTGTTTTGTAAGCTCTTCTGGGCAGATTTGTTTCTGTTTGGTCCTGCAGACCTTGTGCAGCTATAGCTACTTGTTTTTTTTGTTGGTTGTTTAATGAAATATTCATTAATTTAAAACACACACACACACACACACACACTTGAATACAACAACTATGATTGCTGAAACAAAATAATCACCTGGTATAGGTCAGCATACGTGATTATAGGATGTTTAGCCTTCACTTCCTCTGAATCAAAACAAAGGCAGGAACAGTTAGAAGAAATTGATTTCTGAAGGGAGATCTTACACAAATTCATACAACAACTTGGTCTCTCCACAGTCCTTATAGTAGGCTACAATTATTGAGTTTTTGTGGACATAATAGGTGCACATTAAAACTCTGCCTATGTCAACCAAGCCTAGGAATAGGAAGAGTGTTGTAGTAGGTTGACAGCGAGCCTAAAATTTAGTCACTTTTTTTTTTAGGTGCACATTAGTTATCAAAATCTTATATCAATAAGTCCCATTAATAAAATCGTTTCCATTATACATTAAGCTCTAGAGAATTTGCCCCCATTAAGAATTAAGAATCAGATTTGCTAGTTATAAAAAAAAAAATAAAAAAATAAAAAAACATAGAGAAGCAAAAAGCTGACCACAAAATTTAACTGCAATGTCCAAACCAGCATTTGCTTCGTGTTTCAACTCCCTCCTATTCCTGATTGAGCCATTAGGACCTCCAGTCTTCGTTTTAGCATCATAGGTTCCAGCATCATGCCACCTATCAAAGATAATCTTATTCAGTATTGTTTTCATAATTTGGTACACTGTATCACAAAGATATATATTCAGTCTATAAAAGAGAGAGTGAGAGAGAGCAATTACGCTAAGCGGAGCATGAAAGGAGCGCACTGCTTGCTGGAGATGAATGCACGAAGGTCTCTACGAGTCTTTTCGATTTCCTTAAGGTACTCTTTGTCTACTATTGGTGCCGCCATGAGAGTTCTGAGTTTGTTCGCAGGGATTACACTTCAGAATACGCATATATAACAAACGCAATGGAAATAAGTTCATATATATAGGATTCTTTTTTTTTTAACGAAAAGAATGATTGAATTTGAAGGGATGGTTTTGCTAGTGAAGAAGGAAAGGATTGGTCTTTTGCTCTCCATGGAGGGAAAAGAGAACATTACTGTCAAAGTATATGCTTGCTTTGCTACTCTGTGAAAAAACGTTTGAAGCTTTAGAGCGCGTGTAAGGGATTCGCCCATGCAAGCGTGGCTGGGCAGCTATGAGAGCGCGTGCGGTAGGAGTGGTCCTTTTCTTTCTTTCTTTCTTTCTTGGTCTACGGAGCTTCTGTGCTCGTAAACAGCTTTACCAACACAACCGATAAAATTGTAAAAATCACATTAAATTGCATCGTACCAATTTTAATAGATGTACATGCAAATGTGTATAATAGGAAAACACATTATAAGGTGTTGGTGCATAAATTAATTCAGAGAAAATCGTACCGCACCTCACCGATTACACCTCTAGTATGTTATATTTATATGCTAATGGTATATACAGGTGATGTTATATTATATTTGTATGTTAATGGTATGTACAGGTGATGTTATGTTATATTTATATGCTAATGGTATGTGAAGATTGAGATTGAGTTATATTTGTACAAGGATGATATATATGTGTTAGTTGAAATTGGAAATTTTGATTAATTCTATGAGATATGTATATTATAATTTTTTTCTTCTTAAATATTCAGGTTGAGATTGGAAACAATGATTTATATTTTTATGCTATAGTTAGCCAAATTTTTGAGTTGTTGTAAAGGTAGATTTTTTAGATTAAAATTGACATTTGGACTGGCCCAATCTGACTTAAATGAGTCTAGCTTAAACTGTAAGACTGCACATATACCGCACCGCACTGCACCATGCCAAAATCAATCTTAATAGGTGTAGGTGCAGGTACAGATATATATGTGTGTAATAGGAAAATCGCACTATAAAATATAGGTGCATAAATTTAAAGAAAATTACACCGCACCTCAACGTTGTGAAGGAAGGTTATTGTTATTTTGGGCCCACTTTAGTTCACACTGGGGCCTTTGGGCCCTCAATGGTCCGAGCACCTAGAAGATATCAATCTGCTTAGTCCTATTACTTTTCGTTTCTTTTTAGGTAGCCTCATAACTCATTAGTCATTACATGTGAAGAAAAAAAAAAAAAGATTATTTTTCTAGAAAGAACCCAAAAGTAGAAAAAAGAAAACAAAAAGAATTATAATGAAAAGGCAATGTGAATGTGGAGGAAGGCCATAATCATGGGATCAACCAGGCCAATTCTCAATCACCAATCGAATGGGTAACTTGGTTTGTGAACAAGTTTGTTTATGTTTCTCTCTATTTAATAAGTCAAGTTCAAATATAATAATATGTCTATAAAAAAAATATTGTGAGCATGAGAATCGATTTTAAGTATATATAATATTATATGTTATATATAATATATATAATATATAATATATATATATATATATATATAATATATATATATAATATGTTATATATATATAAATATTATATTGACTTGAGATTGGATTGTGTAAGTTTGTAAATAAGTTTATAAGATATCAAATTATTATTATTGTTTTATTAATAATATAAATAATCTATTTCGTAGATATAAGATTAGTAAAGGGGTAAAATATTTTAAAAGGGTTGTTTATTATATATGTGAAAATAATAAATTAATTAGGTAACTCATAAAACGTTGTTTGACAAAAAATTTTAAAGCAATCTTGAAAATGTAATTTAACTTGATAATAAACTCTAGCTCGAAACATATCTGAAATAAAATTAAGTGAACCAATTTTAAATTTTTAATATTTAGTTTCACTATCGCCAACTTGCTAACTATCCTACGCTCCTAGCTGCATACACCTAAACCAGATGATGACGGGTCGGCTTTGATGGTTTGACTTGTGAGAGAGATGAGCATACTCACATGACACATAAAAAAGGGGTAATGCTGGCAATTCAAAGAAGATCGGACATTTAAGAATTTAGCCTGAAATGCTCTGAAGATGTGATTCCATTATCACTGGTCCCAAAGAAAAGCAAGCAATAATATACAAAATTTAATTCCCAATGATACGCACATTATTCCTAGGCATTGTTTTAATGTACCAACCACCGAGTGTAACACAATGGAACGACACCGTTCCTTCCCTCTTCCGTTTTAGTACTTTCTCCAATGTCTCCTTTGACTTCACGCCACTATAATGAAGTGATTTTTAGGATCAGTTTCCATGCTTCTAGTATATTACTGTGTGAGGTACGGTAAGAATCATTTTAGTTGTAAGATTGTGATATGATTGCTTCACCCAAAAAAAAAAAAAAAAAAAAAAGGAGAGAGAGAGAGATATGATAATATTATATCAAAAGAAAAAGATGCAAAACAATATTGAATGTGTAAATGCCCTCTTACCAAAAATATATGTCTTGGCAAATATTTTAGTTCCCCTGCTTTTCCAACAAGTTTGGAATAAAATCATTTTCGCTTGGAATAAAATCATTTTCATTTGAAATGAAATTAAGAGTGTCCATTTCATGTTTTATATTAAATATCACAGATCTAACAGTTTTGATTAAATTACATTTTTAACATTTTAAACTTTATAATTGAAGGGTATTAACCTGATAATTTACAAAACAATAAATTAAATCTCAAAATTTCAAAAAGTAACAAATTAAATCTCAAGCGTATAAGTAAAACAATGATTTAGTTGTTACTTTTTTATTTTATGACTCTAGGTGTCCAGACCAACTTGCGCGCACCTCGACTAATCCAAGAGGGACACGTAACACCCTACTAAATACGTAATTCCCTACTACTCACTTGTACCACGATAGGCGTAAGGTTTTGCATTATATAAGTGACCCTTAGGGGACTCGAACTAGTGACCATTGGGAAGTACACCCAAGACTAGATCAATTGAACTATCCCTCAGGATTAATTGTATTTTTTAAAATCTCATGATTTAATTTATTACTTTTGAAATTATAAGATTTAATTTATTACTTTTTAAAATTTAGAGTTTAATTTGTTACCTCCCTAAACTACAAGATTTAAAATGTATTTTTCCCCAAGTTTTTATTAATCCTCCATATAAATATTAGGATTTAAAAAAATATTTGAAATATTTCCAAACTAGGTTTGAGAATAGAAATGTCCGTTGGAAAATAGAGTTACCAAAATGCCCTCGTAATCAATTCCCCAAGCAAGCTGTGTTCAGAACAACTTATACGACAGCAATCGACCTACCAATAACAATATTTGGGGGTTTGGATGTTTGTGTAGTAGTGTTGTGTATTGCATGTTACTCTCACAAATCTGATGGTATATTTTGTAAATTAAAGTACATAAGGCTAATGCACTTTGGAAACAAGCTCCAATATTAAACTCACTAGCCCTCTGCCCAAGACTCATTGCTTCCTGACACTTCTCAAAACTGTTCTGTTCCTCTCACTGTTCCTCCACCACCTCCACACCCAAGTATATCCCAACCACATAGAGAGAGAGAGAGAGAGAAAAATAGAGACAGCGTTTTCCAGATTCAGACCAGAAAGGATAAAAGAAGGTCTGTCAAAGCCAAACCAAACCAAACCAAACCAAACACATGTACATGAAAGACCCACCACCGTTCAAGTACAAAGCAACAGTTCTGTATTTCAAAGTAAGGTGAAAAAAAAAAAAACACTAAAGAATTAACCTTAGAAAAACAAACTGTCTTTTATTTTTTAAAGTTATTTTCTTTTACTTTTTTTTACTTCCAAATCAAAGAGAGTGAAGCTGATCTATCAGAAGAAGAAGAAGAAGAAAGAAATGGGTTGCTGCTATTCAAGAATAGAGAGGGAAGAGATAGTGTCACGGTGCAAAGCGAGGAAAAAGTACATGAAACAATTAGTAAAGGCAAGGCAAGCTTTCTCAGCTGCACACAGCATGTATCTCCGGTCACTTCGTGGCTCCGGCTCTGCTCTACTCCAGTTCGCCAATGCCGAAACCAATCTCCACCACCACCAACACCACTACCAACACCACCACTTGCAACCACTTCTTCCTTCTCCGCAGCCACAAATCCCGGCGCCGCCGCCGCCTCCACCTCCAATGAGTCCCAGCTCCGACACGTGGACTTCAATGACAGCCTCGCCGGCTCTACCGCCGCCCCCCCCGCCTCCGCCGCCGATGGCGTCGACATCCACGTGGGATTTCTGGGACCCATTTGTGCCGTCTTCGTCGAGGTCGGTGACGGAGGAGGAGTGGGAAGCCACGACGATGACGTCGGAGGCGATGGCCACCGCTACGGGTACGGGGAATAGGGCCGCGAGTACAACGCCGCCACTTTCAATGGTGAGTGAGTTTTCTAAGGATACGACTACTACGAGTGAGCTTGCTATGGTGGTGTCAAGGAATAGTAAAGATCTTGTTGAGATTGTGAAGGAGCTTGATGAGTATTTTCTCAAGGCTGCTGATGCTGGTGGCCAACTCTCACTGCTCTTGGAAGTTTCAAGCTCCTTTTCAACACAGAGTAAAGGAGGTAATTGAAGGGTTTCTTTTTCTTTCTTTTTTTTGAAGTGTTTTGTTATTAAAATGAAAATATAAGATTTTTGGATTTTTTTTTTCTTCAATATTTTAGCTACATTTTTCAGTAATTAGAGGGATTTTGTTTGTCTTTAATTTGATTTTGGCAGGAAAAGTTTATAACTATGGGTGTAATTTGAGTCCATCCTCGTGGACATGGAGTTTGAGTCCAAAATCAAATGGTTTTGGGAAGTTGGGTGAGGAAATGCCAGGAAGTGGTGTTGCAAGTAATAGCCACTGTTCAACTGTGGAGAGACTATATGCTTGGGAGAAGAAATTGTACCAGGAAGTCAAGGTAAATTTGAGATCCAACACTTTCTTTTAGAAACTATCTTCTCACTATCTCAGCATGATCTTTTGCTCCCCAATTTACCCAAAAAGAAAAGTTCATCTGCTTCTCTTGTGGACTCTTGATCGAATTTGCCTTTATATAAAGTTACAAGCACAGAAAACAAAATTAGTAATCAATTTTTTGTCCTTTTATGGTATGAATAGGAACTTTTGAACTCTTTTAAGTTTTGTGTTTACATGAGTTTTTCTGTGTTTCTTTTTTGCTTTTGGAGCTCAATGAATGGCATGTTAAGCTTGGGGGCTTTTAAGTTTTAACGAAATTTGATTAGTCAAAAAGTGGCCACTGGCCCATCAGGCCATCACCCTTTTGTATCCAATATAGACCAGATTATTCAAATCTTCTTCTTATTGAATTTCGGTTTGTATATGTTGTTAGACTGCTGAGACCTTAAAGATAGAGCATGAGAAAAGGGTGGCGCAGCTAAGGAAGCTAGAGATGAAGAGGGCTGACTATGTGAAGACTGAGAAAACCAAGAAAGAGGTTGAAAAGTTGGAATCACAAATGATGGTTGCTTCCCAGGCCATAGAGACCACCTCTGCTGAGATCATCAAATTGAGAGAAACCGAACTCTATCCACAACTTATTGAGCTTGTCAAAGGGTTAGTCTTTTTCTATCACTTCTACCTGCCATGTTCCTTCAAAATAGGAGTAATAGATAAGCAATTGACTATTGAACATATCCGGTTTAACAGGGTGAGAAGTCAACTGTATTGATATTTTGGCTCAGAACATATGCTAGTACTACAGTATAAAAAATAAAATCTTTTGACTGCTTTTCATGCCCTTTGTTTGCTTTGTTACATCAAAATATACGGACAGCGATTGTGTCATGTACAATCTGTTGAAGGACCATGACCAAACCTTAACTTTATCTGGTGGATATCTGTCCTTAGGATCGGGCCTTATCTTTTCCTGACCCCTTTTCTTTTGAATGTCTTGCCAAGGGAGACAATCTTGTGGCTGTGGCTGTGACTGTACGATATTCTAATGTTCCGCCAAACGGACCTGTGGATAGTTTGTCTTTATTTTAATATAAACAATAAGCACATCCATTGGACCTGCCTAAGAAGGAATGAAAAACAATTCATGCAATTAGGCTTAGGCATTCAAAGTTATGTACCCTGTGAATGATAATGTGCCATTGACATGCAGATTTTTATACATGCATTATGTGGCATTGTTGAGCAGACACTGTGATATCCTTAGTCATTGGAATTTTCCATAATTATTACTTTTGATTTTCATTTATCTGTTATAAATATCAGCTTGTGATTTGCCTTGGGGGAAGTTAACAAACTGGGCAAGTAAGTTCGTTTAAATTTGAAGTTATTGTTCGGATCATACACTTGCAACTGATTTTAATGATGATAGAAAGCTATGTATTGTGATCATTTTGATTTATCTTCGAATTTTGTGTAAATAGATGAAACAAGTCTCAACTTTTCTAACTCTCTATTTGGCTTTGCAGATTAATGTGCATGTGGAGGAGCATGTATGAGTGCCACCAAGTCCAAACCCACATAGTTCAGCAGCTTAAATACCTCAATACCATCCCATCGAATGAACTCACATCCGAGATTCACAAACAATCAACTCTCCAGCTCGAGCTTGAGGTCCAGCAATGGCACCAGTCCTTTGGCAACCTGGTCAAGGCCCAAAGGGATTACATCCAGTCTCTCGCAGGCTGGCTTCGGCTTAGCCTCTTTCAGATCAGCAAAAACCCACTATCCAGAACTTCTCAAGAATCCAAAATTTACTCACTTTGTGAAGAATGGCACATTGCAGTTGAGCATATCCCAGACAGGGTGGCATCTGAAGGAATTAAGAGCTTCTTAACAGTAATCCATGCTATTGTAGTTCAACAAGCAGACGAACATAAGCAAAAAAAGAAGTCAGAATCTGCATTTAAAGAACTTGAGAAGAAGGTCACTGAGCTTAGATCACTCGAGTGCAAGTACGGTCCATATTCGATGGCAGAATCCTTTAGCACTACAAGCGGCAAGGACCCAGTTGCAGATAAGAGAGCAAAGGTGGAATTATTGAGAGCTAAGGCAGAAGAGGAGAAAAATAAGCATGAAAAATCAGTGAGTGTAACAAGGGCAATGACACTAAATAATCTTCAGATGGGATTTCCGCATGTGTTTCAAGCAATAGTGGGGTTTTCTAGTGTGTGTACGCAAGCATTTGAATCAGTATACAACAAAGCCAAATGTGCTGATAAGGAGCTTGATGTGAAGAGGATACTAGCTTGAGAGAAGACCTAGTTTTGGGGAAAACAACTGCAGTGGTTCTTGTATATAGAAGTGCATCCTTTTGGGTAGACAAAAGTGAACTCCAGAAGATTTTCAGGCCAAATATTTCAGGATTCTCCTCCTTTGCAAATCCATTTGGCCCAAATTTAATTCAAGAGTATAAACTAATGGTAAATTTCACAGGCTTGAAGGCTTTGGTGTTTGTCTTGCTGAGGTGGGGGACAACTGGTAGTGCTAGGCTGGTGGTTCAGTTAATTTGATACAAAAGATATTGAAAAGTCGGAATGTAATGTAGCTAGGAGTTTTCAATTAGATTTTATACCTTCGTTTTGTCTTGTCATAGGAAAGCGTTTGGATGCTTTTAGTTTCACTTCATTGTTTGTTTGTATTTCTAATGAAAGGTTTTGCTTGATATGGTTTTGACATCGTTTTAATCCCTTTATCAAAAAAAAGACATCGTTTTAATCCACTTATGTTTTCTACTTCACTTATATGATTATATCTGAAACGTAGAGGCTCAACTCCATGCTTCTTTTTCTAATGAAGGTTCACTAAGTGTTGTTTAAAGGCCTCTAGAAAGGTCGCCAAGGTACTGTTTCGTTTTGGTAATATGACAAGCGAATAGAATTGTGGAAGGATGCACCAAGACTCCAAGAGTTATGTAAGTTAGTGATATTGTCAAGTCTCGTTTATGAGTAGAACTAAGATTTGAATCCCTCATTCCAAAAGAAAAGATACGTTGAGAGTTATATTTAATTTCCTTTATGAATAGAACCAAGATTTGAATCTCCCTTTTCCCATTTGTTGTAACATTTAAATTATCAAAAAAGAATTATGGAGGGATACATTTCCGTCAATGTGTACAACAAAATTATGGAGCAAACTGCACATTATCTTTCTCTAAGCATGATAGCTGCAATGGTATTGATGGACATTTTATTTTTTCCGGGTTAAACCAGCAATATGACCGAATTTCGAGGGATATCTGTGTCTATAGTCATCTGGCAAATATTTGTATAAAATTCTTATAAATTATAAGTAACTTCTAATAAGTAAAAAACAAGACCATGATCAATTTCGAGGGATATCTGTGTATATAGTCATCTGACATATATTTGTATAAAATTCTTATAAATTATAAGTAACTTCTAATAAGTTAAAAAAACGACTTTGAGCGGATTTTGCACTAAACTAATATACAATCCACTGCATTATCCTTTATATTTTGGTTTAGAATGCCTAACACTGAAGCTGAACTAAACATATACAAGCCAACTAGTACTTGGTCGCCGTACAAAAAAGGAGAAAATTACTATTATTCACTAGATATATAGCAGATGACCGACCAAATACAGTTTGTTTCCTCTATCATCCTAAGGTGCTGGAGAAGCAGCACACTTGCCACGAAGCCATATCAAGCGCTTGTCACCTTTGAGAGACAAGAAAATCTCCCTTGCATTAGGTTTGTTGAATAGATCTAGAGCAGCCATATAGACCTTTTCATCAACACCTTGCATCCCATCCAATTCTCTAATACAATCGGCTATGGTATATCGTGCAGTACATTGCTGTATAGCAGCTGTCCTTAGCTTTGAAGCAGCTGCCATCTCCATTATAGCTCCTGCAATAACGTCATCAACTCCTTTACGGCCTCTTTTGCGATTTCCCATTGTACAAGGACTAGCAGGTTGAGTAGTTTTGTGGTCATCTACAATATCATCCACTTCGTCGGAATCTGATGTGGACTCTGGGTGCATGCTCAAGGGCTCTGCACAAGGAACAGAAGGACTCCCTCCCTCATCTTCAGCTAACAGATCGTGGTTCCCATTAGCAGCTGATTCTGAGAATATCAAGCATAGCTCTTTGTAGATTGGGCAGCCAGAGTATTTTAAAGCCTCAGCATCAGGATGTCCCTGCTAGGTATGTTCCACAGGGAGTAGATGATGGATGATTAATAAAGAACATAAATCAGCTCCTGCCTCGACTTGGAGGAACTCCAACCTAGAGTGGATAAATATTATTTGCTAGCAGTAAGACCAAAATTTGGCCTCAAAGATCATTCTATGGAATTGTAAAGAACATATTTGTTACTATCAAGTCTGGCATGCTTTACCCCTTTGAATACAAAAAAAAAAATCCAATTTT
The DNA here is from genome assembly GCA_907173295.1 of Fagus sylvatica. NCBI lineage: Eukaryota > Viridiplantae > Streptophyta > Magnoliopsida > Fagales > Fagaceae > Fagus > Fagus sylvatica. The sequence continues at coordinate 12,615,686 of OU015768.1, read as the reverse complement.
TTTGATAAATCAGGTATCAGCAGCCAAGTCATGAGGTTAGAGAAAATTCCTCCAGCTCAGGCAGGTTTAGATTTTTATTTGTAAAAGGCAACAGATATGAAAGCAACATACCATGATGTATTCAGCCCATGCTTCATCCTTGGCTACAATTGACCCTGTGAATTCATCCCAATTGAAGTCACTTTGATCAAGAAGTGACTTTACAGTAATATACTGCCTCCTCAAGACTGCATATCGGTTCTTCAATTGCTCCTTGTCCCATTTCAGACCTGTTTTCTTATAAAATTCGTCACAGATATACCTCCATGCTTTCTTGCTAAAAGAATTTTTGTGTCTGTTCCCTTTTTGAACTTGGTTAATCATCAAGTCTGCAAGTATCTTAGTGAGAGATGTTGTCCATCTAGCCCTCGACAGTTGTTCCTCCTGCTGAGAAGGTTCTCTTCTTGACCGAGTTACTCGGCTTGACATCTCTAATTCCATAGACCAAAACCCAGGTTTAAAAAAGAAGGGAAGGAAAAAAGCATCAAATGTAACAACCATCACAAAGAGCAGCGATTATAAAGGCTGCTCAAAGAACCCATGTAAATGAGGTTAAAATGTTGCTAACTGCTTGAACTCGAGTGGAAGTCTAGGATGAGCTCAAATGGCCACCACCCAAAAGGGTAAGGCAAAATGCAAAGGTGAAAATAAAAATTGGCACACGACTCTACAAGATATAATCACCTACTATTAAGCTCTCCTTGCGCAAGTCCTACATAATTTCTGTAAGATCACATCAATGGTGATCTCAAAGTCAATTAACTGAATATTATAAAGGCTTCTTCTCAGAATAGACAAAAAATACGAAAGACTTGATTTCCCTTTCAAGATAAACTCTCAAAATAAGGAGCTCAACTAACTAAAAGGGCTGCCATGTCATGCTCATGATTGTTCATGTACCATACTAAGATGTGGTTATATAGGTGCAACTAAAGCAACCAGTATGTAACTTTAAAAGACCTCATTTAGAAGAAACATACTATTATATGCTACAAAACATTCTGTATTTTTCGGCACAAAGTAATATTTTTCACACTGACTGACAAGTGACAAAGATACTTCTTTGAAGAACCTGCTATGAAAGTCAATATCCACTTAGATTTAAGAAGCACCTTTTGAAGGTTCATTATAACCAATAATTAACTTACAGTAGCTAAATTGCGTTGGAAATAAAACCAGAAGGGATGATGGATAACTCAAAGAAGACTAGCTCAATACTTCATAAAAAAAAGAAAAAAAGACTAGCTCAACGGTACTCTACGCAGACAAATACCAAAAGACATGTGAAACTCTTACTCCGTCTCTGTAGCTAATTTAACACAGATGTTTTATACAAACAAGCCGTTGAATTTTACATTGCTTTCTTTTGGAATCTGTTATTAGTGAGCAAGTTCAAAAATACACACTGGTATATGCATCAACTGAAAGCACGTTCAAAACTTACTCATAAACTCTACAACCCCAAAACATTTTAAAGCAAAACTCTACAATTCCCATTCATAGCTACATTTCCTCATATTCATGGACAACAGTCAACAGTATTAACAGCTATGAATTATTGGTAAAAGAAGCATTACTCCTTTCTAAAGACTACTTTAGAAACGTTATCAAAAAAAAAAAAGACTACTTTAGAAACCCAAATTTGAATTTCAAATGCTAAGCAATATCAAAATCAAATAAACCCATACAATTCATCAGAAAAAAAAAAAGAAAAAAAAAAAAAAAAAAAAAAAAAAAATGCATTAAAACTCAGTGCCAACAATATGCATTACCAAACACAATGTCTACAAATAAGAACCCACCAATTACTCAGAAAACAATTAAATTGCTTTCATGCACCCAAAACAAAACGAAAAAAACCATAATTTAATGCAAAGTTCAGCTCATGGTGATTATATAATGCCCACTTTGAATTTATTAGCAAAATTAACAATAATTCGAAAGCCCTAAAGATAGAACAAGTGAGGGGGAGGAAAGCAAATGCACCTTTGAGAAAAGCCCAGACTCGCCGTGGCGTTGAAGATTAATTGGTAAAGGAGATTGCACCGGAGCAAAAAATATTAATAAATAAAAATGAAAAACTACTTTTTGAAATAGCCGATTTCGCTGATGTTGGGAATTGCGTTTTTTTGTGAAGAAAATTCTTATTCTTCCAAACAAGGCTTCTCAGAGGATTCCGGACAAAAAGGTCATTACACCTTTCACAAGGACCTGTTTTCGTCTTCTAGTATTTCACATTAGTCTCATATCTTAAAATGGGTCAGTGTGACTTAATCGGTTTGAGACGTATTGTTTGGCCTATAGATTTTGGTTCAACATCCCTCACTGTCGCTTATTGGGAATTGTGAGCTTTATCCAAAGGGGAAGGGATTAGTTTGGTCGGGTAGATATTGATTGAGACATCATTCCTACCAAATATAGAGTTTCAAAATGGTCCATATTCTTTAAAATGTTTCATTTGAATGCTCAACTTTTGTCTCATGAAGTATAGGTTCTAAAATGAAATTTTCAAATAATAGAGGTTATTTTGAAACGTAAGGCAAATATTGAAGACTAAAATGAAATATTTTTAATATTTTTAAAAAGATATAGAGTATTTTAGTATTTTGAAACATGGGTGAAGTTAAGGGTGTCAAATGGATGGGTTTAGGTGGGTATTAAATGGGTTGGGCTTTTAAAATCCAATAACCCATTCAAACCCATTTAATAAAGTAGATATTACCCAAACCCAACCCAATTATCTAAGTTAAAACCAACTCATCCATTTAAACTCATTTAATAAAGTAGATATTTACCAAAATACCCTTAAAGCCTATAAAATGATGAAAAAACAATTAAAATTTAGAAAAATTACTGAAATACCCTTGGAACCTCCAAAATGACCAAAACCTCTTAGAATTTTTTTTTTTTTTTTTTGGGTTTGGGCTTTTTGGTGATGCCCAATAAGCAACCCAATTAAAGTCCAATTAAACTCAACTTAATTGGGTCTAATTGGGCTAGTACCCATTTGCCCATTTATTAAATAAGTGGGTTTGGTTGGGTAATTAGTAGGTGAGTTTGGGTGGGCTAATGGGTTTAGATTTTTTTTGCCACCCCTAGGTGAAGTTTGAGATTAAATATGTAATTAAAATAATAATAATAATAAGACACAATAAATTTCACAACTAATTAAGGTGATATATTGTGATTAGTGCAACATCACTTTTATTATAACTCCGACTCACTTTTTTGGTACATTATTCAAAATCTGTCACCTCAAAAATTATGAAATTTTTTGTAACTTTAGACTTAGTATAATAATAATTAGGGTAAATTACATTGATACCTCTAATGTTTGGTGAAACTAGACTCGTTATATCCTTTTTTAACAAATGACACTCCACTCCAAAATTTCCAAAATAATTGACACTTCGCTTCAAAATAATTGACACTTAACTTCAAGATAATTCACACTCCACTTCATTTTTAGAGTGGAGTGAATTATTTTGGGAATTTTGGAGTTGAGTGTCATTTATTGAAAATAGGTGTAGCGAGTCTAGTTTCACCAAACATCGGGGGGTGTTAGTGTAATTTACCCTAATAATTAGGTTGATAACAAGTTGCGCATTAGGGAATATAAATCTTTTATCCCACTTTTTATGTTCCACTTTATTCTTTGTCAATCACAACTTGTGGTGTGTCTGGTTTTTTTAAAAGTATTTGGTAAAATATTAAGAGTAAATTATACTAACACAATTGGGGTATGGTGAAATTATATTCGTTATACTCAATTTTCAAGACATAACCCTATGCTTCCAAATTATCAAAATAATTAACATTCCGCCAATTTTTTTTAATTAGTTTGGAGGTGAGGTGTTAATTAATTTGATAATTTTCATAGTAGATTGTCAATTATTTTTATCATTTGGTGACAAAATATCGTTTCTTGAAAAAATTAAGTATAACAAACGTAATTTTGCGATACCTCAGTGGGTCAGTATAATTTTCCAAATATTAATCATTTAAACAAATTTATATAGTTTTTTAACCTTTTATAAAACAATTTAAGGAAATGCAGAAAAATGAAGATATGTATATATAGTTGATTTGCTAGGGTTCTTTTTCCCTCAGTTCATCTCATTTCATCACAACCGCCGCCCCATTCTCTCTCATTCTCCTCTTCCCCCATAACAGGTATTCAACTTGCTCCGGAAAGTGGACATAACTCATAAATGCATGTTCAGTCCATCTATTTCTCCTCCTCTTCCACCACAATATCTGATTATATTGGAGGTAAGTGCGGTTGAATAGGAGAAGGATAGATGGATTGCCCATGTACCTGTGGGTTTTCCAATAATCTCTCAGAACATGGCTTATCTTGACGGCAAATGCAGAACCATTTCTGGGTTCTTTAGGTGTTGATGAGGTCAGGCTCCTTTAACAATTTACGTGTCTGTCTGTACCATGATAAGTATGAGTATAAGTTTTCTATCATATTATCATACATAATAATCTCGCTGGTGCTTAGGTTGCAAGAGATATTAGACGGCATTTTTGTTTCATTTGTTCTTGTTAAGTTGCTTTTATTTCCTTAAAACTTTTTTTTTTTTTTTTTTTCTGATTTAGATTTGTTACCTCATTGTGATTGGTGTTTGAGATTTTGCTTTGTGGGGTTGTGATATCATATGGGGTTTTTTTTTATTTTTTTATTTTATGAGTTGGTGAAATATGTTTAATTTATTGGTTGTTTTGAATTATGAGATTTCTTCACCAAAAACTGGGTCTTGTTCTTGAGCCTCACCATCTCAACTTTCATGGTAATATTCCTCTCAATCCTCTACTTTATTTATCACATCTGGCACTCCCTTGTGCAGCAGGTTAAGGAGAAAACACATGGCCATTGCAAAGTAATCTTTAGATCATAATGTTGATTTACTTCACTTTTGTTAAAGTCCAATAGAGATAGGATTACCCATGGCTTATAAACTGCACAACCTAAGAATACTTGGTCAATGTGGGACAAGACTCTCACTTTAATATGCCCCCTCACGTGTGGCATGATCATCAACACGTGGACAAACAATAGGGGGAGGTCTGTCCAACACCCAAGGGGTGGCTCTGATACCATGTTAAAGTCCAATAGGCCTTACTCAATCTCAAAAGACGCTTTGAGAGATGAGGATTACTCATGGCTTATAAATTGTACAACCCAAGAATACTTGGTCAATGTGGGACAAGACTCTCACTTTAATAACTTTACCATGCCATATTGGATTCAAGCTGAGTGTACGATACAAGAATGATGATTGGTAGTTGTTATCAGAGAACAGATTCATGTGACTAAAGGTGTGTGTACTGTGAGAATTATGTTGTTGTATGTACATTAGATTAATGATTTTTTTTTTTTTTTGTATAAGTTCTCTAAGTGCTGATTAGGCCTTTATTATAACTTTATAAGGAAAAAAAAAAGACATGATTGGGATTTTTTTTAAAAGTTGTGGCCTACTCATCTTTCAACTGGCTCACTCATTATGCAAGCTACGTTTACATGGTAGCTGCTACAAGTTGCTTCAAAGTCCTCTCCAATTTGTCAGAAAGCTACAAAAAATTAGTTTTCTTTTCTTTGTTTATTTTCCCATGTTCTGTAACAAATGATTCTCCATCGATCTTAACCTTGAGAAAGGTGTTAAAAAAAATTAAAAGTTTGGAAGTTGTCTGGTGCTTCTGTTTGGTGTGAATAGAGTGGTACGTGTCACTAATACTATACCTATTTTTCATGAAAGATGAGGGAATATACATTTATTGTGCTATGAGAGTATTAGATAATCACTACAATTCTATATACAAACACAACAATAATAAATGCATTTTAATAATTATCATCATTATCAAATTTCCTATTTAAACCAAAAAAAAAAAAAGAGAGAAAAAAACAATCATATTATGTTAAACTTTTGCTTATATTGCACGGGATACTGACTAATTTAATTTGATTAGGCTTACTTGTTAACCGTTTTTGAATTAAATTATAGAGTTAAATACATTATTGGTCCCTAATGTTTATTCAAGTTGCACGATTGGTGCTTAACGTTTAAAACGAGCAAAAATAGTCTCTAACGTTTCAAAATCGTGCACCATTGGTCTTCCATTAGTCTCCATTAACTTTGAGTATACGTGACTAACGGATTAATGACGTGACCAATTTTTAATTTAAGTGTCATTTTTTTTTTTTTTTCATTTACAATTAGGATATGACATGATATACCTATTTAAAATCAAATAAAACACACCCAACCCAATTTTGTTTAAAAAATCCAATTACTTAAATTACAATTAAATCCTAATTTAATTAAACCCGATTAAACCTTAATGCTCTCTCTCTCTCTGGTTGCTTGCCTGCCAATTTCGACCTACTGCTCCAACATGCGTGAGTCTTTTGGGATTTGTACCATCCACAGACGCACTCATCGTATCCTTCTAGATGACATTTTTTATGGTCCTTCACAATACACGTTCGCGATGAATGTGAGACAGCTACTTGCAGTTTAGATTTAGCAACCTAGAAAGCTCCTATGAAATGTTGCCTTCAACATATGCAAGTGTCATTCTCATAGGCGCCTAAATCATCAAAATGCAATACAAAATTCATTAGGTGCCGTAGCCATCTGGTGGAAGAAAGCTACACCTTATTAGGTAGCCTAGTAGGAAAAAGAAATTAAAAAATAAAATAAAATTTGAGGGCTTAGATGTTTTTTAGACATGTTGGGGGTGTGAGAGACGCGAGAGAAAAGAAGAGGGAGAAATTAGGGTTTAATCTGGTTTAATTATAGTTTGGGTATTGGGTTTTTTTTTTTTTTTTTTTAAATAGAATCGGGTTGGGTTGATTTTCTAGATTGGATGAGTTTTATTTGATTTTAAACAAGTATGTCATGTCATATCCCAATTATAAATGAAAAAAAGAGTCACATCAATTAAAAATTGACCACATCATTAATCCGTTAGCCATGTATACACAAAGTTAACGGAGACTAATGAAAGGACTAATAGTACATGATTTTGAAACGTTAAGGACAATTTTTGCTAGTTTTAAACGTTAAGGACCAAACGTGCAACTTGGGTAAATGTTAGGGACCAACAGTGTATTTAACCCTAAATTATAACAATCAATAATTATAAAAATGTTACCTTTTATAATTATATATAGGGAAAATTGCACTTTCCCCCTTTTATTTACGGGATCAGTTTCAATCTCCTACTTTATCTATTAAACTGAACAATGTCCCCTTCTATCTATTAGAACTGTACAACTTACCCCAACCGTTTATTTTTTCGTTAAATCATAATAGAACCTTGTAAAAATATCTAAAATACCCATAGTATAACACATTTAACCCAACCCAAATCTCAACCCAATCTTTTAACCAAATTTGATTAACAAAATAACCCGGTCAGTTTTGAAACCCACTATCAAAATTCCTAACCCAAAAATCTCACGCCTCACCTCACGATGTCTCACCTCTCAGACTCTCACCGGCCTCACTCCAATAAAATTTAGTCAGAGCAAGTAGGGTTTTGAGTTAGTTAGAAAGTGATTTGTTGTTGAACCTTATGATTTTAGTATCAGAAGTACTGTAAAAGGTTTGTAATTGATCGCGCAAGAAAGTGGTGTAGTCTCTTGCAAGGGTATAGGGTTTTGGTTATGGTATTGGTAGTTGGTTGGACTTTTGCTAGCTAATGGATAAGAGTAAGACTTCTAGGTAAGTGATGTAGGATGGTAACATTTAGAGGTCTGTGCAGTTGGAGTTGGAGTACCAAATTAATAGATTCAGAAAAAAGTTTTGAAATAATTAGTTAGAAATTCTGGAAATACACAAATTGTATAATTCTAAACGATTTGTTGTTGTTGGAATCGTTTGCAATATGAATTGGAATGTGGTTTCAAGTTCATTTAATCTCACCAATTATAGATTCGTCAAAACTTTTGTTGAAGTTATAGAAAATTGGGAAGGAGTCTGATTGAAGAGATTTACCAATGGATTGACAATTGTGAGAGACGGTGAGAACTGAGCCATGAGAGCAAGAGGTGAGATTTTGGGGTTAGGTATTTTGATCGTGGATTTCAAAACTAACCGAGCCGGGTTATTTTGTTAATTAAATCCGAGTTAAATATCCATTTGAGAAATTGGATTGAGGTTGGGTGAGTTGGGTTAAATGGGTTACAATAGGGACATTTTAGACATTTTTCCTAAGTTCTGTTAAGATTTAACGAAAAAATAGACTGTTGGGATAAGTTACACTGTTCCAATAGATAAAGGGAGACATTGCTCACATTAATAGATAAAGGGGAAGATTGAAATGACCCCATAGATAAAGGGGGGGAAAGTGCAATTTGTCCTTATATATATATATATATATATATATATATATATAGATAGAGAGAGAGAGAGAGAGAGAGAGAGAGATAAAAAAAAAAATTAGGGATTGGTAACAAATAACGGTTTTTGGAGAATTTTTATTTTGTTTCTTAGATTAATTGCACTACTTTTTTTGATTAGCCTGAAAATACATAATTATACTAAATTTATAATTTATAAAATTGATGTAAATAAATATCCCGTGGATTATGCTGGTTACAAGATGTCGTTCATAATATTCCTACTTATTAGGGTTAATGAGTAGAACAACAAGAGAAGATCTTTTCTCATTCCTTATTAGGAGTTATTACAAGACTTTCTTTTTATTTTAAAATTCAATTCCCTATCGTGGTAAAGTATGCATTGGCTTTCCTTTGTTATTGTAGTTCAAATTTTCTCAAATTGAATGGTGTTATGGTGATCAGCTTAAGATGTCAAGAGTATGAAAAGTAATAATAATGCAAAACATAAGCACAAACATGAGTATCATCATAAAAATAAACATAACCAAAAGAAAATATATAAAAAATAAACATTAAGCCAAAATTACAACTCTAAAACATGGACATGTGTCATCACATGAGTAGCTCACTATTTATTTCACATATGTTTAATGATTTATACACAAAACAATACTTATGGAGGGGCGGGAAGGGGGAGGGGGGGCGGTGGGAGAGTTTAAGTGTTACACTCAAAACTTAAAGGGGGGTTTCGTGTTTTATGGGAAAACGACATGGGGGGTTTGTGTACTTCCCCCACTCCCTCCCCCATATCTCCTTTTGTGCTTCATTAGATTCCTAGGAAGAGATAAAGGAAGATGGAAGCTGTGAATTTTTTTGTACGTGGGTATTATGATACTGTTTGTTAAAAGTTGAAGAAATGTCTTTTTCTTTCTAGAAATTCTTTTCTCCTTGTGGTTTCAGTGAAAGATTGAAAGAAACAAAAAGGAAGAAGGCATTATAGTTTATGCACCTTGACCATTTTCATTTGTTTACTCTTGTTCGTTTTAAAAATTCAACGTAGTGCTTGGTAATTAAACAGTTGTCAGTTTATTCTAATAGTGGAAAATATATTGGTATAAAATTCTGAGTGCTTGTTGGGTGGTGACTCTTTTCTGATTCGTTATATATTCCTAAGTATTTTGGATAAAGAGTTCTGGCATCTGAATCAGTTCTGTCTTCAAAGGACAATAATTCCGGGAAAAGACCATATCTCTCTCTCTCTCTCTCTATATTAATATATATATATATATATATTTTCAGGATACATATTAGTGTTTTCCAGAGGATTAACTATCAAGTGATTCAATTCAGTGAGATGATCATGTTTTCAAAGTTTCTTACAACATTATACTATTTTAGGGGATTCATGGTATAGGAGGAAGATAGGGAACCAAAATAATTGATCCCCAGACATTAATTTTTGACCACGCGCGGCTCAGTTCATTACAACGAGTGATTTTCGGTTTGCTGAAATTTGACTTTATCAATTATTGAACAAAAATACTCACACTCAAACTTGAATTTTTTAGGACTTGTAGGACTTTTTTCTTATTCTAAAATTCAATTCCTTATCATGGTCAACATTGCATTAGCTTTCCTTTAATATTGTTGTTCAAACCTTCTCCAATTGAATAGTTTTATGGTGATCTTATGATGTTAGGAGCAGGAAAAGTTAAAATAATGCAAAATATAAGAACAAATATGAGCATAATTATAAACATAAACATAAACATAACAAAAAAAAAAACATTTATAAATATAATAATCAATATACACTAGGCCAAAATATTCACTTCATCTTAATCTCGTCAATTATCTAGATTGGTGATCTGAACATCCAACTGGGATAAATTAAATTAATCCATGTGATTCCTTTGGCTTCTGGATTAAATTGTACTAGGCAATAACCTATGCTTTCTCAAATGAAATAGTATAATTACAAAGAACAACAGAAAAAATCAACAATAAAGACATAGCTGACAAAAAAATAAAATAAAGTTTGATGCCCGCACTTCCATTTTCCAAACTTTTGCCAAAATTGATTTGTGCACCACATTAACTGACATCCTTGCTAGTTGCTTCTTCAAAATAAATAATTCATTGCATCTCATGTTTGCCACAACAAAGACTTGTCCTTAGCACACAGCCACCGAAGTTCTTGCCTATTTTTAAAACAAAATAATTATAAGTTATAACAACCAACAAAGAGCCGACCCCCTGCCTAATTTTATTAACAAAATATTGAAGTGCTTGTCATCCTACTACAGGTTTAAAACTTTAAAATATGGTTGGGGTACCTCTTTACTAAGATGTAGTTTTTACCAACTTCTCCAGACTTACATATCGGCCATTGATTGAATTAAAACAGTATAAGTAAGAGTAGTTTCTTTAAATGGAACTATTTTACCATGATTCCAAATGGTCCAAAGAAAGGTACCAAGCTGACAAAAACATTATGAACTCCTAAGGAGGCCGGCCCCAGCATAAGCCCCACAAGACATTGGGTTGGGCAACCCCCCACATAGGGGCAACCACCACAAAAAAAAAAAAAAAAAAAAAAGATTTGCAGATTTGACTCTTGGATGCTCTGCTTAGTGCTCACCCTCTCAAATCTCTCACTCAATCTTATCTCTCTCTCACCCTCACGGTGCTCGCATCTCCACTAGACCACCACTAGTATCTCTCTCTCATCTAATGAATGTTTGGGTCTTCAATCTACAACTCTTCAATAAATTAGTTTTTTCCTTTCTTGTTTTCTTCACTTGTTTGGTTATTTTTATGGCTGTGCTTTCTTTCCTCTTTGGAGGACAACTGACAAAAAAGAAATGTAGCTTTGGTAGACGAGTCTAAGCTCTGATAGAATGATGAGTTTAATAGCTTTTTAATTGTGAATGAGACAAAATGGAACCCAACCAATTTTTTTTATTAAACAACTGAACTAATTGTTGATGCCGATTAGTCCATTACTACATTAGTCATGTCTTGTGGGAAAGATCCACAGAACCAATAATCAAACTATATAGCCCATTTAAATTTAAAATCTTATTTTTATATAATTAATTTAAACTATACCATTTAAACTAGGAAGACATTATACACGTGAATTAGTATTATTTGATTTTGCAAATAGTATCAATTGAAAAGAATATGTTTGGAGAAAATTGATTATAAAGTGTGATTAATAATTTTGTATCTAAAAGAACAAGAAAAATTAAATTCCAATAAAAAAATGTTCATATATATTAATTTAATTTAGTATTGAATGATCAAAGGTTCTCAATTTGAGAATTCGCTTGAGGCCTCCAAAATGATTGGGCCGACCTTGGCCTTAGCCGCTACTTTCATTCTTTTTCAAGTACAACTCAAAAGTCTCCCCCTCCCCCGCACCCCCATTTTTCTCAGTTCCATACTTCCATTCAATTTCCAATCCACAAGTGACCATTGACTAATCTACAAGACAACAAGAGAGTAAAGATTTACTCACCATCTCTAACTTTCAATCTTTTTTAAAGTTAGTTTTTTTTTTTAATATACTTTTTTATTCAATTTTTTTCTCTAAGGAGAAGTTATTTTCTTTGAATTGGATCATGCTAATTATGAAGTACTATAATTAGGATTACATTTTTTTTTTATTGATATAATTCAAGTTAAAACAAAATGCAACCTTGATTTTGCTTTTTTTTTTTTTTTTTAACTTTTATGTTTTTTTTTAATATTTAATAATAAGTGGATAACCAAAATTGGGATGGATTTGGGCAACCAAAATCTCGGAGCCAGCCCTGCTCCTAAGTCAAATTGATCATGCTTCAACCAAAAGAGATCCAATCCCTTAGCTTGTAGGAGTAATGAGCTCACTACGCAGAAAAATCCATGCTTCAAATAGTAACTGTAATTTGACTTGCAAGTTGCAACGTTAAGTATATAGAAGAAAAATATAGAAGATATCATGATGCATGGATCAACCGAGTCTCTGCTCATAATAACTAAAAAGAAAGCAACAAAGGAAAAAAAAAAAAAAAAAAATGGAATTGATTTGTTTTTTTCACCAAAAAAATTGCCTAGGATTGGACTATAAGTTCACTAACAAAGTGAACTTATAGTCAAAAGATACATTTGACAGAGTTGCCAAATCCTAACTAATGTTGTATTGTTGAACCTTTTACCGATTGTATAGCATTTGCAAATGTACAATCGTGTCGTGTGGTACACATTTGATATCAGGCACGCATTTTTTAGCATGTATACATACCGATTGCACAGGAAAAGCTAAAGCATCTGCTTTTCTAATTACTCATTCGTCTGCGAAATCTTCTGAAGCAATAAAAATAAATAAATAAATCTTTTAAAAATAACATTTTCTTGGCAATAATGGTTGAGCAATACAAGAACAGTACAGACAACAACTTCTTCTTATTAAGAATTCTAATGCACGAGTCATCACGCATTTCCTTCTACATTAAAAAAAGAATATAGCAAATAACAACAATTAGTGATGGCGCCATGTAATTAGTAATTTTTCCTTGTGTTCTGTTATTGTACCAAAAGGGAAAAGCCCACATATTTTAAAAAAAAAAAAAATTTGTTGCAGTCAAGTAAACCATTAAAATATTCTTCTTCTTCTTCTTTTAATGAGAAAAATCTGACGAAATTCACTTTGGTTTTCTCCTCTCCATTTTAAAGGGTATGAAATCATGATTCATGTCATCCAGATGAAAGCTAGCAGGTAGCAGCACTATGCACCAAGTCTAAAAGCCAAATGCGCAAAGGAATCAATAGCATGAGCTCCTGTAAATAGTAGGCAATTGCAATAAGCTTACAGATAACTCTGAAACAAAACAAAACAAACATAAGGGGGATCATAGAAAAGTTGACCCTTGGGACTAAGCTGGCGGACCATCTGGAAGGAGTCCGCATGAAAAGCAATCTTCTTGTCAAGTTCTGTTAAATTCCTGTTTTCTGCTGACCCACTTCTAGTTAAAGAGCAATCCATGATTTAGAAACCACTATGATTGCTTTCATTGGGACACGCGTTTCGTCCTGACTCTTCCGTAAGGGTTAGGAAGGGTCAAGACAAGGGGGTAATTGGAGGTGATAAAATTGGGAAGGAACAAGCTATTCTTTGAATTAGAAAAACGTTTCGGGCCAATCTGTAGACTCAGTTCGGTCAAGACCGAACTGGTCCATAGTGTTCGGTTTATGCCGAATAAGATAATTGTTCGGGAAAGCCAATAGAGATTTTGTTCGGCCAATATCAAAATGATCTGGGATTGTTCTAAGGTCTTGCATTTAATGCTAGAAATATCTCTGAGGTACAACATTAAATGCAACTCCTGGGTTAAAAGCCAAAAGCAAGTTATTGTGTACTGTTGTCCAAAAGCCCATAAATGTTGGCAAAAAGAAGATTAAAGAAAGTAGGTAGAAATACACTTTTGGTCCTTATATTTAGGGGGTGTTTTCAATTTGGTCCTTATCATTTAATTTCAGTCAATTGGGTCCTTGTGTTTTTAAACCGTTTTCAATTTTACCCCTGGAGTCAACTCCGTTAGAAATCTGCATACGTGGCAAACGGAAATTGCTGACATGGCTAACTGTGTCATTTAAAAATAATTTAATTAAGCCACGTCAGCACCACGTATTTATTTTTATTTTTCTTTTCTCTTATTTTTTCTTTTTCTATTTTATTTTTTCTTTTCTCTCTCCTCTCTTTTTTTTCCTCCCCAGATTTCTTTTCTCACTCCCTCTCCATTCATTTCCTTTTCTCTAAATCTCCCTCTCCACCACTAACCAGAGATCGAAGAAGATCGGCGAGGTGAACTCGAAGACGATCGGCGAGGTGAGATAGAAGACGAAGCGATGCTCGGCGAGGTGAGATCGAGATCGTGGGCTTCGGCTGTGAGGTGAGATCGAGATCGAGATCGTGGGCTTCGGCTGTGAGGTGAGATCGAGATCGAGATCGTGGCTGGGCTGTGAGGTGAGATCGAGATCGAGATCGTGGCTCGGCTGTGAGGTGAGATCGAGATCGTGGGCTTCGGCTTCGGCTTCGGCTGTGAGGTGAGATCGAGATCGAGATCGTGGCTCGGCTGTGCGGTGAGATCGAGATCGTGGGCTTCGGCTTCGGCTTCGGCTGTGAGGTGAGATCGAGATCGTGGGCTTTGGGACCTCGTGGGTGAGTGCGTTGACTAAGAAATTAAGAAGAAAAATGAAACCTTTCTTTAGGAGTTTTAGGGGCGGCATTTGAGTAAAAGCCTCGGGCTTTGTATACTGCCGCGGCGGAACTGGGTTCGGGTGCGGGTGCGGGTGTGGGTGTGGGTGTGGGTGTGGTCGAGGTTGAAGCTGAGGGTGTGGGTGGCGAATGTGAATGTGAGAGGGTTGGAGAGCAAAATGGGAAGAGAATTGTTGGTGGAAGTTGTTGTTGGTGGTGTTGGTGGTGGGTGGATGGGTTGAGGTGGTGTTTGTGGGTGAGAGCGGAGGAGGAGGTTGATCTGGGTTCTTCAAACCTCAGAACCAGTGTTCTTAGTTCTTCAAACCTCAAAAGCCAGTGTTCTTGGCAATGCATTTTTGTTTCAATTCTTGGAAGTATTTATTTTTGTGATTGAACTTTTTCATGGTTTTGTTTTTGTTTTGTTACACTTTGAAATGAAGTTAGGCATTAGACTTGGATTTTTTTCATATTGTTGTTGCAATTACAATTTGTGTTTAACAGTTTGGTGTTTGGCTGCCAAGAAAAGAAAGAGAAAATTGTAAGTTTAAATATATTTGTTATTTTATTTTATTTTATGTTAATTTAGAAATTAAGATTTAGTTTTATTTATTTATTTATTATTTGTTTGTTGCTGACTTGGCCAAATAATAGTGGACTTAGCAATTTTTGTCTGCCACATAGGATTTCCGTTTGCCACGTAGGCAAATTTCTAACGGAGTTGACTCCAGGGGTAAAATTGAAAACGGTTTAAAAACACAAGGACCCAATTGACTGAAATTAAATGATAAGGACCAAATTAAAAACACCCCCTAAATATAGGGACCAAAAGTGTATTTCTGCCAAGAAAGTAAAAGGAGATAGATAAATATCTAAAATAATATCTGGCATTGTAGGGGATATAAATAGTTGAACAGACCCCATTGATGAGGTATGCAACATTCTCCTCTGAACCTTTTCTTTCTAAATTGAATACGCTTTTGTTCCAGTTCATAACTAACAAAAGCATCGGAGGATTAAAGGCCAACCCCCATTGGGTTGACCAAGAATTTGAAATATTTGATCTGTGTTTCAGGTTGGTGAGGTAACAAAACAGAGTTTACATACCATTCCATTCAAGAGGATATCTCCATATAGTCAATTTTTCTTACGTGGAAAAATTAACACCTTCATTAATAATAATTAAAAAATAGAAACTGTTAAGGCAAAACCAAATAAAGATATGCTTAGCATTTAGTAATGGGAATATTGCATCACTGCAACTATTTGGCCATCTTATACATTTCAAGATCAATAGAGCATCTCTTGCAAGTAACGACAAATTCTTCATCACCAAAAGGAAAAGTCCCATTACGATTCCAATGGCCTACTCCTCTTTTTTTGCAAGCTTGTATATTGGGCATTTCATAGAGTGCACTTCCAAAAGTGAGTAATTGAAGATTTTTTCGGCAAGCTCTTATTCTATGCTTGCCATGTTCATCATCTAAGACATGGAGGAGCTTGTTTATGCCTTCAACGTTTGACTCACAAAGAAGTGCCACTCCATAGGAATACATAGCATCAAGATCACCATCCGCAACGGCCTCTTCCAACATTGCTTTCCTAGTAGATCTTTGATCATGATTGAAGTAAGCAAAACACCCAATTATGAATTTAGCTTGTGAGTTTCCTGCTAAGTAACATTTGATTATAAGTCTCCTTGTTTGTTCTTGAAAGAATTGTGGGTGATGATAATGGTTAGATAGGTTCATTTTTTTAAGAACCAATCTATCTTCGGTCAAATAGTTGAATTTTTTACAACTGTAAATAAAAAAGAAAAGAAAAAGTTAGCACATTATAATATAATTTAAAATAATAGTTAATAATAAGGAAATAATATATTTAAAAATAACCTTGTCTTAATGCTTCCAAGGCAGGTTTGACATTCGTTCCCCACCCTTGAAAAAATGTCAACCAAAATATCATCGGGAAGATTCCTTATAGGTCTCATTTCCTATGAAAGACATAAAAAGGAAAAATTGTATTAAGAAAAAATTTAAAATAGATAATTTCTGAAAATGTAAACTCTACATGTATGGGAAGAAATCTAACTATCCAAGAAAACATACACACGTAATTATAGCAATTAGTATATTGGAAATTTGATTGCTTACTAAAAATACATTTCTTTAGAAAAGTTCCCCTAAATAGGACCTATGGAATCGAAAAATTAGGAATTAGATTTGAAAACAAATTAACATAGCTAAGGAAATATACCGATTGTAGTGTGAAAACCAAACTTGAAATTACAGAATATTTTTTATAGCACCTTGCGTAAGTCTGATGATTGTGTCTGTAATAGCAGTCTTTTTGTAGTTGTTAGTAATAGCCAAACTGATGGGTTAGAAAGCGAAGAGACAAACTTCTTTTCTTTTAATTTTTTTGATTGGTTTTTTTTTTTTTTGGACAAAAAAATTTCCGAAATTTTTATTTTGTATATAAGTAAAAAAATGTCAAGGAATTTTTTTTTTTTTTTTAAAAGAAATTTTAGATTTTTTTTTTTTTTTTTAATAGTTTCAATATGTTTGAGTTAAATGGAGGGGTAATTAATTTAATTTTGTATTTCTTTTTTGAACGGTTTAAGAATGTACCCAAAAAAACATAACAAACATGGTGTTTTTAATAAAAAAAATGCTATTAATAACATAATAAAAGAATGGTTCATGCTCTTAATATGTAACAAACAATTCACTTAATAAACAATAATTTATACATAAATGATCAAAACGACGTCGTTTTGAGACCTTCCTTGTGTAATCCAATTTACAGAAAAGGAAATCTTTTTTTTTTTTTTTTTAATAATCCACTAATTTTTTATATCCATACATCAAAAATTAAGTGGTTTCACCAAGGAAAAATAAAGAAAATTTAAATAATGAAGTTTAATAGTGTATTTAAGTTAGGTATTTAATTTTGATTTTTTCCACCTTAAATTACTCCTAAAAACTTTATGACAAACAAACAATATAATTGTCAAAACGACGTCGTTTTGGGACTTGCCTTGTATAACTATATTTACAGAAAATAAAATGCCAAAACGACGTCGTTTTGGGTAAACAGTTTATATGAACTTTTGATTTTTTTTTTCCTCCCTTATATATCTAACGAAATTAAATTAATTGTAATTAGTTAGAGTCTTTTTGGTTTCAGATATGGCAAGAAATAATATGTATCAAATTAACGTATATGAATTAATGTGCTACTTAGAAATAGTTAATGTCTAAAAATAAATGTATTTATACCTGTATTTATATAAAAAAATTATTTCCTTTTTATATCTAACGTTTTTTGAGAAATTTTTTTTTTCTTGTTTTGGATTTTTGAAGCAAATGGAACATCATATTCTTTCCACAGTAAGAAAGAGAGGGATTTAAGGAGCAAATTAATTTGACAAATTTATCCTAACATTTAAATTCCTATTAAGTTAATTCATGAGTAATTTAAGGATGTCATAAAGTATTTCGTAATCATTAAATATATTGACAGGTGACAATTATTTTACCAATAAAATTCTAATACTTGATGTTATTTGTCCAAATAGGATTACACGTGTTGATCTGTAGACATTGCCATATATGCCACATGGCAGATAAAAAAAAAAAAAAAATGGAACACACGAGATCTATATATATATGAAACCAGAAGACATTGCCAATTATCTGCCATGTGGCATATATGGCAATGTCTTCAGATCAATACGTGTCATCCTACTTGGACAAACAACACCACGTGCCAGAATTTTATTAGTAAAGTAATTGTCACCTGTCAATATTCTATAATTATTACGAAATACTTTATGACGTTCTTAAATTACTCATGGATTAAATTAATAGGGATTTAAATGTTAGCATTAATTTGTTAAATTAATTTGCTCCTTAAATTCCTCTTTCTTACTGTGTGAAAGAATATGACTTTCCATTTGCTTCAAAAGTCCAAAACAAGAAAATAATAATAATAATAATTCCTCAAAAAACTTTAGTCTCATTAATTATTTTTACCCCAAAACATGGTAGTTTGTTTGCTCATTAATTCCATTAGATTCGCCGGTTTCTATAGGAAAAAAAAATTCATAAGCTATATAAAAGGAAAAAATAAATAGCCTTTCATTTATTTTTGGTTTACATTAAAATACATGTACAGCCTCCCAAAACGACGTCGTTTTGGAGGTTGACCATTAGAAAATAATAAAAACCAATAACATCTATTTGTTAACGTTAGATGTTTTGGAGAATAAAAAAGGTATGAAAAAATAATTTTTAAAATTGGACATTTAATGTTAGACTTAAAAAAAAAAAAAAAAAAAAAAAAAGGCAAAAGGCAAAAGGCTCACACCAAAACAATAATTTCGTTTGCAATTAAAAAGGAAATAAATAAATAAATATCTATACATAGATAGCTCCAAAACCACGTTGTTTAGGAGCATTTCTGCTATGTCAAAAACGCAATTCTCCAAGTGGTACACATTCAAACAGCTAACCCAAACCCACCCACAAAGTGACCATTAAGTGCAAATGTGAAATTTTATTTATAGACATTAACTATTTCTAAGTAGCACATTAATTCATATACGTTAATTTGATACCTTTAATATCTTTCTAATTATTTGATACATATTATTTCTTGCCATATCTGAAACCAAAAGGACTCTAGCTAATTAGAATGAATTTAATTTCGTTAGATATATAAGGGAGGAAAAAAAAAAATAGCAAAAGTTAATATAAACTACTATACACAAGGAAAAGTTGGATTACACAAGGAAGGTCCCAAAACGACGTCGTTTTGATCATTTATGTATAAATTATTGTTTATTAAGTGAATTGTTTGTTACACTATTAAAAAAAAAAAAAAAACTCGACATTTTTTTATTCTTATATACAAAATAAAAATTTCGGAATTTTTTTGTCCAAAAAAAATAATTAAAAGAAAATAAGTTTGTCTCTTCGCTTTCTAACCCGTCAGTTTGGTTTTTACTAACAACTACAAAAAGGCTGCTATTACAGACACAATCATCAGACTTACGCAAGGTGCTATTAAAAAAATTCTGTGATTTCAAGTTTGGTTCTCACACTACAACAGGTATATTTCCTTAGCTATGTTAATTTGTTTTCAAATCTAATTCCTAATATTTCGGTTCCATAGGTCCTATTTGGGGAACTTTTCTAAACAAATGTATTTTTAGTAAGCAATCAAATTTCCAATATACTAATTGCTATAATTACATGTGTATGTTTTCTTGGATAGTTAGATTTCTTCCCATACGTGTAGAGTTTACATTTTTCAGAAATTATCTATTTTAAATTTTTTGTTAATACAGTTTTTCCTTTTTATGTCTTTCATAGGAAATGAGACCTATAAGGAATCTTCCCGAGGATATTTTGGTTGACATTTTTTCAAGGGTGGGGAACGAATGTCAAACCTGCCTTGGAAGCATTAAGACCAAGTTATTTTTAAATGTATTATTTCCTTATTATTAACTATTATTTTAAATTATATTATAATGTTCTAACTTTTTCTTTTTCCTTTTTATTTCATTTTTATTTTACAACTGTAAAAAATTCAACTATTTGACTGAAGATATAAAAAAATGAACCTATCTAACCATTATCATCACCCACAATTCTTTCAAGAATAGACGAGGAGACTGATAATCAAATGTTACTTGGCAGGAAACTCACAAGCTAAATTCATAATTGGGTGTTTTGCTTACTTCAACCATAATCTCACAAGCATCTCACAAGTTATTGATATTTTTAAGGTTTCAGGAGACTATACTAATCTATTCCTCATCATCCATATTTGGTTGCAACACACGGTAGTGAGAAATGAAAAATTGTTCTTTTCACAAACTTGAAGGTTAAGAGATTGAGACGCATTAAGCTTAACCTTGATCCAAAGAGTGATTGAAGAAAATTTCATACCTGAGAAGCTGATTAGCCAGGTTAAGGGTAGTGTATTAACAAATACTCCAAAGTTTGAATAACTTGAGTTTATGATTACTTTTTTCTCAATTACAATTTACTTCCTTTGATTTTGGTTGGTTCTCATTTTTGTCCTATAATTTTAATTTTATTATTTTCTTAAAAAAATTATTCTCTCAACTTCCACCCGTTTTCAATGTAAACGTTATCGTTTCATCTAATATTGGGTTTTTTTTTTTTTTTTTTGCTAATATTGGTCACTTCGCATGCCACAATTAGGATTGTACATGGATCGGGTTGGGCATGTCGAGGTTAAAATTCTTAACCAAACCGCTTTGGTACCTTCACTGATATATGAAAGACAACATGTTAGCTTTTTGTTTTTAATTATTATTAAGTGAAGAAGCAGTAACCAAATTTTATTTTCCCACGTAACGGCTTCTTATTGGCTATAATTTGTAGTATTTGTTTATATTGCAAAAATAATTTCTACTTTATAGTTTGTTTTTGCATTTTCTTTTGTTGGTTGGTATAGCTATGTTGTTAAAAATAGATTCGCTGCAAGAATTTAGCATTCATGTTTTGGCATGAATGTTTTTGGTGGGTAATTAGAAACTTTGGTGGCTGTGTTAATGATAGGTTTTTGTCGTGGCAAGTGTTAGCCACAATGGATGAGAGGTAGTTTTTGAAGCAGCAAGGGCCATAAATGTCAGTTTGCATGGTGCACAAATCAACGTTGGCAAAAGTTTGGCAAATGACATCTTAAGCAACAAAAGTTTCTTCAAGTTTTTTTGTTAGCTATGTCTTGACTCTAGATTGTTGATTTTATCTTTTGTTCTTTGTAATTGTCTCTATTTTGATGATGTGCCAAAAACAATTTATCATTTGTTTTTTGTCCACCTCTTATATCAAGTTTTTCCCTTTTTCTTGATTGGTTTTTGACCTGTGACTAATTTCTCAATTGTAGTGGATATTTATAAGGTTTCTTTACAATTTAAAATAATTCAAACAAATATTTTGTTATAGAGTATCCGCACAAAGGTGCGGGTTATAGTCTAGTGGAAAATAAAGTTGGAGATATATAGACAGAAATTAAAATACATAGGTAAGATTGAAACAATTGAAAATATATATAATATATATATATGAATTATTTTTAATTTTTAATTTTTTTTAATTACACATGCAAATCCTATTAGTTTCATATATATTAGCTTCAATACCCTTAATGAGAATGGTTATGGACAGGTTTAAATCATTATTTAATTTCAATTTTTAAATAATATTATTTCATTGGACCTAATTATGTCTGAATTCTACGCGTCAATTTTGCACAGACCTTGAATAATAAGGTGCCAAATGCCAAGCCTTTTGCAAATTAATATAAAAATATATTTATTCAAAATAAATAAATAAAAATCTAAAAACTGTCATTTGTCCATTAGGTTTCCAAATTGCAAGAAGAGTGATACATTTTTTTAAGTGATAATGGAAGGACATAAAAGAATTATATTTAACATTTGTTTTGCATGTAAGTTGTTCTGGTAAAGGTCGGATTTTGTAACTTTGGAGCTTTCTTACGAAAAGACGGAGATAAAATTACTGATTCATCAATTTAAATCACCCAAAAAGTAAAAACGCGAAGAAAACACATACCTCATGTTCAATCCATCTATTCCTATTCCTTGCGGATTCGGCTCCTCTTTTTTTCTTCTTCTTTTTCTTCTTCATCCTCCTAATCCACCACAATTACCTAAGTTTTCAACTCACCGTCCAAAAAAACGAAAGAACGTGAGAGATCTATAGAAAGTTCTAGAGAGAGAGAGGAGATCTGAAGATGGGGTAAGCTGGAGGCGGAAGCTAGTGCTTGGTTTGTTGTCAAAATCTCTCTCTTTAAATAGACACTGGTACACGTGATTCTCTAGGAGTGAAAGGCTTCAAACTTTCAGAGTAAATACCTTTATCAATATTGTTCGGTTACTTGTGTTTGGTTACCAGCGTTGGTGAGATTGATAGAGAATAGGATATCTCTATCTTGGTGTAGTGGGTAAGTTTCAGTGCTACAATTAATTTCTTAAAGTAGTAAAAAGTACTTTAGTCAGACTTTCCAAAAATAACCACCACCTTTATTAATGTTTACTTTTGAATTTATAGTACACAGTACATTGTACTTTGTTCCCTTTCCCCAATGTGGGACAATTCTTTATTCAGTAAAGTACAATAAAGTACAAAGATTCTATTGACAAGTACTATATTCTATGTGCTTTAGGCTTTGGGCCGAGCTTTGCATTTTGACTTGTGATACGGCCTGGGCCGAGCTTTGTGCTTTGGCCTCTGCAATAGGTTTGGGCCGAGCTTCATATTTTGACTTCTGATAAGAGCTTGGGCCGAGTTTGATACTTTAGCCTCTCTTGTGGGCTTGGGCCGACTTTTACATCCTATCCTTTGATATGGGCTATTCATTTATGGGCCTTTTTTAGATGTAGATTTCCCCACCTCCAATTGCCCCTCAAATCTTTACTCTTTTTTGAAGAGAAGGATTTGACCGAAACAGTGGAGAAATATACAGTAATTATTCACAGCTTTAAACGAAATTCGGTCAGGAATAGGGTTTGGTTTACGGATTCATAACTCGGTTGTTATCCCTGGACGGTTCGGTCCGGAACATTTATGATAAGGAAGCAGCGATTTCCAAATCGATGTTGCGTTTATTGGGTGAGGACAAGGGATAGGGATAAAATTAATTCGATATTATCTCGACAGCATCCGTGAGCCATAATTAAGGAAGGACGTTTGGCGTTCCCTAAGTTATCTCGTTTTTAATGCTTTATTGTGATTAGGACGACGTTTGGATTTCCCGAGGATGCTTTGTCTCCAAGGATGTAGTGCAAACCGGAAGAACCATTTTTCCTCGCTATTATTTTTTGTTTATTTTTCTTTTTCTTGCAGGTTTCTCACCGGTCCGTGACCGGTTGACTTCCGGTTGCCTGTCGTCACTTTGGCAGTATATAAGAGAGCGAGACCCCACATTACACTTTTACCTTTTGAAACACTATTCTTTGCCTCCAGTCGTGAGCTTTTTTACTGTTTTGACTTGGGTTTCTTCTTTCCAGCTCACTTGTACTCAAAGCACAAGTAAAGACATGCCTATCCAAAAGAGGATCGTAGACATACGATCGGTGCTTGAAGAGCGTGCCCCAGAGTTGCCGCGAGGTCCTTATGCTCCCCGTGCTTCCGGATTCCCCGAGGGAGAATCTGTTGTAAAAAAGAGAAAGAAGGGGGAAGAGGAAGCCGAAGTATCCGAAAAGCAGCAGGTACCTATCAACATCGAAACCACGACTAAGCCCTCATCGAAAAAGGGTAAAAGTAAAGATAGCCGAACTCTCCAAAAGGCCGTCGGTCATGTTTCTCATAAACGCAAACACCAAAAAGAACAACCAGCGCCCTGGCAGTGTGAATTCTATGTGGATGGCCGACCGGTGAATGAAGATGATTCGGTCTGGAAAAGTAAAGACGTCCGTGGTGGGCAAATAGCTGATGCCCTTGGGAGCGCCCTTCTCCTTCCCAAAGACATGAAAAATTGGAAAGGAAACGACTCAAAACATATGATCGAAAATCTGAAGCGTGACTCGGTCGTGGTGAGTTTCGTTTTACATCCTTTCTTTTGTTACGATAATCCGTCATTATTATTTACTCATTATGACGATTTTATTTTATTTTTTTTTTTTTTTTTTTTTTAGGCCGTCCAAGGGGTTTTTGAGGCCGGGTATCGACTGATAGAAGCCGAACGTCTTCTTAACGAATCTCTCGCTGAAAACGATAGGTTGCGTGAAGTCGAGAAGACAGCGTCTGCTAGAATTCGGGAGGTCGAGAGTCAACACAAGTCTGCCGAAGAAGGGCTTCAGAAGGCCGAATGCCAACTGGTGGAGATGTCGGCTAAGCTGGAACGAGAATGTGACCGTTCCGGTGGATTACAGGCGGAAATTGATAAACTTAAGGCCGAGTTGGCTGAAGCTCGGCAGGTGTCAAGTGATGCTGAGAAAGAAGCTCAGGCAACCTACGACCGGGGTTTTGCAGATGCTGCAGGGTCTTTGAGATTTCAAATGCGTAGGGAATGTAATATTAATTTCCTGAAGGGGTGGGCGCTGGCTCTTGAGCAAGCTGCGGTTGATGATGAGTCTGAGCTTTACGTCTTGGGCCGACGTTATCGACCCTATGATTCAGGAACCCCTGAAAATCTTGAAGAAACAAACGTTGAGGTTTTGGGAGGTCTTGAAGCCTTTGACGGTCCTACGGTCATGGAAAACGCCGAAGTTTTTGATCATCAAGAGCGGGCCCAGACTGAAGAGGTTCAAGATATGGAGAAAGGTGTCTCTGATAAAGAAGATAATGTAGACGTGGATGATCAAGAGGGATCTGCCTATGATCCTTGAATGCATCTATGACCGCATTATACATTTCATTTCTCCATTGAAGCAAATCGCACCAAACAGACATATTATCCCATTCATTTGGGGTTCTCGGTCTTGGATTCGTAGGAATGTTTGTCGTGATCAGCATAAAGGTTTCCATGTACACCAACGACAGAACTTTTGGAAAGTTCGTTACTAACGAGGGGAAATGAACGTTGACCGAAGGGGTTTAAGAAAGGTGTCTCTGATAAAGAAGATAATGTAAACATGGGTGACTAAGGGGGTTTGTTTATGTAATTGTCCCCTATACATATATAAGAAAAACAACTTTGTCATAGATCTGAATTGAGTTATATATGACTGTTTTGTTTGTTTGTTTGTTTTGTTGTTGTTGTTTTGTTTTTTTTTTTTTTTTGTAAAGGCAAGTTCGTTTATCGCTAGGGTCGAGCTTATCTCGTTGCTCCGAATTATACTCGGCATATATACTTTGGATGTTTTTCGTTAGAATTGAGATAAATGGATCAATACATGCCTCATACCGATCTTACGGTCCTCGGTAGAAACGTTCGGTCTGATCAGAATGCTTCAACTAATGTAATCCACAGACCGTAGAGATAATCACTAGATCGGTCAGTTTTTGAAGTGATTAATGAGAAGGCAGAGTTTCACCTTTTCGGTGTATAGGGATGCTTTTATTAATGGTGACCTGACGTTGGGGTCTTTTCGATTTTCGGCTATTAAATGAATGACGGCTGGCGTCATTTATTACGCCGTTATGTGTTCCCTAGGCCATCAAATCATTATGAAGGCCTTTTTGGGGGCCGAGAGAAGCTATTTCACTGGCTCTCTGATTTTTACCGGCCCATGACCGGCTAAGTCCCGGTTTCCTTAGCCCATCCACTCTTGTATAAAAGGGGGAAGACCCCACTTCATTTTTACTCTTTACTTTCACTTCTAGAGATAAAAAACATCCCCTTCAGTCCTCTGAGTCTATCTTTCTTAACTCTTCTGTGCCGTCTTCACGTCAGTAAGTCTTTTTCTACTCTTTGTATTTTCCTTCCGTCGTCCTAGTAGTATTCTTCGGTCCAAAAAACTTTTTATTTTGTTTTTTGACGTTATGGGTAAATTTGCCAAACTCGTAGATACCGAAGAGAAAATCGTAGAGTTTAAAAAACGTTACGGGATTCCCGAGGACGTACACATTCGGTACGTTCCTTTCGGTGATCTTGCACTTGTCCTGAATCAGGACCTTGTGCTTCCCATGGTAGCAATAATCGAAGGAGGGGTTAGAATACCCATGCATACTTTCTTATTACAGTTTTTAGCTCATTTTAGACTAGCCCCCATTCAGTGTGCCCCTAATGTTTTTAGGATAGTAATGGGGACGGCCGTTCTCATGGAGAAATTGGGCCTAGACCTCACTGTACATGATATAACATATGTATATAGTCTCCAAGCGACCGGTAGGGACCAATATACCCTATTTGCCCGTAACGCTTATAGAAAACTGGTGACCGGGCTTCCGGACTCTAGCAAGGGCCGAGATGAAGATTTCTTGGTGTTCACGGGGAACTGGCAAAACCCCCAGATTAATTGCTCTTTGAGGCCCGGTGTACCAGGTTTTAACTGTTTTATGTCTAACTGTTTCGCGTCTTTTATGCAACGTATTTTTATCTATTTTCGTTTGTCTTGACCGAACGTTTCTTTTTCCTTGTCAGATAAGATTTTTACATCTAAGAAAGTAGAACTCGTGGAAAGGAAAACAGTCGAACACCTCCTTCAGAAACCCTGTTTTATTGATTCGGGTGGTCGGCCTCGGGCGGCATCCGTCTTACTGGACTACGTGCCTTCATACAAATCCTTCCAGAAAGGTCCCATTGTAAAACATTCTAGACAGGAAGAGGTTTCGGTCGTGCGGCCCGGGAAGGATCAGGAGGATATCATCCAAGCGGTCCCCTTAACGGCTAGAAAAGGAGTACAAGTACCTCGGCTTGTACCACCTCTCAGCGATCCTAACTTTACTCCTTCCATTGAATCTTCGGAAGCCGGTCTTCCAATCATTCGGTTTCCGTCTATTTTTGACCCCGATCCTAAACCGACCGAAGAGATGCCGGTCCAACCAAGAACCGTCAGCATAGCGGACGTGCTTGGGGCGTCGGCTTCAGGGACGTCGCGGACTTCTCCAACTGCCTCTCCCCTACCTCCTCCCCCTGGATTCTCCCAAGGAGAAGGTGTTATGAGAAAGAAAAGGAAGAGAGGAGCGGCGCAGGATGATGAAGGCTGCGTTCAGGAGGGGTCGTCTCCAGCCCAACCTTCAAAGGCCAAGTCTCCAAAGAAGGCTAAGAGTAAGAACAACCGAGCTCTTCAAAAAGCCACGGGTCAAATTCCTCAAGGTTGTGTGGGTCAAGACGACTTGCAACAACCGTGGAGTTGCTCTTTCCTTCTTGAGAATCGATCGGTCGATAAGGGAGATTCGGTCCTCAAGAGCGGGAGAGGAGTTCGAGGAGGGCAAGTGGCCGAAGCGGTTGGAAAAGCTCTCCTCCTTCCGGAAGACATGAAGGTCTGGCAGGAAAAAAGATCCAAACATATGTTGGAGAATCTCAAGCGTGACTCTATCCTGGTAAGTTTAGTACTTCAATGTTTCATTATGCATGTTACATGTGCCCTTCATCTTATTTAGACACACATTCCTTTTCAATTTATCTTTTCTTTGCTTCTTTCTTAGGCCGTTCAAGGTATATTTGAAGCTGGCAACAGACTTTTGGAGACCGAGCGTCGCCTTAACTTGTCTACCGACGAGATCAAGCGCCTTAAGGATCTTGAGAGCTCGGCCTCTGTAAGAATTCGTGCTGCTGAGAGTGCCCAAAAGAGTGCCGAAGCTGGCCTGCTAAACTTGCAGAATCAAGTGGCCGAGCTTCAGAGAAAGCTGGACGCTGAATATAAGTCTGCCTCTCAAGTTCGAATTGAGAATAGCCAGCTTAAAGAGGCGCTGGCTGAGGCCGAAGTGAGGGCTGAAAAGGGGGCTCAGGCTTACTATGACCAAGGTGTTAACCAAGCATCCCAGGATCTAAGATATCAACTCAGAGGCGAGTGCAACAAGTATTTCGTCCAAGGATGGCACCAGGCCCTAGATAATGCCGGGGTTGATGACGACTCTGACTTATATGACTTGGCGTATTCACGTCAACCTTATGAGGTTCTTGTGCCAGAGGAGGGAAAAGAGTTGGTGGCTGGTGAGGGTGCCGCTGGAGATCCGGCAGTTCTTGGGTCCCCTGAAGCCTTAAGCGAGCCCGTGCTGGTTGATGACACCAAGGCGGCCGAGGATAGGCCTGATGATCAAACCCCTGCTGCTGAATCTCAAGAAGGAGAAGAGGGTTCGGACGTTGATGAAAACATTGACGTAGTAGATTAGTTTTAACGTTTTACTTTTGAAATGTATTACCTTTGTATTCCCTGTTTCCTTCATAAGAAGGGGGGAATGATACAATTTGTTTTTGTGTTCCCTGTTTCCTTCGTAAGAAGGGGGGAATGATACAGCTAACCTTTGTGTTTTTATAACCAAGAGCACCTTTTATGTGAATCCCATTTTTGCTTGAGCATGTTTTCTACTTATATCCTTGTATGCCGAATGTGTTTATTTAACTTTTACTGAATTTTGAGTTGGTTTCTATTTTAGACTTGTTAGTTTTCTCGGACTATAGCTCTTGGAATCCCTTAGGTTGAGGAAAGCCAAAGTCGAGTTAGTTTTTCCAACTTTCTTTTCTTTAAGGAGCTCAGTATTTGGAAAGCTTGGTTTCGACCGAGGTTGAAGCCGGGTCGGTCGTTCCAATTTTAATCCTAATAGTCTTCTTGGGGTTTTGCATTTAGGAACCCTCAGTTTTGACCGAAGTCTATTTATATTTTAAGCTTTCAACTTGCCAGTCCCTTTGGACCCTATTGTTTGGGAACCGTTTCGGTTGACCGAAGCTTAATTCGGGTTATTTTGTACTTTTACTTTTAACTTGCCAGTCCTCCTGGACCTCAGTGCTTGGGAACCTTTTCGGTTGGCCAAAGCCTAAGTCAAGTTATTTTTAAGTTTTTAACTTGCCAGTCCCCCTGGACCTCAGTGCTTGGAAACCTTCTTCGGTTGGCCAAAGCCTAAGTCAAGTTATTTTTAAGTTTAACTTGCCAGTCCCCCTGGACCTCAGTGCTTGGGAACCTTTTCGGTTGGCCAAAGCCTAAGTCAAGTCATTTTTAAGTTTAACTTGCCAGTCCCCCTGGACCTCAGTGCTTGGGAACCTTTTCGGTTGGCCAAAGCCTAAGTCAAGTCATTTTTAATTTTTTAACTTGCCAGTCCCCCTGGACCTCAGTGCTTGGAAACCTTTTCGGTTGGCCAAAGCCTAAGTCAAGTTATTTTTAAGTTTAACTTGCCAGTCCCCCTGGACCTCAGTGCTTGGAAACCTCTTCGGTTGGCCAAAGCCTAAGTCAAGTCATTTTTAAGTTTAACTTGCCAGTCCCCCTGGACCTCAGTGCTTGGAAACCTTTTCGGTTGGCCAAAGCCTAAGTCAAGTTATTTTTAAGTTTAACTTGCCAGTCCCCCTGGACCTCAGTGCTTGGGAACCTTTTCGGTTGGCCAAAGCCTAAGTCAAGTCATTTTTAAGTTTAACTTGCCAGTCCCCCTGGACCTCAGTGCTTGGGAACCTTTTCGGTTGACCAAAGCCTAAGTCAAGTTATTTTTAAGTTTAACTTGCCAGTCCCCCTGGACCTCAGTGCTTGGGAACCTTTTCGGTTGGCCAAAGCCTAAGTCAAGT